>JAJIRX010000762.1:0-362528 GCA_023853785.1 Psilocybe azurescens | reverse complement strand
CAAACACTGGGCCCCCTTTCAAACAGGGGTTAGTGATAGTATCATTGCTGCCTCCCCATTGTCCTTGGGGTATGTTTACTTGTTTTTCTGCATGATCTTTCTTTTGGTTTGTTGTTAATTGTGTTGGTATGTAGTCTTACATAGTGTATATGTAGCTTTTCAGCTTTACTGTGGTTTAGGTAGTTAGGGGGACTGCACGGGTTACGCACGAGTAAATGACAGGTTTTTAATGTTAATCAAATAGACACAAATTTTATCCAATTTTTACAATTTATTTCATGCAAATCAGTTGAGAACTCACAAAGTTATGCCCTCTACAAGTTTGGGGCACTTAGGTCCAGTGCTGGTCATGCAATGAGCTCAACATTGATGGCGGGTATGCCAAATTAGGTGATCGCAGCTCAGAAATCGTGATGTCACGGCATCAGTTTGCGTTGCTTTTGGCTCAAACTTGGTAGGAGTGTAGCTCACTTGATTCCGCACTAATTTGCACAAAAATTTGCAAAAAAGGTAAAATTATCTCTACAAGCTAATTACATAAAACCCATGAAAATCTATGGGTACCTGTGCAGTTCCCTACCAATGACAAATCCAATCAATAATCTGCCTGATACTTTTGTAAGTGACAGCTGCCGTGGCAATGGAGACTACAATCACAGGAAGATGAGAGATGGTGATGGTGTCAGCAGAGCTTGCAGTGTGTGAGGTACATCAGCTGTCTGTGAGTATGATGGGAATACACTAAGAGAATCTGACTGACCTGCCAAAGTTCCAAGTGGTTTGACATTCTCTGTGTATTCAGTGTTGTCTTGACCTGATTGACTTGGTCAATAATTTGGGTCAAGTCAATCAGTCAGATCAATAAAGGTCAAGGGGTCAAAGTCACGCCACCACTATATTTTGATTAGATCATTCTTAGTCTAAATGCAACTTTTAGCCTGCTTATTCAGTTGGTACCACAGACCCTTGATTATTAATTTACTCATTCTTATTGTTCCTTGCTTTGGTAACCCATAGCTGGTACCATACCCAACCCTGAACTTGGCCAATTATTTCCTGGAGTATCATCTAGTGGATGAAATTCATCAAACTTGGTACTGTTAGATAGCATTTTATTAGCTCTATAGCTTTGGCTAAGAATAAAATTGAAATTGTGGCTTGAATTATGGTTATGAGGCAAGGACTGCCTTAGTTTTGTCATACATATGTCACTGTTTCCTTGTTCAAAAGTGACACCCCAAAATAGCCACCCACCCGGAGCCAGGAATCACCAATCCCCTCACCAAAAATTAGGTATAAACACTCTGACAATGATGGCTCAGTCATGGAATTATGAAATATTCCTGCCATCACTAAAAATTTGTCTGAAAATATCTGACCATCCAGCACTTCATTCTCAAACAACAGATCTCACCATTTTGCAACTAGGCAATTTTGAGGTGATAATTAATAGGGCTTCAAAGATTCTGGTCAGTTAATTATGGGTAGACCATTCTGTCTTGTATACAGCACTGGCACAAATTTTATTTGTAAATTTGCTTGAGCTATAGGCAGGTATTACTAAAAACACCATATTTCCTCTACACAGAGATCAGGAAAGAATAACATAGTCAAATCCAAGTTAAAATTAACAAAAGTCAGAGAAATTTATTAGAATATTAAGCTAATATGAATCACCAAGTTTCAGATTTTTCTGTTCTTTATCACCTGAGATACAGGCATATTATTCTACAAGACCAAAATTGTCAGTGTTCTATTTTAAGATATCAGTTCAAAATGTAATGAACCAAACAAGATTTGAATTGAAATCAGGGCTGGCCAAGTTCTCTGTCAAGTGTCATTTTAGGTCATCAGGATGAAAATATTCACTGAGGACTTTTCAATGGACTAAAATTATGAAACTTCAAACTGAATACCTTGAGACATATTTGTACCAGCCAGGATTTTTTTTTATTACCTCAGGACCTCTCACTCTGGTGCTATTTTATGTGCAACTTGGGCCAACTTCAGGGTCACATACAATATCCCACAAATTTTATTGACTGGGTCTGACCCAAAATATTGACTTCTCCCTTTTTTGACTGACCCATTGACTGACCAGGTCTGACTGGGTCAATGACAACACTGTGTGTATTGAGACAACAAAGCAGCCAATACTGCAAAATATGAGTTACTATTCAATAGAATCTGATTATTGCATAATGAAACTCTTATCTTTAGTCTGAGTATTCTCTTGCTCAGTAGAAGACATTAAACATATAGATTTGTTTGAATTTGAAGCAGTATTAGAACAAGGATATATCAGTTGACAAAAAAGAAGAAAAACTAAGCTTACTAAAAATTTGATCCTCATTATTCACAACAGTTTTTGCATGCCCATCTGATAAACTTTATGTGAGCTTCAAATCTTGTTCTCTCAGTGATTTGGAGTTTGACTCTTTCTCTCTTATGCATACCAATTATTTACATCACTTTTGTTAATTCCTCTTAAAATTACTTTTCACTTATTAATTTTTATCTTTAGTAAAGATGTAAGATTCATAAAGTATATCCCACCAAAGTAATTGTGATTTTCAGATGCACTATGACTATTCCTTGTTCAACTCCTCAGTTGATCATCTGACTTGTTCTCTTTAGATAAATTTGATGTCTTGTTTGATTCTAAGGCTAACAGATTCAACAACTCACATGAATCCACTTGATCTTGCTAATGTCATGTGAATTTGCTGCAAGTAACCAGTAACTGGCTGACATGTGATTAAATTATCATGAATCATGATTATTAATAATATAATAACAATTATTATGATATATATTTTATTGCAAATTCAGGTGTAAAAAATAAAAGAACTCGTTAATGCCGGGCAAAGCCTCGGCCCTCACCACAAGTTCGGGAATGAGTAAAAGCAAATGTGACAACGCGTGACATAACCTCCTTCAATGTTTTCCATAACTCGTTCTGGTTTTGCATTGGTGTCCGAGACCAACCCAATCAGCACCATGGAGATCACTGCATTCTAACGCCTCCAAGCACCTTTTCCAACGAAATAGCCCGCTGAAGACCTTCCGGAATGCTGAACACTCAAAGTCCATCAGTGCCGTGCAAGGACACCAATGGCGGAGAGGCTATGTGCAGATGGGTGAACGCAATTCTATCGGGGTGAGGATTGGATGAGTTGCACCGCGCGTATCTTGTATACAGCAAGAAATGTCTGGCTGACATAGTGAATGTGTCTTCGTATAGGCGTTTACTCCGACGGCTGCCGCGCTCTTCATCTTGACCGGTGTAGGACTGGCTTATTATTTCCGCCTAGAGAAGGTGCGGCTTGAAGAAGAAAAGGGTGTGTCCTGATCATCCATGTTTCATATTCCATTATTCTCATCGTCAATTTTATATTAGAAAAGGAGCGGGGACTCAAGTCGTATGGACGACCGAGTGTTGGAGGACCGTTTAAGCTGATGACACATGACGGCAAACCCTTCACGGAAAACAATCTTCAGGGCAAGTGGTCCTTGGTGTACTTCGGCTTCACGAATTGCCCAGATATTTGTCCCGCAGAACTGGACAAAGTCACGGCAGTCTTGAACAAAATCCGTGCGTCCACACTACAATGAACTGAACTGAATAAGCCACTGACACGCCTGTACCTTACCCTCTGTAAACAGAAAAGAACACGGCGACGTCTTCCTCCCCATCTTTATCTCCGTCGACCCAGCACGCGACTCCCCCCTCGCAAATTGCCCAATACCTAAAAGACTTCCACCCTCCTTCATCGGCCTCGTAGGGGACTATGCCGACGTCAAAGCCGTCTGTAAATCCTACCGCGTCTATTTCTCCACACCACCGGACGCTGACCCGAAAGGCGACTACCTTGTCGACCACTCCATCTTCGTATACCTCATGGACCCTGACGGCCAGTTTGTGGAGGCATTTGGACAAAATGTCGGCGCTGAGCATATTCAATCTAAGATTGACGAGGCGATTGCGGAATGGCGGAAGGAGACAGGTAAGAAAGTCTGAACCTTTTCAAGGTTTCTTCCCTGTTGCGAGAAGTCAAAGATTAAATTTGAAAAAGTATCTAATAATGCTATTAAACCCCTACTCTCCTCTACTTCTAATCATGTGAATTTCAACAAATGAGGGACGTGGCCAATAACAAGTGAGTCCCGAATCTATCGAATTGCTGTCTGAGCCTGATGGGAACAAGTTGGTTGGGCCTTTTACTATGCCAAAGAGAAGCCTCTAAGTTGGGACTTTCCCTTGAAAGGGGCAAAACAAAAAGATATTGACAACAGAGGGATTCGAACCCTCGCCCTTTCGGACCAGATGAACTTATTGGATAAGCCTGATTCTGGCGCCTTAGACCACTCGGCCATATTGCCTTGCATTCAATGGGTGACGCGCTGCACTTAGCGCACGGGGCACAGCCACATCTACAAGTCTACGTAAGAATTAGTCATCCACTCCTTACTCTTCGTAGTCGGGCGCTATAACTATACCGTAGACTGCGTTGCCCCAGGAACCAATCCAGCTCATCATCGACGAGGTCGGGGACGAAACCGTCCGTTCCGATGCATTGCAGCATTGATGGCTTGGTCTTCGAGGTCGTCGTCCTTCCTCATAACTGCGCGGAAGCATATATTCAAGGTCGTTTGCTTGGTCGAAGATGCATCGGTCAATTCTTGAGGGCTTCGCGGATCTTCCACTGCATGACCCTTGTAAAGCATACCCAGACCTGCGTACCCTAACACTGTACATTGATACGTTGACGGTTCGGAGAGGCGTGTAAAGTACAACTCCGAACAACTAGTGGGTAAACGAAGACCTCCTTTAATTCTGTCCCAGGTCCTTATTTCGATCCCAAGGATTCGCAACTTCACTCTTAACCTCTCGGTTCATCCTCGCCAAATCTGGCCTCTTGTCGACAATGTGATAAAAGAAGCTCTTGTGATATTTTGTACTTCTCAACCCGTCGTGAATCTGAAATTGACTCCCATTATCTCCTTTCCGATGATCATTGACGCCCACTGTTCTCATCTAAAGTCGCTTTCGCTAGATAGTATGAATGATATTGACTGGCGGTCACCGTTATGGACGGCATGTGGCACCCGTCGTCTTCTCTCCCCTTCCCACATGTTTCCCCTTCGTCATTGGAATATTTGTTGATAAAATCTCAAAGGCGTCAAGGAATTATGGACGGCTTGACAGCATCTGCTGCGTTGGAACTCAATGCCACTCTGCAGATGCCATCCTTTCGGGCGCTCGATATTAAAGGCTCAAGGGAATGGGCGTTCACCGAGGCTTTACCATCTCTTTTATTTACGTGCCAAATACCATTGCAATCTTCAGTGTGGACCACCCGAATCGTCATTTGTGTCTGACTCGTTTTAATAGGGATCCCATCCAACCCATCCAACGCTCAACGGTTGGATTTCGCAAATTAAAAGTCCTCGAAATCTGTCACGAGATTGGGGACCATGTGCATAACGCAGGCTTCCTTGATTTATTGAGGTGGACAACTTTCAACACGAACAAGACCTCCATGACCCTGCTCTCAATCGAGATCCTCATTATACACGGACAGTGGATCCGATGCACTCGGGAAAACCAAGTCCAATTTTTCGCCACATTCTGGGTGGAAAGGCTTGGACAGCGTCCTCTACAGTCTGTGGCGACAGATTTCCCAGATTGTCAGCTGTACATTTCAAGCTAAACCTTGAATACAGTGCGGACCCAACTGTCACCCCAGACTCAACGGGCCTCAAGCCGTTGTTCAGTTATCTCTTAAAACATTGAATATATCAGCTCAGAAGCCGTCGTAGCGAAGCGAGACGCGGCTTGTACGGCCTGTACTAGATATGGACGCGATCCGTGTAGAGACAAAATGGGCATCGATTCATTTGCTAACCTCACTCCAATATCTAATCTTGATGTATTGACAACAGAGGTGTCCTACGTTGTGCAAATATACTTGCTAACATCGGTTTCACTGTCCTACCGGCAAGCCCAACCCAAGAATTCTTCTTAGGACTAAATTTCGGGTCCCTACCAAATCTTAAAATTCTCCAAGTCGATCATCGCTCTCCTTTGAAACCAAAGCAAGCGACGCAGATCTCCTGACACTGGTGAGGTGGAAAATCTTTGACCCAAAGCAGACTTCCATGCTACTATCTTCACTCAGGGTTCTCATCATACACGTCTCCCGGAACAAATGTACACGAAAAAACTAAGAAAAAATTTCTTGCCTGTCTCCGGTTGGAACGACGTGGATGATGTCCTTTCCAGTCCCAGATTTCCAAAATTACGCAAAGTACTGCTCAAGTTGACACTTCACCACGATGACAATCCGACTGTGCCTGGAACACTCTCTAACGAAGAAATTTACTGTACGGAATTGTTACCCGTCGTTATCTCGCTCGAGTTCGACGAAGGTTGCTATTAAAATCGCGGTGCATGCAGGGCCACCGTGTGATCAGTATGAAAACAGATTTGTGAATGGCGCAGCGTGAGTAAAGTTCAAGACCTCCATTGCCTTACACCCCGAAGCTGATTTTCTCAGCCACAGGGATTTCAGGATCTAAGCATATACTCTACTGTACATCGATTGTCTTATTGATTTTCAACCATCATCTCTTCTTGTCGAAATAAAGTACGTACCTTTCTATGTTACTACTTTTCGATTGTTGTTAACACCTTATCGATATTCCTTGGACTCTCGTTCGAAACTGCGAGAATAAGAGACCGTCAAGTTGGCTCCAGCGGTATCGCCGGGATCCCGACCCAGCACCGAAACGAATGACCGCACCGTGCAGTCCTTGGAAGGCGATTGCCTGGTACAGGTGCACTGCATGCAGCCCCTGAACAAAAAGAGCTTCTTGCTGATTTCGATATGTTGCTCTTAATGTCCGTCCTCGATTGCCACTCTGACATGTTTTATTGATCGCTTCCTTAACACCGCTGTTATTGCAGGACATACATAGGCGGCTCATCTCTGCTCTTGATAAGTACTACTACTAGAGGGAGCAGCAGTTTCATTGGGACTGACTTGCCTGGTGATGATCGGATATGATTAGATGATACTGCTTAGATTTGGTACGGCGCCGAGGTGAGGTGAGGTGAGGTGACTCTTTGTTGAATGGTTTATACTATATTCATCTTCCTTCTATTCATGGAAGGAGTTCCTGATCGACTTCTAGGTCGATTGGTATAAGTGGATTACTCAATTTATGAGTATGTACACGTAAATTCCAGGTTCTGAAGACAGGGTTTTCGAGTCTTAGAGATAAAGGGCCTTCTCGTAATTCGTGGATTCTGGGGTAGTAATTCCAACCTTCTAAGATTTATTTGTATCTCTCTGAAGGAAGCGAATAGAATGCTTAGGCTGAGGCACGCTATTACATTTGCATGGAGAGATTTGGAAGGCGTGCCATGTCTTAAAATTTCTGGAAGGTAGTCCGGAGTACTCCGCCTGAGCTCAAACCTCAAAGCATCAGCAAGTGATAGACTGGGTGCTATGATTTGTCTAGTTTACACCATCACACGACATTGAATCTTTGATCATGTAATTTTAGCTGTTGCTGACAACGGTACACTTGAAGCCCGCAGAATTGGCAATGTTACTATTCTGGATGATCACTGAACTATGATTTTGAGAAAAGGCTCGTATCGATCCGACCTGAGAGGACATGCCGTAGAGCTAGAGCTTTGTTGCGTGAGAGGAAGTGTAGGCTATCAACAACGAAGATTGACATCCGAGAACGACTCGTTACCCTACCCAGCTCGGGTGCAATGATTTGAGAGATGATTAGATTTCCCAGGCATACATCCACGGACGTTGTAAGATAGGGGAGCTGCTGAGAGTCGATCTCTTATGGATGAAAATTGAAGGAAGTAGTGAGAACGTCGGATGGAATTGACTTGAAAGTTAACACACCCTCGAGGATATCCATGATGTGTTGGACATTGGAGCCGTGGTTTCTTTTAGACCTTGATTAAGATTGAGTTATAGTTATATCGGTGCTTCATTGACTGAAACCTCGAGGCGACGTTTTTGCTTCGTCGCTATCAGCACCTGGTGAAAAATAACTGACGGTGAGTTGAGCAGCGCTGGGTTTACATAGCATAAAATCGAATGATCCCACCATCATCTATCCATTCTCAAGAGACTCGGTAGATGAATAAATGGAAGATGAGATGTGGGGAAAAGTGAGGAAAGTTGTCACAAGTCTAATTCCCAGAGTAGCTTTCAGGGGCTTCGAAGGCTTACCCAAATAGGCGCACGTGTTAAGCGATCTGAATCGGGCCCTGTACTGCCACTGCCCTGTCAACATTTTCGGCGGATCGTAACATAAAAACTTGAGAACGTTACCCCACTCTTTTCGCTGCATACTTGAGGAGAAGGAAGATCTAAGAACAATGTAAGTCGAATCAAAAACTTTTTCTTGTTGAATACCAATATTGAAGCTAGAATTTGCTTTAGTCATTCTCATCCCACTTCGACCGCGCTTTTTTTCTCCAAAGCAAAGAGCCTGAATCTCCAAAAATCGTAGTTAACAGAGGGCACAACCTCTATCCACTACCTAGAAAAAATATTCAGCATGGAAGCACCGACAGCTACTGTACCTGCACGACGCAGACGGCACTCTGGGTCTATTGACACCAGCCATGCCGAAGGCATACCGAACATCCACAAAATTTTAGGAGCCGACAACCTACCCCTCGAGCCCCCACCAAGGCCGAAATCCACCCCAGGCGAACGCCCCACCCAGCGCCGACGCCAAAAAGCCCGTTAAGAAGCGAGGAACAGCAGCTCGATGATGATGCCGCGGCGGAAGAGCAAGAAAATGGGCCTGTGATGCAAGTCGACGATGAAAGCCGGGCTAACTCTAAACAAATCGATCACACCACTTCGACTACCTCCTCCATCACGATCTTGAAAAATACGAACAACCAAACCACCACCACCACCACCGCAGGTGAACGTCCTACGCGGCCTCTTCCTTCTTCTAAAACACGCAAAATGGCTTCAACAGTCACGCCTCTCAACCCCTCATGCTGCGATTCACTATCCGGCGAACCCGGCAATGCTGCCTGTGCAAGCACATGTACCTCGCGGAGTAGCAGCGACGACCCAGCGCCGCCTCTTTGTCATCCTCGAGCAGGCGTGCTTGGAAGCGTACAAAGTCTCAGGCGGCAGCGGATCTGGAGCGAAAGGGCGTGGAGGCAAAGAATTCGGAGGTGGAGAGGCGAAATATACCCTCCTGAATTGCGATGATCATCAGGGCATCCTGGCGAAAACAGGAAGAGATATTGCAGATGCCAGACCCGATATCACACACCAGGCACGTCTGTTATCCTAGATCTCTAGTGTTTGCTTCGAGTTCGTTGGATGATGGCTGATCATTTGATATAGTGTCTCCTAACTTTGCTTGATTCCCCTCTCAACAAAGCTGGCCTACTCCAAGTCTACATCCACACCGCACGTGGTGTCCTTATCGAAGTCAATCCCCATGTTCGCATTCCCCGCACGTTCAAGCGATTCAGCGGCCTCATGGGTATGTCTCATCTTCTCCGACTATGGATCTATAACCGATCGACCACTCTTTTCCTTTTCTTTTAAAGTGCAACTCCTTCACAAACTCTCGATCCGGGGCGTTAACGGTCCAGAAAAGCTGCTCAAGGTGGTCAAGGTATGTCTGGATATCATGAAGATCTCTCGATCGTCATCATATTCGTCGTCTGAATTGATTGCTCATCGCACACACTTTTAGAACCCCGTCACCGACCATTTACCTCCTAACACCATCAAACTCAGTGCGTGTCCATTCGTATCCCCTCTCCCTTCTTTTCCCCTTCTTCTTGCCCGTCTTTCGACTCGATTCTGATCGCCAATTTTTATTTCCTCCCTTTCCTTGCCTTTCCTCTATAGCTCTGTCCTGCGACGCACCTACTCAGCGACTCTCGAAATACCTGCCCACTCTGCCCTCGACGCACAACATAGCAGTATTCGTCGGCGCCATGGCCCGTGGAAAGACGACTTCGCGGACGCTTATGTCGATGAGAAGATTGGGATCAGTGCGTATCCGCTCAGTGCGAGTGTCGCTTGCGGGAAGGTACGCTGTCTTCTTGCTTTTTTCTTTTTCTTTTCTGTGGCTTTTGCTCGGGTTACTTGCCTTATCCCCGGACGCAATTGGCGGATCAGAAGTGCATCGTGGGCCGGGTGCTGGTAGATACGTGCCCTTCTGTGATGATTGATATTCTCTTTACGATATCATTACCCTCAACTAATTTTACTGACTTCCCCTTTTTTGCATTTTTTAGTTCTGTTGCGCCCTGGAAGAACTCTGGGATATCGTTTAGAAACACCATTCCCAGTAACATGAATTCGTGATGATCAAAGATACAGCTTATCGCTTTCCGACTGTCCAGTGTCCAATGAATCCTATCAAATCCTTGTCTCTTTTTTGCATTGCCGTCTTGTGTAGCCTTATTCATGACCTCCCAGCCATCTGCACTTCAACTCGCAGAACTAACGAAAACAAAATAATTATTCAGCCAACTTTGCAGTATTTTCTCTTGATCTGTACCAACATATACTTCCTCTGGGATGTAACAGTCAATGTCCGCCATCCGCTCCTTCCAGTCCTTCTATGTCATGTCACGCTACGTCACGTCCTCGTCCCCTCATTCTCGTTCTGGTCTCCATCCCCGTTTCACTGGCACTCCCTCACTATCATTATCAATCGCACCCACTTTGTCAACACCAACACCGCATTATCTTGCACACTCTATCCTATTCCTAATTCTAAATTGTCCATCACCCATCCATCCGTCGCCCGATCATCTCACCCCTCTCACTCCCGCATCCATGATCAATATATCTAATTTATTCAAAATAAAAGTACAAGATTCCGTCTTCTTGTTTTCTTGTTTCTTCCTTTCTTGTAAAGCGTACACCTCCGTAGATTGTTACTGGCTTTTGGGGTTCCTTTTATTCCAACGTCCCTACTCCCACTCACTCCCACTCCCACTCCCCGGGGCTCCCTCTACTTCCCACATCATCCACTCATTCCGCTGCTCGCCGTCATTAATTTATCTTTAGGCCGTGACGGTGCCCTTGCTCCAGCTATACTGGATCTTCTTTTTTTTTCTTTTTATTCCCTCCTTTTTTGTTTTTGTTTCTCACCTCACGTTTGCTCTTGCGACTCAACTCGCATCTGGGCTGGGGCTCAGTATTTTTGTATTTGAGCAGGTCAATTCAATTCTGTTGTTTCAAGTAAGTAGGGTTTTTATAAGTCCTACTCTAGTAATGACTAGACTGTTTGGAATAATTTTACTTGGAGATATGTACCTGGGTAGGGTGAGTTTGAAAAGACCAGTGTACTGTATGATGAGTCTCTTAGCACTTCTGGTATAAGAAGGCTTTAATATAATAAGCCATTTGGGAGTAAAGCGACCTGTTAATTTTGATGATATTTCATCGCCTACTTAGACAAACGAAGATTAAGTATTTGATAAGAGCTGTGCCTCACAGACCAAGCTCAAACGCTCCTGGTCGACATTTGGCTTGCTAGGGTTGGGCTCGGGTTCCCGGGATCGTCGTACACGTACACAGTGCACTGTACCAGCATCTCTCATCTGTCAAGGTAACCTATTTCAAAGAGGGCCAAAGGGCGTGTTGCCTGCCAGTGACACTTTGGCCCTTTTGAACCGGGTTACCTTGACAGATGACTGTAACGTGGTACAAACTATGAACAGTGAGGAAGAATTCTAGCTGTATGATTAGAGTATAGTGGGTATAGTGGTATCTATGGTGGTGATCCACTTCCTGCCTATTCTTGACATGAATTCAATCATCAATCCGGGCCCTTTTGGCAAGTTCCACTTTTCGGCGCTTAACCATTTGCCCCTTTTTGTATAAAGTATTTTCATATGCATATTATTGCTAATTGGCTGCACCTATTTTTTAATATATCGCATAGTCTATGTCAATCAGTATTGGTATAGTGAATTGTATGCGTGCGCATTAAATCTGGGAGGACAACCCTAACAAGCTGCCAATGTTACCAGGAGCATATCCCAACTTTGGCGTAGCTCTTATCAAGTATACCTTAGTCAGCCTTTTAATTCTGCCTTACGACTTGCGTCCTGTCTCGTAACAGTCATCTTTCATTCCTGAAAACTCGTATATCAAGGCACTCCTTACTCTTCGGAATCGGGCGTCATAATCATGCCACAGACTGCTTTACCTCAAGAACTAATCGAACTCATCATCGACGAGGTTGGCAACGAGAATAACAAATCTCAACGCATTGCAGCATTAACAGCTTGCTCTTCAACGCTGCGATTCTTCCCTAACACCGGCGCGGAAGCACATATCCAAGGCCGTCTGCTTGGTAGAAGATGCAGGCCTCGAAGACCAGAGAAGTCAGGTGCATTGACCAATCCTTTCGGAGGGCTTCGGGGATCTTCTACTGCATGACCTTTGTAAAGCATACCCAGACCTGCCCGCGCTAGCACTGCATATCGAGACATTGGTGATTCAGCTGTTGGGCGAACGCGTAGCGTTTAACTCCGAACAACCAGTGGGTACTGAACGAAAACCTCCGTCAATTCTATCCCAGGTCCTCGTTTCGATTCCAAGAGTTCGTAACTTCTCTCTTTCTCTTTCACGTTCCCGTAACGGACCCTGACTCCTTGTCCATGTGACAAAAGACGCTATTGAGATCTTCTGTACTTCCCGACTCATCGTAAATCTGGAATTGACCCTCATTCACTCCCCTCCGACGTCCATTGTCGCCCACTGCCATCATCTAAAGTCTCTTTCGGTGGATGATTTGCAGCGTATTGACTGGCAGTCACCATTAATGACGACCCTGGACGACAATCGTCTGTTGTCTACCCCCTACCCATGTTTTGTCCTTTCCTCCGTCAATCTATTGATAAGAGATCTATGGAATTCAGCAATTGCCAAGTAGGAATGACTTGATCGAATCTGCTCTGGCATCGAATCCACCGATGCCATCTCATCAGGCGTTCGATGTAGTCTCAATTGGAAGTATAAGGGAATGGATATTTATCAAGGCCTTACCATCTCTTTCTCACTTGTACATCAGATGCCCTAATCGTGGTCAGTGCAGGTCATTCGAATCGTCATCTATTTACAAACTGCTGCTGCCTTGTCCGACTTATTGCAATAGGTATATCATTCCAGTCATTTCACCATAAACGGCTGGAGTTCAAGGAAATTTCTAAATTAAAAGTCCTCGAAATCTGCAGCGATTTCAAGAATTACGAGGACAATTCAGGCTTCCTTGATTTGATGAGGTGGAAGACTTTCGACACAAACGAGACCTCCACGGTCCCGTCCTCAATGTAAACCCTCACTATAGACGGACAATGGGTTCGAAGCACCTGGGGAAAAGAAATTAATTTTTTCGCCCACAGTTTGGGAGGAAAGGCTTGGACAGCGTCCTTTGCAGCGTCGGATCTCCTAAACTGTAGGTTGTGGATTTCAAGCCGAATCTCTATCACAGGAACCGGTCTGTCACTCTAGAGTCGGCGCCTTCCTTAGAAAAAAGGAACTACTCCAGGTCGTTCAGGATAGGCTCAAATATCTCCTTCCACGTTTATTCTGGACGCCTTCAGTTCGTATTAAAATCGATGTATTCGTACAAAGTAACGTAGACTCCATGCTAAGAGCTCATCGGATGTGCGTCTTATCCAGTGCCTCTCTTCTTAGATGTATGATACTTAATCTTGGTTTGACACCAGGCAGGCGAATAACTCGACAGAGCTTTTTTATACCAGTCAGCAATTGGTCCCATTTGGTTCCACCATCTAATTGTTTGTTAGCTGTAAAAGGCCATGACTCGATAACGGGTCAGGGCTTCGTACCTTCAACAAATAAACGTGTATTTTTGAGGCCTTGAATAAGCAGACTTTGTGTTCAAGTGGCTTAGTCACCTATTGTGGGTGCCTTCACCCACGTTATATACTAAGTATTCTTAGATACTGCGGAGTCATTCCAACTTGGAGAATCATGACATGATAAATTGATAATAAAATGGCCCTGGCCTGAAAATTTCATTTGATTAGAGAGTACGGTCTGTGAATGTATATACGTATCGTATCCGTTTCAAAAAAGGATCCGTATATTACATATATCGTCAGAGAGCAATATTTAGAGGTTGGGAATGATGGGGTTAGACATAGGACCTGACAGGAGACCTTCCTAGTAAGCGTCGGCCCAATTTATTCATTACTAGCAGAGCTGCTTCGTAGATCTTAATAGCCAGATTAATCGCAAGCATAATGATGACATGGAGTCCTATAGCTCCTATTGGCCCAAGAATAACTGCGCCCAGTGCCCCTGCCCGAGATGCATGGAGAACATCCATTCCTCCGATGTCAACATGGTTCTGTAGGAGGATCACAGATCCGACGCATCCTACAAGAGCACCGGCACCTATGATTAAGCAAAACTTAAAAAAATACTCTGAGTGGGTCTTTGGCGTTATCATTATGCGAGTCGAGTTGCTTTAGCTCCCACAAGATCGCGTAGTGAAGAATACAAACGATTGGTCCACCTGTTGCACCAACATTACCAGCAGACCTGTCGCTGGTGTAGTGTGCGAGATGAGATACACGTAAGATAGCATTCCCGACCAGCCTGGTTTGAGTCCTCGGTCAGATACAGTCCTGGCAGAAGAAAAGAGTACACACATGTAGAGCGTTCCATTCAGGGCGGCGCTTAAGCAGCAGATAAACAACATGACTCTATGACATGTGATAAGTATTGAAATCAAAATAATCAATGTAAACAGTGCTCACAAGAAGGCTAAAAGGAATATGAGTGCTGCTACAAACACCCCAAATGTTGTTTCCGAAACACGACGGAATAAAGACTGCCGTCTCACGGCCTGTAACGGCAATAACTGAGAATGAGTTGGCTGAGGCGCGTCTGACATTGTCTCAAGCTCTGTCGCTGCTGGATTCAAGTTACCCTGGGGCGTCAAAGAGGAAGTTGGTGGGTATATCATCTGGTGCAATGAGATCTTCAATAGCTGGGGTCACTCCTAAGAAACCATACGCCTTTTATATGGTCCCGCGGCCAATGGGCGTGAAGCTACCTGCAGGTGGACCCTGGCAGTGCAGTTCGTCTTCTCCTGTCATAAAAGCAGAATGGAATGCCTTGTAACAATCGCAAATCGGAAGGTACGGATTGGCTACTCTTACGATTGTGTGTTGTTCAGTTCCTAAAGCAACTAGCTCCTATCGCATTCACTGATTATGAGGGCGCTTGTACTAGCTGCGGCTGCAGTGCAGATCAATCGATTAATCAGATTGTGTTCTGGTGGAGGCACTTTCTTTGTTTCACTCAATGGTCATCATCAGACACGCACAAACTATTTATGGGTTCTGGATAAAGGCGTCAGTTTTCTCCCAAGCATTGTATCGTAATGGGGGCTTTCTCGTAGCTCTTGCAATCCTTTGAAGTATTATACCAACTAAACAATCGACATTTATTTTGTCTCTGACTCTGACCCGTCCGTTCAGAGTCTAAAGGTGCAAGTACCGAAGTACGTAGTTGTATAAGAAGGCGGTCCCCAAAAGAGTCAAAGCAGGGGTGTTTCGCAGCTTCTAAATTCCCATCAGAACCCATTTGGCTGTCTGAATATCGATAGGCGAATGTTCCGAATATACCCTTACAAATACACAGTCGGTATAGAGCCAATCTCCTATATTGATTACGGTAACAGTACAAGACCTTGCAAGATATATCAGTCATGAACGATGAAAGGATATTGATTGCTGAAACCCCTGAAGGTGTGTACGTGCGATATACATGAAGGAATCTTCGGAAGTTGAATGATACTGGATGCGAACGGGAATCTCGGATTTGAACGTGTTGGTATAGATAGGTACCGTCGGGTACTAGTTTCAATATGATACTTGAAAGGTGGATGCAATGCGAGACTCGTATAAGCAAGCGTCAAGCTTTGCAGTCAAAGTCATATGGTAGACGAAGAACTTGGAGCTTAGAATGGACGTGTATATAGTGAAAAAGGACACTTCAAAGCTCAAGCGCCCATGCTAAAATCAAAAATTGATAGATGGACGTGTCTTGATCCTGATAAAGTATGTCGAGATATTTGGTAGACCCATGGACAACCATTTCCGATCGCTTCGTCAATTTGTTAGTGTACTGCTGTAACAGCGAATCCCCTTCGAGTCTGCCATCTGTGAAGGTGTAACTCGGCAATGAGGCCAAATATTCGGCGCTTGGATATGGATTATCGCACAGTAATGATGATGGTGCCGGACCAAAGGAATATGTAGGAAGATTGAGAGATGGAACAGGCGGTATATCCACAGCCATATTGTCGTAAACCTCGTCGCATGAAGAGGGCGTATGAGGAAGAGGAGGTATAGAGGCGGACATGAATTCGTAATTGTAATGTTGATACACATACTGACCTGTTACGTGATCGAGATGAGGATGGAAAGGGGCAGGCGGTTCACGTTCAGCGTTGAGCGATTTCTGTCGAGCATGTAAGTAAGAATGTTCATGATCGGATTCTCACTGTTGTTATTTACCTCTTGTTTATTCATCGAGGTCAATTCCAGCTCTGGGATTTCTAAAATTGAAGCGTAAGGAGAAGTTGAAGGTGTAGAGATGTTTACCTACCGGAAACAGCATACGCAGGATACCGGAATTCGTCAGAGAAGGGGAGAGAAGACTGGATGGAGTTGGAGAAGGAGATTGCACAAATCTCTGAGCGACATTTTGAGACACTTCGTGATAAATTCCGGCAGGTCTAACAGTTGGAACATACGGTGAGCCAGGACTAGGCTCAGAACACGTATCTGACGACCTCGAGCAATTGCCCTCAGAGGCCGTAGACAGCTTTCTCTTCTTCTCCGAAGACTTGGATGAGCCACCGATTTTTCGTGCGGTAGCTGGCTTGGAACTAGCTTTCATACCCGGGGAGTAAACGTAGTCGGGGAACTTGGCGTAATGCTGCTCCTTCTCGATTGCGGCCAATTGGCAGAACGGCCGCTTTTCTTCTGGAGACATACCATTCCACACTTTTCCGGCATCTTTGCTGAGTTCGATCTGTTGACCCTTTCCTGATGCACGCGCACTGCTAATGTAGGCTGAGCGGAAGAAAATGAAGGCGTTACGGGGTCGAGGGATATGGTCGGGGTCGCGACGGCGCGAATGACTGGTTCTACGCAGGGGAACAGACGATGGGGCGTTAATGCTAGAGGATCCAGGAGCATCATACAGGGATGAAGCCGGGTTTTGGTCTTTTTGGGCGTGCTCAAGGGAGAGATGAGGTAAGGTGAGGGCTCGACCTCGTGACCGGGCGATTGCCAGCCAGCCTCTGATATCATGATCAGAAAAATAAAGGGACCGAGCAAATAGCAACTATACATACTATCATAAGTGGTCGGTATATGTTTATCGAGTCGCCCTGAACGAGAGTTAGGTGCAGCGCTGAGAAACATAGACATGACAATGACTTTTGTATGCTCGAGAATATTCGAGGGATTTTCAGAAGAGTTCAATATAATGTACTGACGCCCACAAAGTCTCGCCATTCTGCGCACCTTAAGAGCCCAAACCTCAGAAAATATTCATTCGCCGCAGATGTAGCGTTAGATTTTGGCCCTTCGATATAAGAACGGTGAGGCGGCCTTAAGGCTGATCCCTCGTTATAATCACATACTGTCTGTCCTTTTTAAGCGGGTGAAGACCAATCCATCAATGATCGATGGGCACGCGGAGACAGGGCGAACCGAGATAAGCAGGTTCCAAAGGTTCCAGAGCAGAATGGCCACTGCACGTGCTGACATCAGGGAATGACTTCACAAAGGAGCCGTCCTGCTGTTTAGAGGGGAAATATAAGAAAATCAAACAGTAAGTTGAAAAAACATCGGAATCTAGAAACTTCAAATAACTGATGGCGTAACAGTGCACATCCTAAGCCACTTGGTCTCACACCAGTAGGCAGAGCGGTGGGGCAACGGCTACAAGACTTGGGAGCCCTAAGATAGAGTGAAAACAAGTGAATTTCAGAAGATAACATGCTGATAGAAAAGCAAGTTTATACCTATGGACCAGAGCGGGAGTGGCAGCAGAAAAAGACACGAGCATTGAGACCATTAAATAAGAATTCGATGAAAGGCGCCGAAGCGGAAGCGGCCGGAATGTCCGAGTTGGGTATAAGAAGGCACGTGCACTCTGTTGTAGCTTGTCGGTTGCAGCCTATCGTCGGTGCTGTAATCTGACTGCAACTCAACTGTAACTATAGCTAACTATGATATTCAGTACTGGTAACGCCCACCATGGAATAGTGGGCCCTGTATCAGAGTGCCGGGTTGTTACAAAAATAAGCCGACCGTCGAGAGCGAGCTGATTATGAGGAGCTTCAGACTCTTGGAAGCATAGGACTAGCAAAATTGTATAGTTCCTCTGCCAGGGTACAAAATGTCGCATGCTGTATGCTTGGATAGTGGTGAATCTCAACCTCGTTTTTGCCCTTCTCTCTTGTACTAATTAGTACCAGATCCACTCTTTGCGTTGGTGATAGATTTTAAGAGTGCTAGAGCGTAACATTACTCAGCAGGATAACTGCCATCCCTTTCACTTACAGCACAGCGTCGACAATCATCGTAATTTCTGAAAACTACTAACCGACCATCCTTGGATATGCAGGGACCTCTTGGGGAACACTTACTTCCAAGATTCCTCTGCCTTTGTCCTTATACCATTATTTTTAGTTTGGTGATCTGCGGAGCCTCAGTCTGCTCAGCCGGACGTGCGGAATTTGAGCTGTTGATGCCAATTTCTCTACTATCACTTGACCTGAGCTTATCATATTTCCACGACCTTTTGTTCTTACACCAGTTCCTTCATAACAAATAGTCCTGCTACCCCAATGGGTGGCACGGGTATAGGATAATAGTATGTCTCTCAGAAAATGTAGAAATATTTAAGGATATTCGTACCATTGTTGTGTCGGACTGTTTCCGGCGCAAGGTATCTGTTTCGATGGGAGTTACCAGGTAGGTCGCACGGCAGTTTAACACTCCGCCCAGCATTCTCTACGGCAGATTGCATTGAAAACAGTGGATTAGACAAAGAACAAAGTATATAAATTACAAGTTGCAAATTTTACAGTGTAAAGCGGATTATAAAGAATTATAGCAATTTGACTGTGAAGAGACCAAACGAGACGCGACGCGTTTTGAGCCATCAACAAAGTTTCAAGGCGGCGATTGAAACGGCACCGCGATCCGTCACTTATTATTGGCAAAAGTAACGCCTCAAGTTCCTTCGCATCCTCCTGGCTTCTACAACGCAATATATATTTGGTGAACATACAAAAAAGTAATCAGAATGTATTTCTAGAACAATCTCTATTTTTTTACGAGCGATGAAAGAATGAAAGCTCTATGGCTGATGGAAGACTCGATTTTCATACATGCTTGTGTAGTGCCCTCAATATTGGCAGAATGGCTCAATGAAAATTTATATATTTTTGCATAGACACTCTCAAAGTGTTAAGAAGTTATAATACCAAATTTTAGGGAATTAATATTGAGGGAGATAGAGCACGATGGTAAACAAGTGCAGTTTACCTTCAAAATCTGATTTGGTGACATATTAGTCCTCAGTGCCAACGCACGGACCATCACGTGCAAACCATCGGTGTCGATCGGTAAACCAAGGATAAAGAGGAACAGTTCAGTCCTGACTTGATCCACGGACAATCCAAGGATGATAGGTGATTGCATTCAAAAGACCTTAAGTAATGCAGTGTGATTGTTTTAAGGGCTCCTCTTTATAAAGTTGTCGGTGGACAAGAAAACATCCAATGGCGAGAAAGAAGAAAGAGGGATATTGTAATCAGTTAAATTCGAGCAATTAATACATATACTCGATAAAGTCGAAGCTATTTTAACGAAGGGCCCTCCGATCCCTCGGCCACAATCATGCGACTCTTGGCATTCTTATTCGAGGCACTACATCGTTCAAAATTAATATTAACCTGCTGTATCAGGTCTTGTTTTGATGAGGAACTACTGACCTCTAATTTGTGAAGCACTGGAAGGAAGAGAGTTGATCGTTCAGGCCAGTGGAGGACAAATCAGTGATACCAGGATTGGCAACGTTGAGACTCTGTCCAGAGCAGTTGGCGTCCCTAAAAATGATGTAAATATGGTAAAAATATACGGTCACCATCGTATGACTAACTTGAAGACAATGCAGGTAAAGCCAGGGTCGGGTCCAAGGCTCGATATGCTGTCCTGGAAAGGTGCGACAAAATTGATGCATTGACCGTTGTTGAAGTTGAAGTTGTTGCAGGGTGCCCCAAAGTTAGCATTGACGCAGACAAAGAGATGTCCATCTACTGCTGCTGTATCCGCCTCACGAGCGCCCTTGATTTTGAATGTATGTTGAAATTATATGAAAATAAGGGAAGTCGGATTGTGTACTCACCAAATCAGCCATGGCGGCACCAGGAGCAGCTTGGGCACCAATAGCAACGACAACAGCGACAAAAATACCCTTGAAAAGAGAGAGCTTGGAGTACATGGCTTGTTATGAGCTGGACTGTGAAGTACTGAGCAGAGTAGAACCAGTTGAAGGGTCTGAAGAGTATTGTTACTATTGCAGTCCTTTTATACGCCTGCTGCGAGATTATTAGTCCGTTCATACATAAGCATTCGGAAGGTCCTACAGTATACATGGAAATAACATGGGTACGAGTATGGGGAGCTGGAGAGTGCGACGCAGTATTGTTAAATTTGGCAAGGGATATTTCTGACATTCCGGGTCGCTTCCTCGAGAAATATCGAGAAGTCCTACTCAGGTAGTAGTGATTTTGGACTATTTCCAGTCTATTGTTCCTCTTGCACTTGGCCCTATACAGCCATTTTTTACTGAGTAAACGCCTACGATGTAAGACAAGTATTTCGTACTTGTTGTAAATAATAATATCACAGGTACCCCGTGGTTCAGGCGTATTACCGGCAACCCATTTAATGTCACGGGCAGCTGAAAGACCATACGGGTAAAAGGGCAGAGTGAGCAACGCAAAGAATTGGGCCGAGCCCGACAAGAATCGGAGTGATGAGATAGAAATAAGATGAGACCAATGACCACTAGGACTATTATTAAGTATGTTCGCCGAGCGCTGAACCAGAAATAGACAACCAGCGCTTTTCCTTACCAGCTCCGTTTCGTACCTGCTTTTGTGATACGAAGAACCATTATTTATGATCTTTGGAGTACTACCTTTAATAACAATACCTGTTAAATATCGCTGTATTGCTTAGAGCAGGCTGTCGATGGTCACACGCTGTGAAGCACTGTCCAAAACTTATGGCGTGCGTTCGCAAGACTATGCGGAAGACTGATCAAGATTTCGGCCGGTGCTGGACTTTGAAATGAAGTTTCACGAGCTAATGGATATGGTAATAGGACTTCACGTATTGTATGCGATAAAAAATTACCGGTGAGAAGTAGCCAGAACTATGTACTTCTCCTTCTCCAACAAACGACATATCCTCCGAGTCATATATCTGTACAAGAAATGCCCGAGCTGGATCTATTCACTCTCCTTTCATCCTTCAACCTCGTCTTCCCATCAACCATGTCAAGGGTCATCTCCATCAACCTCCAATCCTTCCTCCGCCTCAACCGCCGAAACGCCAGACATACGCATGGCCCTCTCAAACCGGCCAAGTCCAAACGCCATTTCGGCACCATTCTCTGAGCACAAGACTAGCTCTCTCATGACCCCACCGAGATGTTGCTCACACATACCTTCTGCAGCCTTGTCAGATTCGAACAGCGAAGCAGCGAGTTCCGCAATACCCATGTAATAGGCCACATAGGCATGATGCATGTGCCCATCTGCTTTGAAACACTTGTTTTCGGTCTCGCGCCGTACAGTGACACGTTTTTGTGCGCGAATGAGGAAATAGCAGATAGCATCTGGACCTGCTATCTCTTTTACCTGACTCAAAATAGATTGAGAGTCAACGCCTTCAGGGAGCTGAGTCGTCTGTGATATTTCCTGTAAGACCCTACTCTGTGCTAACAGTGTCAAAATCCTGGTGTGTACTGTTGGACCCATGACGGACGCGTTGACCACCTGAGGACCCGGGAAGCTCATCAAAAGCTTTGTCCGCTTTTGGCGGATTTGAGGGTGGATCCGCAGGCCAATCTTTGTCCGCTTGTGGCGGATTTTGGGCCCATATTTCCAAGAAATTTCGGTATAAGTATGGTAGTTGATCAGATGACTCCCTGTAAAAGTTTTCAAAGTTTTCTGATAACCGAATAAAGCTATTCATTGTCCAATTTGGGTGAGTTGGGTTAGTTAGGACCATCGACAAGTGATGAGCCATTCACAATACTTCAAAAGAGGCACCAATGGCAGAAAAACTGCAGTGAGTCTAAACCGTCAGTCAACATGTGATATCGAAGACTTTCTTTCCCAAGTCCTTCAGCCACTTCTGTATTGCAACCTATGCAGGTAAACATTTGGATCAATTGACTAGTGTCCATAGAAATTGGTAAATTTCTCACCACGTAATGATAAAGAGCCATTTCATCGAAAATTAGGTCGACGAGGAGCTCGAAAACCTGAGGAAGAACAACTAAAAGTCTGTCAGGGGAAATGTTAAGAATACTGTTGACATTGCGCGTTGTGAGCTCCATCTTGTCTTAAATATCAAGAGGTGGAAGTGTTATCAAGTCAAACTCTGTCGAGTCCGAGGGAGTCGGTAAAAATCACATCACCCAAGTACTTCTCTCTGCTATGGTCTCGTGTTCTGTTGATGCTTGTCGTATTCCGCCACAGGAGATTATTGATAACATCACAGACGAAGTTGCCCATCAGACACCGGAGTCCGAAAGCCAATCCACCCTTCGAGTATGTTCCCTGGTATCCAAGTCATTTGCTTCTCAGTTGCGTAAACAACTATGGAGCCATATCGTCTTTCGGGCTGATGCTTCAGGATGAAGACGCGCCACCAAACTCGTACGAATGCTGAAGGGCAAGAACAGCGTAACTTGGACAGGCTTTGAAACGCGCTCCCTAACCCTTGGCCTGGGCTGGGAACCTGAAGATCCTGGACATGAAGCAGAGCGACCTGGACTATTACGATCTATAAAGAAGCATTTCAAACCGGAATTTGGCATCTTTGATGTCTTCGAGGTCCGTATGCTAAAACAAATGGACGACAAAACCTTGATCTCAAAAGTGCAGTCTTTCGAGATAGCTTTTGAAGACTCAGAGCCACGTCAAAGACATCCAAATGTTCCTCACCAAATTGCTCTCCTTCGGACAATTAGACGCCTCTTCAGGCGACAATACGACATTTTCGACTTATTTACGATGCTGAAAACCCCTAACCTCCGACATGTTAGCGTCACTAATATCCGGGAGAGAACACACTTCTTCGATAGACATAGTTTCAGTATTTGCTGTTTTTTCGCGAAAAATATCCCTCTCTGACTGATCTTTTCTTTCCTAGGGAACCTATCCCCCTCGCTTGATCATCTATCCCTTTCCAAGCTGGTCTCCCTGCGGCATTTCAAATTTCAGTCAGCCACTCCTGGAACCGTTGCTTGGGTCGAGGATTGCCAGTGTGCTCTTCTCCACATCTTTACAATCCGTGACTTCTCTAGCAAGCTGGGATCAATTGAACCCCAATTCATATCCAGCGCAATGTGGAGTCAAAGGAACCTCGTCGAAAAGATTCAAGCAGGCGGAACATTGGAATATGATCGATCAACTATTCACTGGCGACGAATTTACCAATCTTGAGTTGCTCGAGATCTCACAGCAACGAAGTGGGTTGCGAATCCTTACTCGAGACCTCGTGAGAATTCGGAATACCACAATTGGCTAAGCGCGCAGCCGCACTTTGAACTTGGGCCCCCGGCCCGTACAAGGCCACCGAGGTGTGTCTTGAATTGTAAAGTATTCAAATGATCCCAATTAATTTAGAGAAATCTGTGTGCATTCAACTATCTAGTGTGAATTTTCAAAGGACGTTGAAGTGATCTAAGAACGACTGAGGGCTACATATAGTGTACAGACTGATGTCCGTGGCTATTGAAGACATTGAAGCTAAACTAGGTAAAAGATTGTGGGCAGAAATGGCCATTTCGTGTTGGAGGCGTATATGATGTGAGTCCTTGACGAAGTAAAACAGCTTGACATTGAAAACAACCTGTTTCAAGTTCGGAAACGCCGGAGTGGACAGAGCCGAGTCGATTGCAGCCCAGCCGGAGTGTGGACCTAAATCTCTCCATGACATATTACGGTCCTTTGTTTCTGCTTCAAGTTGCGGTGGACGTAGAGGTCGATGGTGATGGATGTAATCTGACTTGCCAATGAATCTGATGCGAGAAACCTTGCCACCATTTCTTGCTTCGAGCTGAAGTTTTTATTGGTATCGAAGGAGGTCGTGATGAGTTTCAAAGTGCGCAAAGATGTCAAAGAGCTGAGACGAATGGGGCCTTGGGACAATACGTCATTCACTGAGGATTTGGTTCAGAAATATTAGCGCCAGTTAACAAGGAGAATAAACGGCGCGGAATACTCACTTGACCATTTGTATTGCTGTAATTCAAGAGATTCCAGGGTTTGAGATACGTGCTGTAGAAAGTGCCAAAGCTCGTCCATTTCTGAGGGTAGAGTAGGGACGGATATTGTGAGCCTTCGAAGATGAGGGAATGCAAGATATCTCGGTGTCGATGGAGAATTGGTGTGGCCATTGGTGTGTAGAATGTTGAATAAAGTCGCGCAGGGAAAACCCGTAGCTTCGAGTTGTCGGAGGGATGAAGTTTGAGGGAAAGATGCGTGTCCTCCATCTGAAGTTTCGTGATTCGCTGTGCGAGCAATGCTAATTTTCGAAAGATGTAAATTGTATAGATGATTTGACCCAATTGCGTCCATTAAAAGGGCCTGTGGCACGGCTAAGATTCTGTCGAGTCGCAGGGATTCGAGGGTATCATTGGTGCATATCCGGCTTAGTGCTGAATTTACTTTGTCGCCGCTATTCCAGGCATGAAAACTTCGTTTTCCGACGACTTCCAGGTTTTCCAGGCAGGCCGTATTCAAGGCATCAATAACCGCGACCACGTCTGTATGCCTCAACTTTAAGCTGTCGAAAAATCGGAGGATGTTTTCCCAAGATGATGTGTATGCATTGGTGAAGCCAATACGACGAATGATAGAATTTTTTTGGTGGAGAGTAGGTCAACAGTAAGCGTCAAAGATCGAATGGTATTGACTAGTCCATCCCTTTCCCCGACCCCCTAAGCTCCTAAGGCCGCTAGTGTATTTACAGCTGCGATTGTCGACGAGAAAATGAATCTCAGAGAAAAGATGCTTGCGCGCCTGTTGGTAAAAGAGTTGGATACAAGAGAACACGCCTTGAGAGTTGCAAGCGTTGTCTTTCTGGCTTCCGGTGAAGTGTGAAGTTGGAACGCAACCTCGTCAATGATGAGACAGACGATTTCTTGTGGTATCACAAACGCTGCATGCGAGGGTCGAGACGAGTTTGCACTGGATGTTCGTCCCATTTCGAGTATAGTTAGAAGAAGCAAGGAGCACTGCTTGGGTTAAATCCTAAAGTCTGTAGACTCTGTGGAGAACGTAAACGCAATCCATGCAGATCTGACATCATACCTGGTTCCGGACTCCGGCCCCAGTTAGGGGACAAGATCCCAAATGCGATATCTCTCGTACGATAAGCTGTCAACGATATCATGATTCATAGATAGAAGATCCCTGATACTTGGACATATGGCTCGTTGAGTCAAGGGGGATCGCATTCGATTTTGATATGCACCACGTGTGCTCAAGTGAGCAATGAAACCTGAGGCCTGAGGTTTGAGGATTATATTATTATCAGCTTAATGGAAGCCAGCTATGTCATGCAATGGTCATATCTATTTTCATCAAAAATATAAAACTCCGCTATATGCCGACGAGAAGCCGGTACGTATTACCACATGCATTGAATTCCGTTCAATCGACTCCTCATCGACTTTTACGCGCCGCCGATATGCCGTTTTTTGATGGCTGTGATGAGGTTGATGGGAGGTCTTTTTCCTCATCCTTCGGTTTCTCTTAATGTACTCCTTTTTGTCGAATTAAAATTTATATTCGTTGGTAATAAGCCTACAAAAGTATATATACCAAATTTTGAGACAAGGAGAGGAGGGGAAGGGTGTCAAAATGAACATGTGGTCAAACCGAACAACGGGTAAGGGATAGTAATGATGATGAACGAAAGGTTCAAAAGGAGCACGATTGATGAAATTTGAAACCTCGCTGTCGCCGAGTAGCTGCCGAGATCCAGCCCAGTGCAGGTCCAGCCCTACACGTGACTTTGTCTACGTGTTTGCCCCCGTGTTTTCAGTGCGGCACTGTCCCTGACAATGAATTGTCTTTATATTCCGACCACTGCGACAATGTCTCTCACCATTGATACAACCCATCTACCTGTTTAAACCTTTCTAAATCGTACATCGGCATCCGCTGGTGATACGTTAACATTCTAGACGACCATGTTATCTATATTTTCCGGCTGGCTCACGACGCTTTCTCTCATCTTTGGTGGTTGTTGCAGCAATGCAATCACTTTGGAACAAATTACATCGCAAAATCCACATGCCGGATCTGTACTGACCTTTCTTCAGTTCATGATTATTGCTTTACATGGGCTACCCAAATTCCTTGTGTGGACACGGTTTGGTCCCAGGTTTCGGCCACGAAGGGTGCCGATCACTGCGTATCTTATTCAGGTCGCGTTATTTTACCTTATTTCGCTACTCAACAATGCAGCCTTTGCCTATAACATTCCTATGGCTGTCCATATTATCTTTAGAAGTGGGGGTCTTATGATTAGCTTGATTTTTGGTTGGTTGATCTCGAAGAAAAGGTATGTCTATTGCTGCATTAGCTAGAACATCTCACCTTCCTATTATCTAGATACACAACGACCCAGGTTCTGTCAGTCTTCCTAGTCACCTTGGGAGTTATAATTACTACCCTTTCTGCCCAACCTTCCTCGTCGAAGGGGACGCCTATTGCGAATACATATACCTATGCAAGGGCATTGGAATCTTGACGTCGGCCCTTGTGCTCTCAGGAGCACTCGGCCTAGTTCAAGATTGGTCGTTCACCAAGTATGGCCGGCCTACTCTCACTACGAAGCCCACCGGAAATGGAGATTCATCAGACATTCCTCCTCAATGGCAAGAGTCTATGTTTTACCTTCACCTCCTCGGCCTCCCTATGTTTTCTCCCTCTATTGCCCAACCTCGCCGCCCAGATGCATGAGCTTAGCTCAGTAGGTCCTCGATCTCAGTTCAGCCTTCCTATTTCTATTCCAACCACAACAAACCTAACAGCTGGGTTTCCCATGAACATTGTCCCACCGTACTCACTTCCTCACCTACCCATCCACGTTTTCCGGCAATCAGAAAACGTCTCGTTGTTATCGATCACTCAACCAACTCTTACTGACAACTCTGGAGCGAGCCCAATCGTCCTCTCGCTCTCGATTCCGCACATTTACTTACCCCTTGTGCTCAACACCGTTACGCAGCTTCTCTGCATTGCAGGTGTGCACAGGCTGACGACGCATGTCAGTGCACTCACGGTTACGCTCGTGCTCGTCGTGCGCAAAGCTGTGAGCCTTATCATCAGCGTAATCGGGATATCCAAAGTCGGCGCGGAATCATGGAACCTTGCGCTCCGCGGTCTCAAGCAGGCCGCTCTGCTGCTTGGTCTTACAATCCCCGAGGAGGGATTGTCGGCGAATCTTTTCGGGATCGACCTCGATTCTATTCTAAGCTCCCTTGGCACAGGCCTTGTCAGTTTGGAGACGACAAAGCGCCGTCAGCAGGTGGACAACAGGATGATGTGGGCGGGAGCATGCTTGGTTATGCTTGGGACCATTGGGTACACCATCGGAAGCCAGAAGAAAGGCCCGGTGAAGGAAAAGGGAAGACTGAATAATTATTGTAAATCTATCGATGTAATGTATTAGAAGAATTATATTGTACCGGTTTGTGGTCTTCCTATAGTGCGTTTCTTGCATTCGTCGGTCAAGTCGGCTGGAGAGTCAATGGCGCTCGGTGACCCACCCATAGCTGTGACATCTCTACCGGTAAATCGCATCGGCACAGAACGTTAACCGGTTCCTACCAAGAAATGCCGAACTGGCTAAGCAATTTCTCAAGTGTCTGCTTCTTTTCAGTGACGTCCTGGGGTATCGCCACTCTAAATCACGGCAAATGCCAAACTTAGGGATTGTCGTTCTTGTCATCCACGCTTATCCTCGGTCAGTCTCCGGACGAGAACGTCATCGTTTTTGACGACCTCTCGTAAAAGATTACCTTTGGCTATGTTTTCCGATCTTCGTTTGAAGAACAATTCCGTGCTTTGACCAACACAATTCAGTTATGAGACCGGATTACTAGTTTCTGCGACCCTAGAGCCGATCTACCAATCAATATAAACGGTCACGCATTACACAAAAATGCCCACACCCGTGCATATAAAGCGTCCCTGAAACAATTCGGGAGAACGCAACAGCGCCCAAAGTCCTACAGCTCTATTTCTGGTCTTCTTGGCCAAAATAACCCAACGCACAACTACCTTAAAGCCCGAGTGCTTGCATTTTCCCAACTCGAAACTATAGTTCTCTTCCAATGGAACCCATTCCATTACGAAGCACGATGATCATCGCACCAGGGCCTCTATACATCTTCAAATTACTGCCCTTCTTCTTTGGCCCTCCTGCCGTCGTACTGGCCATTCTGCGGTTCGATGCGGTCTTTCTAGAGCACTCTGTACCGACGTGGTTATACATCACTGCAGGCCTGCTGGCGCGTCCGCTTCTCTCCATCTTCCAACGCTATTACACGAGATACGTCGTCGCGAAGGCCGCAGCAGCAAGCGGCGCGTTCGTGCTTCCTCATGTGGAAGAGAAAAGACCTGGCTTTGCGGGGTTGTCACTGATGTCAGCCTTCATTAAGGATCTCAAGACGGGATATCCAGGTGAGTGCCAATGTGCTGGCGTTGCCTGTGCCGAACTAACCATTCAGTGACAATTCTTAGGGGATTTGATTTTGAAATGGAAAGAGACGTACGGAAATGCCTACCAATTGAGGCTCGTATCCGATAATCGAGTAAGCTATCCTACGTAGTTCAGACTGTTCATCCTGCTCAAAGAAAATTATAGATCATTACTTTCGAACCGGATCATTTTAAAGTGAATGACGTCAAAGACTCATCTCAGTTCATAGACTTATCGGTGCTGTGATACAGGCTATTCTTGCTACGCAATTCGAATCTTTCGGCAAAGGTAGTTCCTCCTTATTATAGTTCTTTATTCTATACTCATATCCTCCGGCAGGCCCTATCTTATTTAGCCAGATGAAATCCCTCCTTGGGATCGGTGTGTTCAATACCGATGGTGCGTCTTGCTTCATTCATGATTTCCGAAGCGACACTAAACATCTTATGGGATCATTCAGGTCCCATGTGGAAGTATGTTATTTGACCTTTTCCCAATCTTGCTGTATTGACAGTTAACGCCCCTACATAGATTCCACCGAACAATGACTCGCCCTTTCTTCACTCGTGACCGAATCAGCGATTTCGACATTTTCGAGGATCACGCCGACCGAGCGCTCAAACTTGCCAAGGAACGTCTAGCCGAAGGCCATGCTGTCGATATCCAGGTTAGTATCCACTGCGCAGTCTGCGATTTGCCTGCTGCACCACCCGCTCTTTTCTATTTCCCGATTCATATGCTAACACCGTTTCTAGGATTTGACATCGCGCTTCACACTTGATTCTGCCACCCAATACCTCTTCGGGCATGATGTCCAGTCCCTCTCCGCCGGCCTTCCCTATTCCCCAGAGTCGAAAGTGCAGAATTCGTCCGAATACGTGAATCACCCTTCGAATGTGTTCGCTGACGCGTTTTTGACGGCTCAGATTCAAGTCGCTCACCGTTCTCGCATGGGCCCCAATTGGCCTATGGGAGAATTCTGGGGGATAAAATCGCGCCTCTAAGAAAGACCTTGGAAGAGTTCATCGAGCGTCCTTTGCGGCAGGCGTTGGACGAGAAGAAGCAGAAAGAACTTCGGGGTGGAAAGGTTGACGAAGAAGGGGAGACACTGCTTTCTAATTTGGTACAGGAAACGCAAGGTTGGCTTTCTTTCCGCTTTTCATTGGTCGTATATCGAATTCATGTGGATACACTCTAAACAGATTTCGAGGTCCTTAAAGACGAGGTAACATTGCTACACCATCCTAACTAACACTATTTTTCTGATCATATTGTCGTCATTATAGATGATTAATCTCCTCGTAGCAGGACGCGATACGGTAAGTTCATAACCGCTTTGCCCATCTGTCCTGAGACTCACGCGTATTACATTGCAGACATCAACCACGTTGACATACGCATTTTACATGCTTGCGGAACATCCAGAAATTGCTCAACGTCTCCGTAGGGAGATTCTTGACGTTGTCGGTCCGGCCGCTCGACCTACATACGAGAACCTCCGAGATATGAAGTATATGCGGGCATTCGTTAATGGTCCGTCTTCATCCACCTATCTGGTAATTATTTTGAGACTCAAGCATGTTAATTTATTCAGAGGTTTTGAGGCTTTACCCACCAGTGTAAGAATTATTGAAATGTTTTTTATCTTTTGGCTAATCACAGAATGCGACATAGACCTTTCAACAGCCGGTATATCTCTTCTCCAAAAACATACATGATTTTATTTTGCTTATAATCTTTTTCTAGCATGGCAATGGAACCTGTTATTTTGACTTCAAGGACACCTGGATCAAAGCCATACTATGTGCCAAAGCATACAAGGTTAGTTAGTTTGTGTCTCCGCCGCCCAATTTGTGAGCTTGACTAACGAGTATGTCATTCTTCTGTCAACCATTAGAATCCTTTACAGTGTTTTCCATATGCAGCGCAGAACAGATTTATGGGGCCCTGATGGTGCGTGGTTTGGTTTCTACAACGTACATGCTGATGGAACCGCGTGCTGATGCCTTCTCTGCTTCGACTAGCTCTCCAATTCGACCCGGACCGCTTCTTAGACGAGCGCGTACACAAGTACCTCACACCCAACCCATACATATTCCTCCCGTTCAACGCAGGTCCTCGCATTTGCCTCGGCCAACAGGTACGTATTCTGCGTTTCTTTCGACGTATTCTGTCTTACTGAATTTCTCTTTCCTTTCTTTCTTTCCACTACTGTGACAGTTCGCGCTGCAGGAAGCGTCCTTCTTCCTTGTCAAATTATTGCAACAATTCACCAACTTCAGACTCGCGCCTGATGCTCAGCCCGAGGACAGCAAGCCTCCTGCGAGCTGGGCTTTCGATGGTGGGAGAAAGGCGACAGAAAAGATTAGGCCCGCGATGCATCTTACGCTCTTTGTCAAGGTCGGTTTTTTTCCGGTTTTTGGTGTCTTTCCAGTGATGGCAGATACTGATTTTTTATTTATGATGATTCTCAGGGAGGACTTTGGGGACGAATGGATGAGGTGAAGGTTTAACCTGGTCAACCGTTAATCCGATGTCCAGGCTATTTTAGTAGATAAGTATTGTATTGTATGTTGATAGAAAGCTAATGGCTTGAAAATGAGATCTCCTTTTCGGATGAGCTTCATTACATCACAAGTGCTGAAATACCTCCGACAGTCAATTACGCGTTCTAAGTCACTGACATGACGGTGCTGTGTAGGATAATGTGCGTATAGGATGCCAACCCTCGGGAGTATTGCGAGCTCCAGACATGCGGGAGCGTAGTGTTACTTCAGGGTGTGCGAAAGGAGATAGTTAGGAGAAACCAAAGTCGCAGACACTGAGAAACAGGGGTTGGCCAGAAGGGTTCACTGACAACAGGTTTTAGTTCAGATCTCCTATTCATGTAGAGGATAAAAGGGCGAGTTCATAGAACATTTAACAGCAACAAGAACTGAGCAAACGCACACACCATTATCAAGCTATCACATCTTCCCCATCATGGTCTCCAAAACCTCACTCGTCGAATTTGCCAAGCACCCCTTCACCTACAGGGAAAGGTCCAGAATGGAGCGAGCAAAGGTACGCTGTCATCATAGTCCTTCCTGGCTCATTCTTTATAAGTTGACAACATTTATTAGGCCAGACTAGAGACTCAAAGAGCCAGCCCAGTCCTCCAGTTTGGCTCTGTGACGATCGTTAACCCGGTAAGTTGGAGAGTAGGCAATGATCTATAGCTCTTTCAGCTGACGCTTTCAACGGCAGGTCTACACCGGGCCTGATCCATATCGTGGACCAGAGGTCTACGACCCCAAAAACAATGGGAGGGTCTTCATCCCAGTGCGGCCACCGAGACCCGCGGGCCCCAGAGAGGCTCGGTGGTGAGGGATTAACTAGGGCCCAGTATATACATTTGCGGGGAATAAAATCCAGTTACACAATGCATATATGATATGATTTCGAGAAGCGTAGTTTCATTAATTCTTCTTTATAACCTGAATACAACAACGACTATCACCAAAAAGTACAGGACCGCAGGAATGATTACCGTATGAGAGTACCAAGAGGAAAGAGAGAAAGAGCGTCGCCAGACACTGTTACATTTAAACAAAGGTATCATCGTTCAATTATCGTTCAGCCGTCTTTGTGACCTTGATTAAATTTGGTATATGTCGTTGATGTGATGGTTGAACGATCAAAAGAGGATGTCGGTGGCATTGTGGGCGGATGCAAAGTAACGGTTGAAGTGGTAGAGTATGAGTGGGAATGCTCTGGCCACAGTCAATTGGTAGCGAGAATCGATAGAGGATTTGTGAGGATGAACGTGAGGTTGCTGTTGCTGTAGGTTTCATGTTGATGATAGAAAGATATATTTGCCCGACGATACAGCCAATCAGAACAGGTCTTCGAGGGTCATCTGTTTCACGATATCCTGTTGATTGCCGGAGTGAGTTAAGAACAAAGGAAGGTGTGCATGTAACGTACCGTGTTGGCTACCGTCTGAGCAAATTCTTCAAAGCTGAGCTTTCCATCACCATCTTGATCTGCCTCCATGATTGTTTTGTCAACAATCTGTTGTAATTGTTGGTCCTGTTTGGATGAGACGTCAGCGGGAACGGGCGTTAGGTGGAAAGGTAGACGTACCTTCAAGTTGTTTCCAACCATCATTTTGAGCACGAGGAAGAGTTCTCCATTGGAGATAAAACCATCTCGATCAACATCATATACGTTGAAGGCGACTGTGAGATGACAATTGAATGATGTAACATGTTGGTGTCGCGATGAGGTTGAGAGGGAGAGAAAGAGCAGTTGGATCATTTAACAATCTGAATTAGCACAGCGAAGTACTGACATTTAAGTTTCTCTTCCCTGCCTCCTCTACTGCTGAAAGCGCTCAGACCGCCAACAAATTCTTGGAAATCAACTGTTCCTCCACCACTAACAAAGAGTTCAAGTTGGTAAGGCAATGGAAACTTTGATAGAGCAACAGATACGCACTCTTCGTCAAAGATGGCAATCATCCGGGAGGCAAGGGGTTGGTCGCAATCTGAGGTATTTGCAAGAATTCTTCGCGATCGATAGATCCCGAACCATCGCTGTCGTTGGCGCTTCATTGGTACTGAAAAGATAACACAAAGCAAGGACCCGCGTACCTGTCCAGCTTCATAAAGCGTTTCTTCAGTCTCTCCAATTCCGGTTGGGTGACTGTACGAATAACATAGGTTAAGCAAGTTCGTAGGTAGTATGATCCATCTCGACGAACAATTGGAACGCCTTTCCATGTCTTCCATGAACTGAGAAGCTGCAGGTGTCGCATGATCAGTATAAACCAGGCGGGCATTTATAGAATGAACACATACGTGATTGACCCATTTTTGACTATCGAAGAGCTTTCAATATTCTTTACTTTGAAACGAGGACTCGGTGGTGCGAGAGAAGGGGAATCAGAAATTAAATGATAAGCTTAGCGATGGCTTGGGTTAGGAGTCGTGGGATTCCTTGCAATCCACGTGCATATTTTGGAGACAGAACTCTTTTCATGTCCACCATAGGCCGACAACTGCACACATGGATCCATACAACCACCAGATATAGTGTTGGGAACGCATGTAAACCTAAAAATTCTCATGGACGTAGGACGATCACCAAGTCGGTGACTAGATATTCGCACAGAACCTCAATATCTCTTCTTCCGAAGCCTCATTATCGTGTCTCGATAATCGGTCCATCGAGCCGAAGTATTGTCGAAGATACTGCTTACACTTACAGGAACTCATATCAAGGCGGGGGACGGAGAACATTTACCAACTTGGTGACCACAGACGCACAGAGGCAAACCATATACGCGCTTTCAACACCGCCAGGAAAAGGTGGTGTAGCCATTGTGCGCGTTTCGGGACCGGATGCACTAAAGGTGTGGAAGCGTATGCTCCGCTCTCATAGCTCAGACAAGCTACTGCGAGACCCGATACCCTGGAAATTGCAACGATGTCGAATTGTGCATCCAGATAATGAGACGTTGATAGACGACGGCCTAGCTGTGTATTTTCGAGGTGTGTCAATCCCAGGTTATTACACAGTTTGACTTTTGATTTTAACAACACATTGCAGCTCCGTACTCGTATACGACACTTCCTACGTTGGAACTGCATATCCACTCTGGTAGAGCTCTTGTCTCTGCTCTTCTTTCTGCACTTTCTGCGTTTCCGCAATTACGTCCAGCAGAGCCGGGAGAATTTACACGACAAGCCCTTCTTGGAGGTCGCCTCGATCTAACCCAAGTTGAAGGTTTGCACGACCTAATCGAGGCTGATACCGAAGTACAAAGGGTGTGGGCTTTGGGAGGAGCTGGGGTCAGTGTATCCCTACTTTTCCAATCCACCACTAAACTTCTATTTAGGGAGAAACTCGAGCCGAATACGAAGCACTGCGGAACAAAATCATCCATTGCTTGTCCCAGGTGGAAGCCTTGATCGACTTTGGAGAAGGAGAAGACATCGAAGAAGGCGTATACGAACAAGGTAGAATTTCCCTGCTCGAATTACTCCATTCCTTCTCATTTTCAGAGTAGCAAAGGTCGAGGCTTCTGAGCTCTATTCTACAATCCAAAAGCATCTATCCGACAATCGACGTGGTGAAGTGATTCGTTCAGGAATCAAAATGGCCATTTTGGGCCTCCCAACGCTGGGAAAAGCAGTCTTTTCAATTATCTAGGTGACTAATTTCGTATCTGCTTCATCCGACGGTGTCTGATTAGGATGCTACAGCAAACCGCCCGGCATCAATCGTCACTTCCATTCCTGGAACCACACGAGACGTGCTAGAGCTTACGCTCGATATCGGAGGGCTGCCGGTCGTCGTCGCCGACACTGCTGGCATCCGCGAAACCGAAGACGTCGTGGAAGTCATTGGCGTTCAACGAGGTATAGATGCGTAAGTCTTTTGTATACATTGTCGCCGTGCCCTTCCTAATACCACACAGGATCAAAGCTGCTGATATCTCTCTTTGCGTCCTTCCACTCCCAGAGGTCCTAAATGCAGCAGAGAAAGGGCAATCTATAATCCCGGAGGATATCCGCAATCTCGTCACACCAACGACATATTTTTTGTTCAACAAATCGGACCTGGTGGCCAGTAAAGATCTGCAAGCCGTGTTCGATTCAAATGACCTGTTAAGCCGGTCATGGTGCGCCAGTCTAGCGAGCGGCGAGGGAACACACGCGTTCGTGCAAGGCCTTGCGAAGGCCCTGAAGACTCAGTAAGGAGCAACGTTCCTTGCCCTTGCCCTTGCGTCCTGTATCTTATTCACTTCTCTAGGTTCGAGATCGATGATACCAAAACCCACGCGCCACTCATAACACGCTCTCGGCATCGAGTACACCTCGAATCCGCCTGTAAGTTCTTAGAAGCCTTTCTCGCTTTACGTGCGTTTTTCTGTATCTTTTCCCATAACTTCACCTTTACTAATGCTTATTTTGCAGCGCCCGAAGACGTTGTGCTGGCCGCCGAAGAGCTTAGATATGCGGCTCAAGCTGTTGGACGCGTCACGGGCGATATCGGCGTCGAGGACGTGTTGGACGCTCTTTTCCGTGATTTTTGTATCGGGAAGTAGGATGTGGATAATGAGGTGTCAATATATGCGCAAAATTCATACGACGTGGAGCCTCTCATCCATAATGTGTCCGAAGCATGGTGACATGGTAAGTCAGATTAGTCGCGTACAGCTCGCACAGGCCAACTTCCTATTACTCCATGTCTTCTGGGGTTACTTCGGTCATTCCCGGGGCCGTTGGAATGTTCTACCTAGTGTGAGTTCCCTGAAAACCTCTTCATTACAATAAAGTCCGGTACGTCGTCCTATCTATTTGTAAAACAAAGATACGACCATTAGGCGATCAAAGGAGAGAAATTGAGAGAGTAAAGATAAAACATAAATAAAATAAAATAAAAAGCTAGGCAATTTGCAGGCTCTGTGATATGTATGTTAGTCACTGACGAACAATAAGAAAACAGGAGCACTTGCTATAAACTCGTAGTTGAGGGGATAATCCACCAACGGGAATCCAGCCGCAATTTGTCGGCTTGTTAGATATTGGATGTACGCTCCTACGTCCGCTAACCCTAAGAGCTGGGGGCCTGCAGGGAAATGATAAGTCGATCCCAGCCGAACTAGAGTTATGCTAACTCTCGCTGTGAATACCGAGTATCAGCGCTACTCAATTTCAAGCATAAGAGATATCTCAACTTACTCAAGTCAGGGTTAGTCCACTGGATAACACCCGCAGTGTTGCCCCACTAAAATTCATAATTCAGATTAGGGATGGATATGCTGGGTTGAGAATGGATAAAGACTCACGACGTCAGTCTCATACACTCGAATCACTCCACCAGGCGTAACGATATTTCCTGGAGGAGCACCGGGACCGGCTATTGATTGGAAACAAGTGTCAATTTTCGGATAAGCTCATAATCAGCGAAGTCAGCACGTACTAGGTACCGCCACATCCGTAAGACATAGAGGTCTGGGTCGAAAGGAAAAATAGAATTAAAAGTCAGTTGCCTTGATTCTGAAATTATCCAACCTGCCTTGTAGACCCAGTTCCCAAAGTAAAAGAGGCCGCCTCAGCAACAGTTAAGTCTTCACAACTTTGCCAGGCCAGAGAATTCTAAAAGAAGCACAAGACACTTCGTCAATCAAGTAGAAGTAGAAGGATTGTCCATTATCATTTTCTTACCCCGCTTTGAGTGATCACTCGGCTGGTACTCGCTGCTGAGAAACCCGCTTCAGGAACGTTAAGGGTTGCTCGGGGCCCATCCGCCTGTGATGCACTAATAATCCAGTCACTGGTGGCTGGACGATAGACCAAGCCTCCCAGGTCGGTCCCAAAGAATCTATCAGTTGCACCTATAGTGGCAGGAACGGTAGGAAGGTTTGATACTTGACGACGCAGGGCAGTGGCTTAAACACGGAGAGTCAAAAAAATCCAAAGGTATGGAAAGAGATGGTTAGTGCTTACATCTCCTGGTCGGCTTCCTGGATGTGAGCGAGCGAGCATATACCTGGGCCTTTGTCTCACTCTGAACACCTTCGACCACTTTTTTGGTTATCGAAAAGCGCTTAACAGGTCCAGATGTTGCCTCGACATTGTTGATAGTGACTCCAAATAAAATGCCCTCCACTAGAAGCAGGATAAGGCGTTGAAGATACATGGTACAGTGCTAGAAAGTGGGTATGCGCGTCGTCTCACAGGAAGTCCTAGCTTTTATGACAATAGAACGTTCGGTTGCTACGAAGATGGACCAATTCATCTATGCTTGTATGTGTCACTGGAAGGCTCCACTGCAAGAAGAAGAAAAAGGAGATCTACGGTAGAGCAGAACAACGGTACATAGTCCCTTTGTTATGTATGGCAGACCTTATCCTCTTGTGGATAGCAGGTAGGATCTGTGGAGCAAGCTGAGTGCCTGCCAAAAGGATCATCGGATTGAATGTAAAGCGGGGGCCATTGAAAGTTTGAGTCATAGACATGTCATGACTTCGGCTGCAGGCCCATTCGTATTTAAGCCTTGCTGGTAAGTACGGATGAGTATTCTGTGGAAGCCGGGAAAAGCCGGTTGACCTTTCTCAGAGAAGTCTGTGGAAAGAGGCGCGCGATTCCATCTGAATATCACTCGGCTATTTCTGCAATTTATGTTCCCACGATATATATTGACAAAGTTCGGGAAGTTAAAACATGCATGTGTCTTCTGTTCGACTCGGATGAGCCATAATAAGAGAAGTTAGCTCACTGAGGGGTCTCTATCACCAACCACAGACTATTGGATGATTCTGTCTCTCTTTGCCTCATCCTTGCACAGTATGTACGTGGACAGTAGGAGACCCTCAGGCTGTTCAATTGAGGCTAAACTGGAATGCGTGCCTGCTGGTCAACCGGCCAACAATCGAATGATGTTGCTCGTTTGTGCTAGCTTCCACAATTAATCGATCAGCCGGTGCTCAAGTCAAGCAAAAACTGGCATATGTACTATCCTGTCCAAACAAACCCATTTCATCTCACTACTATGTTTGACTCAACCAGCGAGTCACTATTGCTCGGTAGCACAGACCCAGTACAGACAACAGTGGAGTTGGTTGCAGAATGGAGATGTCAGGCTTCTCTATGGTGAAAGGATGTCCGTAACGTTTCCAATGGTTATCTTGCTGATAATTTAGTGGAGCTACGTCACCGTCGGAATATATATCCGACGAAGCACGGTGTTAAAACTTGAAAGTTACGAATGTGCATGATCGACAGGATTTGCAGAAGCTGATTATGATTCATATTTCTATGTCAGTGACTTGCATGGGAGCTCAAACTCTCAGATATCGTACACAAGTAGTTACCAACTGGCCATCGTGCCTGCATAGGAAGCGATTGCGATCAAACCGAACTTTGAAAATTAAGCGCTATAAATTGCCTACAATAGTTAATCATAGAGAGTTGCCTAAACAGGCTAATATATTGCGATTCTAAGTAGACGATTCAGATTCACGTCTCTTGAACGATTACCGATATTTTCAGAATCTCAGATAGGAGGTTTGTAGTACGAGTGGCCGAGGACCGGATTGGCCACTGATTAAAGTACTGGAGTGTGATCGTCGATTTGATTAACCTGATTCTTAGCCATCTCAAAGTTCAAGCTGCTTAGAAAATCATGTTGACAGAAACGCTCCCCCCGAGACCTTAAGCCAAATCTTGGATCATGTCGATGAACCTTCAGATATCCTCAATGTCACTTTATCCAGCAAAACCTTGTACTCTATCGCTGTGCAACATCATCTACAATATCGTAACATACGCAGCCGACTTCAGAATCCTTCTCTCTCGACATGGTTTACCCGCGCCGATGGCCTTCGTGCTTCTCATATACATTCCCTCACTCTTCTTCCCGACCAAGATAGTGACTTTTACCATATACGTCATTCCTACGATGTTCGCTAACGATCGCCACCCAACTTTACCTCCAGTCAACAAGTTCCTCTGACGGTGTATCGTGTCAATGATGCAGACGAATGGCGAACGTTAGAAACAAGCCTGATCTCAGCTCTGAAGCGTATGGCATTCGAGTAAGTGCGATGGTGTCGTTCGCCACGGCCCATATTGCAAGACACAGACGACTTTTCAATCTGGAATGTACTACAAAAGCTACTTAGGAACGGTGACAGAGATAGACATATACGATGGCGAAGAGCCTGACATTGAAGGATCTCCCACCATGGTGTCAGAGAAGGTTGGCCATTATGCCCATCTTATTGTATTTTAAACTTCGGTGACAGCTATGGGGAATACGTATACGGACCTGAAGCTCGCTAGTAATGTACTAATCAATTGGGCGCTTATTCTTCTGGCAATTCTGAGACTGCAATGTCGATGATACGTATGTACTTCTCTCTAGCAGCTAGATAGATATTCCAGAACCTGCAATTTCATTCATGCTACGGAGAAGATAAGTCTTTCCCATTTAGGATACAGCAAGTTTGGGTCTCAAGAGGATGCCCAGAGCATCACATGTACTACATATAAGTGCACGTGAGTTAGTCGACTGAAGACGCGCACGACGCGACGCGTCTTGTGGGATGGAAGTTACTGGCCAAGAATATCAACTGTACATGCTATTGGCTTTGACTTCTCAATTGGAGAATTAAAATTGGAGCACAACTTTCACTCAAGTTTGAGACCTAAAGGACGAATTGAAACAAACATGGTTTGCTTCAGGCGAAAATACTGGACACCACGAAGATGGGGTATATTGTTGAGAGTGGGGACAGATGGACAACTTGACAAGGCATAGAGACAAACACGTTCAGACTTGAGGATAAGGGCTTGCTGTCTGTGGGACACCAGCCTGGTGGACTCTGAGGAGGGTACTGTGGCGCGAAGCCAGGAGAACCCTTCTGCTCAACAACACCGCCGCCGGTATAGGTACCAGCATGATCGAAATCGGCCTCCGAAATGTAGCTGGTCCAAACTCCTGGATTACCGCGCAAGTGCTGTCTGATGATCAGGAAGAGGAGGAAAATATTGTATGCGAACACTGGCGCGTAGAAAGTATTTAGTCTGTTGACGCGTGCTAAACCTTAATGGAAGTAAACGTACAGAGAACCCATGTCAGGAAACCAAAGGCAGTCAGAGCTTTAGTTTCACTGCACACGGTCTTGAGGCCAAACTCAGAGTTGATGTTCACTATGAACACACATGAGAACGGAAATCTGATGTCCAGGGAAGGTGATCATACCAAAGAAATCATTATTGCAAGCAGTAATAAGATCTGTAGCAGCTGCCGAGCCCCCAACAGAGATCCACATAATCCACAGGAACCCTGATTAACAAAAATAAACGATATGTATCACAAAGCGACTATTAGGCAACAACTCACAAGTCCATCCAGCCTCGATTATGACCATGTTTACGATAGCTCCTTTGCGATTGAGAGAGAAGAGCAACCTGGGTACCAAGTCACGAGGTCGTTAATGCGATTGATATCAGAATTGCAGATGATTATGAACATACATCACTGGTAGGGTGAGGAATGTGAGGATGCCGGTGGCAATGGCAAGCGCAGCGAATGAAAAGAAGCCGCCGAAGATAAACTTGGTCTCCGTCCAATTCGTAATGGCAGCTCCAAGGGCAAGCTCCAGTAAAGCGAATACAGTCGCTATAACTGCACACCGGAGAATTTATATTAGCGTTCAATTCAACTTGGACACCGGAAAGATATTCGAGGTATACACACCATACACCACCGTTCTTACAAGCCCGAAGGTCTGAGTGAGATTTTGTGACATCTCTAGTTCGCCGTTTCCTGGGTAGAAGTATGAAGATTGCAGCAGGAATACGAGCAGGAAGAACGGGGTGAATGCTCGACGACAGATGGGTTATATGTCCTCGATACAAGGGTCCTTTTATATCTTTGAGCGTGGCCTGGAAGTGGCGCTAAAATCATTCCTTATACGGATTCAGGGGTCCCATGTTACGAGAACTTAGTATATTTCTAAGGTTTATGTTCCTGACTTCAATTTCGGCTGAGTCCGGCACTGCCATGAAGCTAAAAATGGTTTGCGGGCAGTGGCGGGATCTATACCCAGCCCTTGTACTTGTACGCACTCAACTGTAGCAGGAATAGTAGAATTTCAGACCGGAATTTTTACAATGTTTATTCAGTTTTACGATCTTCGGACGGACGATGATCTGTACTATTACTCTTCTTCTTGCGATTGAAGAACATCTCTAAAGTATAATAAACGGCATTCATGGCCAACTATCGATCTTTATGACATAATGATTGATAAAAATCGCTGTCCGAGAGTTTTCTTCGCACAAATGGCACGGTATCGATGTATCATTTGTGTTGAGATAGCTGTGTTACCGATGATTGACGTTGATGATCCTTGATGATAACAGGCACATTCGGACCTACGGAGTTTGGTTGATGAAGGGGGCTAGGTGAGAAGAGGAAGATGAAAAAGCTCTTAGGCTTTTAAACGGAGCCATTAGGCATCGCCCTCATGAACGTAGGCTTGCGGTGGCTCTCAGACGTTACCCAAGCCTTCACCCATTGAACTGCCTCCTGTACTTTATGCGTATTTTCCGAATAAAGCAAAGTCAGCAGGTCTCCGCAAGAGTCCAGACCGGTCACCAGTTGCAGACAGCCTGGGCGCAACTGATTACTTATCAGTGATTTCCGCTCTTTCAGTAATCCTTATAAGTTTTGTAAGGCCCTTGGAAACAGTGAGAAATCATAAAATTAGTGGTCTAATGACTGTGTCGTCTAAAACAAGGATACCACAGTATACCTTGTAATTATCGGACTACTGATTTAAACTTTACAGTCCTGGGAGATAATAACTTCATTCGCACAAACGCCAAGTGCCTGTCACTTAGATTCGCGCCCACCGTCAATGCAGTGTCAAGAAGGCCTTTTCTATCTGCTACTTACACCAAAGCTGATACTTAACGGTGATGGAATATTTTATTGCAGTCGCAACTGAAGCTCGTACTGTGATAACACTAGTTAAACGGCGTAAAGAAATTGTGATCCGTTCATGGCCAACAAAGATGTCCGGCATGAGAAACTTGGCATTCGTTCACAACATACGTATATATCCGAGAGGAGGTAACTGCGATGGTATCGGGGCCTTGACATCGCTGGAACCCAAATCAAATCGCATCATGCATCATCTTAAGCGCTTAGGGCTCCAGTGGAATAGTTTATTGGGCGTTATCCCGGCGTCTAAGTGTGTAAAGTTTGAAATGCTTAGTGGACTGCCAGAGAATATAAAAGCCACGATCTGGCCGTCGATACACAAGATCGCTGAGGTTCGCCTCTTAAGCTGGAGGTAGAAGGGGTGTGGAGATAGCCTGTGAAGCAAGTTTTCTTGGCATGAGTAAATTTAGAAGAAAGTACACAATACTTGCAAGATATTTTTGGATGACCGATTCGTCGGATATTACCTAGGTTTGTTCAGCAAATCGTTAGTGAGCACAACGATGGAGTAAGTAGAGTGGAAACACGGCTGCTACCACCGCTCCATTGAAACGACAGTTAACCTAAGTGATTATGATTCCAGGAGGTGTTCGAACAGGCTAAAATAGGACCTTTTAAAGGCTAACTCCCAGCGAGCCAGCGGTGTAACTTCATATAGTTTGACGTTCAAGGCTTACAGTTAGGATCATAAAGCCAATTATTGGCCAAGCTCCTGTTCCCATGGGTCTTTAAACTGCAGTGGCCAAGGCAGCCATAGGATAGAGGTTCGTCAGCAACAGTATGCTCTTTTATAGTCCTAGAGGTTAGCTTTTATGCAATCTGATAGATGGTCGAAAGAATTCAGCATGCATTATACTTACTGTTGTTCATAATTACCATGCTCAACTTGCGATTATCATAGCATCATGATCAAATGTGCGTCTTTATGCATCTGTCGTTAGATAAAACATCAACCCAGATGGAATGCTTGACGACGGACTCCTCGTTTAAACCGTTAATCCGGTGGTTTGACACCAGTCATTCATCGTCTGTCATCCTCCGACATCGACTGTCCATGATCCACCATTCGTCCGGCATTCGACCGCGTAATGACAAGTTGAAGTGTATGACTCAGTAAGAGCAACAGAAGAACAACATATTCTTTCACACTGGAAACATGGGGTGTGAATGATTGTTCCTCAGAGTTATAGTCATAGATAGAACTTGACGTTTCAATGACGCAGGGCGCGAAAGAAAACTTCAGCTTGTATATGTATTTGAGGCAATCACTCTTCATGTTCCTTCAGAGCAGAAATAAAACGGCGCCGAATGTGCGGGGAACGAGCGCGCGAGCGTCATTTTGAATCAAAAATATCCGAATCTGCATTGGTATAAAATCGTCAATAAGTTAAGTAACCCAAACCTCGAACAAATCGTTCTCGGTGCCTTAAACCATAAAAAAAGGACCAAATGGTCACCATCTCCGTATCCCAAGCTCTAAAACTGGTGAAAAGGTAGAGGAACTGGTATAACATAGAAAAAGAACAGAAAGCGACCACGAACGAATAAAGCGTCTGCTTCCCCTCTATCCCCTGTCCTATAAGCTTATGCGACCACCACCCTGAGATTGAGAACGCCGTTACCGCGCACCGGGTACACCGGTTGTCGCGGATTCATGAAAAGGGTCTTCAACAGGGGCCTGTCTAGCGAGCATCGAGCCGAGACCAAACCATTTGTTGGAGCCCTCTACGACATGCACCTCGCCAGTCTGCACGACGAGTTCCAAACGAGGATGACGCGCCGCCAAGCTGTGAGTAACGAGGTGACACACGAGGACGAAGATCACAACAAGGACGAAGAGGATGGAGCGCAGTCGGAGGCTGGGAGAGCTGAACACCTTCGACGGCGAGAGACGCTGGCGCACTGAGGGTTTAGGGTCGGCAGCCAGGAACGCAATGGAGAAGTCGCGTGTGTTGGTTGGGGAGGATGGGGTGACGATTATAGCTGGGAGAGATGACTTCTCCGCCAATGGTAAAGATAGGTCTATCATCAACACAGAGCAATGAGCCCCCGCCAAGGTCAGATCCAAGTGAAAGGCGTACCAAGAGGCGCAGGAATTAGCTTGAAGTCGGTACGTTGAGGCAGACGGTGCACACGGGGACCTGAGTAGGAACAAGGGCAGAATCAGTCATCGTAATCGTTCCACCGAGAGGCGACATACCTGCTCGAGACATGGCGTATATTTATATGTACAGAAAGAAAGGGTCGTGCAGCAACAATTACAGCAGCTTCGAACTGGGCGATAGATTGGCAACGGACTTGAACGAAGAAGGATTAGAGGCTGGCTACGTGGGGACCGTAGTAACGAAGAAACGAAGGCGAATGTGGTCTTAAAAGTAACGAATGTGAGGCAGCTGAATAGCTGGTGGCGATAGCGAGAGAGAAGAGGCGGATAGCGAGGCCAAATGGCAAACAGATGAACGTTGAGGTAAGTAATGAGTATAAAATGGGGTTCCTTCACAGAAGGCTAGAAGCAAATCAACGGTATCTGCCAAGACTCACACTCACGTAACAAGCCGCGCCTCGTGGCCTGGTTCCTGACAAATGACAGTCAAGTGCATCAAATTCTCTCGTTGCAGAAACTTTGAATCCCAAAGCAGGGTATATGTCCAAATGCCTTTCCAATGAAATAACAAAAATTAAACTCTTATATTTGTTTCTTACAGTCAGGCATTAGCGGACGGTCTTGTTTTCAGTTCAAGCAAGCAAGCGACAGATCGTGATCGTTTGAGATACCACGACCAGTCATGTTTCTGAGGTGGAAAAAAGGGTCCTACGGCAATCTTAGCTGAGCAAAAGGAAGCTGAGGAGCCAGGAACAAGGGCGCTTACTGGGCGGCGTTCAACGATGTACTGTAATCGTTCTTTGACATCTCGCGCCACGACACCGAACACTTCCTGCAAGAGCAAAAAAAGATCAGTGTCCCCTCCCCTTGCAATATCGCAACGTGCATGCCTTCTGCCAATACAAAATATCTCTCGTTCGAATTTCATCGACATAAAACCAAGCTAGATCCTTTGAACGAGACCTGAACTCATAACCTTTCCTGTGGCGTTTTTTCTCGGCTTGACGATCCAAAAACCGATGCCAGTTTTTCCATTGGCGATAATCTTCATCCTCGAAGAAAGGGTGGATAGTGCCTCGATGAATAGCGGCCCAGGATTCACGGCTCTAAGAAATCAAGCAGTGAAGCGTGGGGAAACTAAAATGCTGAAAAGGTTACAAACCTTGGAATGTTCTCCAGCGGAAAACGACTGGGACTCGGAAGGCTGCCTTTCTCTCGAGCTCATTTCAAGAGTGTACTCTAACCCATACCATTCTTCAGGATCTTCATGGGTATTGGGGACGCCAGAGTCAGGTTCGCATCCAATATTCACATCTGGATCCTACAAAGACAGAAAAAATCAGGATAGAGAACATCGAGGAGCACCCTGAGACTTACAACAACCCGCTCAGGCTTTTTTGCCTTCTTTGATTTCTCGTAGATATGGACTGGTATAGATTGCACCATCTTCTGGATCATCGGGCACTTCATCTGATGTATCAGATAGTGCAAATTGCGAAGAAAAGCGAGAAGATGCCAGAGAAGGTTCCGACAGAGCGCTGAACGGCAGAGTTGTAGAGGGTAGTACATGATTGTTGAACGAATCGGGCGTCAGAGGAGGAGTTTCCAGCTCTCCAAAATGGCCGTGACCATGAGATGCAAACTGACTTTCGGAAGGCAGAGAAAAAAGAGATTCATCAAGCGAGATCATAGAAGGGAAGACTGCAGTTGAAGCGAGGGGAGCAGTGCTCATGGTTTGTCCAGGGTATGCGTTGAGCATATAATCAGCATCGAAACACCCATCTTGGTCGAAGACACGTCGAGAACGAGATAATCCTCCAAAGAAACGTCGAGTTTCGGGGAGAAATGTAGATATATGCGCCGTCCTAGGTGATTTTGCAATATCTGAGTGTACTGCAGACGTCGTCTTGCCGTGATGGGACGTTCTGGATCCAGTATGCTCCCAATAGTCCTCTGTCTGAGGGGTATGGGAGTCCGAAGCACGAGGGGTCAGATCATTCTCAAAGTCCTCAAATGGTCGGTCAGTCGATCCAGAAACAGCGCTCAGGTTTGGGCTATGGCCCAGTTCCTGCTTGAGTATACCAGTAGAATCGGCCAGCGAGTCAGGTTCCACATCGTCTGTCTGTTGACAGGACGCAGACTTCGATGAGGATGTTCCAGAGAAAAGAGAGCCAAAAGAAGTAAGGGCGAGATGATTCAAATTGCGGATTTTAGAGAACAGTGGCTGCTGGGTCTGGTGATGTCCGTTGTGACTTTTCCCTTTTGTGCTGGTTAGTTTCCTCTTCTTCCTGGGCCATTTTCAAAGTTTAGAGGACTTTGAATTAGAGTGGCAGTTCGAGTATTTAATGGTATGACGAGCTAATGTTGAAATTAGATGTGGGAAGTATTGGTTCAAGAACCTTCCAAGAACCACATCCGACTGCACATGAATGGTCAACGCGTCCCGTAACAAAGACCACTGCGCGTCACGTGGTGTGACATAAACCGAAATCTTATCGTCCTCAAACGAGCTTGGATGCATCTCGAAGTATTCTACAATTCAACCAATATCTGTCAAGATCATATGTGATTCAATTTTTGTTTTATTGGCGTCTGGCCTTTTTACCCTTCTAAATAAACCTATAGTGTAAGCGAAACTACCAGCTTTTAGATTCAAGCGGAACTGACCCTGTTTCCTTCCTCTTGATACTCGCGTTTACGGGGTTTTGAATCCACCTCCATGGCATCATCTTCGTCATCTTCGCCATCTTTACCATCACTCCCATTCGGATCCGGCTCGACTGGCTTAATGGGCCAAATGTTCAGTTTTCCATCTTCACCACCGGTTACTAACGTCTCGTTCTGCAACAAAAAAAATCAGCACCCAAGAGTGTCGAACAAGGATAAATTAGGCTTACTTGTTCATCCCATACTAGGGCGCGCACAACGCCAACATGACCATGAGTCCAGAGTTTATGCAGACACCAAGGAGCGTCAGGAACAGAGGTATTCATGTTGGATAACAGGGCGATGTCCCCTCTGATACAGGCAATTCAATACACTGTCAGAGAAGTTGAATGGGATAATACTTACTCATTCGAACCAGTGAACACCCCGAGTTTGGGGTTAGATGTATTAGAGCTATGGACCGTGATAAGATAATCTGTAACCCATGTCCGGCGCTGGTGAAGAACTGGAGAGCGGATATCTAAGCTGAGCAGTTGATCCAGCTATTCCGAAGCGTCAGGTGAGTATCAGAAAAATTGAGGAATTTCTAGAATCCTACGTCACTCTGCCAGGTGCTGAAGGTCTCCATGTCGCTTGCAGCCCAGATTCCAGCGGAACCGGACGAGGCGCCTGGAATCCAGCCAACCTGCGAAACACTACATCCCCAATTGCCAACTTGGATAACAGCTTCATCCTCGTCATCCTCATCGGCATTGGAAGTGGAAATGAGACCATCAGTGGATCCGGACAGCAAAATGTTGGTATTCGTAGTCGGATCTCTGGATGCAGCAAATGAAAGGGTGGTTATATCGTCCGAGTGCGTGGAAGAATGCGTTCGAACTGGTGTCGCGGGTTGGCGTGGATCCCTAGGATAGACATGAGAACAGATGTCAACACAGATGAAATTCAACATACCAGTATAGAATGGAAGCGTCGTCCCCTTGCAGCTCAGTTCCAGCAGCAACAGTCAAGCCATCTGGAGAAACATCACAGCAAAGCAAAGCCTGCCTTTTCCCAAGGTTCGTCACTGGCAACAAGAAACATCTTTATGAGTCGTCAGATAGACGAAATTCAGAGACAAAAATGGATATTTACTCTTGATACTGTGCGAATTTGATCGTTCGTCCCAGACTTTAACACTTCCATCCTTTCCAGACGAAATAAGACATTCCTTGGCTGACCCAGCCATATTCTGAGCGGTGTGAAGGGAAGTTGTTCCGTTTTCATGACCTGGCAGTGTTTTCACACCTCTGAGGGTAGTTTTATCGACAATATCGATGACATTGAAAGGAGCAGAGGCCGATGCAGCGTAGAACGAAGATAAAGATGTTATACCCAGAATATACCCCGATGTTGTAGATGATGTCGTGGTCCTGCTTGGAGAAAATTCCTCTGTCAGTCGGGGAGATTCTAACAAGAGTCTGTGCCGTTCAGCCATGGTTTAGATCAAGAATCCAAGGGAGATATAAAAAAGTTAGAAGCTGGAAACAAGAAATTGTGATCGCCGCCATCACTGAGATGGTTGCTTGCATTTATTGAATTCAGTCGCCATCGCCTTCCGCTCGCCCCTACGGTGTTCAACTTAATTATACGCGTTGTCCAACCCTTATACGTATCCCATTCAATATCCGAATACCCATGCCACTGTGTATCAGGAAAGGCACTCTATTGGAATGAATGAAGCATCGCACATCTTCAATTCATCAGCTTAAACCAGTCTCTTCACAGGAGGACTCATATAATATCAATTCTCAAGAGAAGTTAGAATTCTCATCGTCAACTACTTATTGAACAATGAACGAGTCTCTAATCAGTACGTATGACATTCGATATATATGCACGAATTTTTGACATCAACTTGCTCCTATAGATCCGTTCACGCTCTCACATCCCACTGCCGTGCAAACATCCCTGTTTGCTGGGGCGCTTTTCGCTAAATTTGACCCGACCGGACGGTTCATTGCTGCAGCACGTCTGAATGGTTCAGCAGAGATATGGGATCTTGAAACAAGAGCCCCCATTAGATGGTTGGATGGGCATGTGAAGACCATAACAAGTATAGAGTACGTTTTCTTACCATCGTACAAGGCAACAACGTTATTAACTGTGCGTAAAGCTGGTCGAGAAATTCTCGATATCTTCTGACATCGTCGAAAGACTGGAACGTCATTATCTGGGACCTTTCCTCTACCTGTGATCCTCCACAACGACAAAAATCCCTTCGATTTGATGTCCCAGTCGTCAGTGCCTCGTTTCATCCCAAAAATAAGTGAGATAATCTTTTGGAATGTACATCCCATTTCTAACGCAATGCAATAGTCAGATTGTGTTGGCTCTATTAGCCACTGGGGAAGCATATGTCTGCGACTTGAGGAAGCAACATAGATCGCGTACTGAACTTTTGGAGACTCTTGCCGATGAAATGGTAGAGGACGAAGAAAATGCTGGACAGGGCAACGTGCGGTATGTCCGAATACGACGATACACGATTATGTGATATTGACTAAATCTAGTTCTGGGATGACGGTTGCTCGTTTCGATCCAACAGGCAAAAATATATTTGTGGGCACCGACTCAGGGTACCTTCTTGTGTTCAACACGCGTACAAAAATTGTCAGTCTGGCTTTGGGTTATATCATATTTTGACATCACTAAAGAAGATAGTAGATGATTGCACGTCATAAAATATCTGGCGCAGGAATCATGAAAGGCCTGGATTTCACAAGATCTGGAAGGTGGATACCTCTTTTTCGTTCCGCGTCTTGCATACTTCACTTACAGATATTAATCAGACGGTTGGTAACAAATTCGTCAGACAGAACTTTGAGACAATTTATACTCCCTACCTACTCTCCACTCCCTGCCGACGCCGACCCTCAGAATCTACCGCCATTTTTAGATTTGGAACTGGAGCCTACACACCGGTTCAATGACCCAATCAACAGAACAGCCTGGCATGCAATGTGCTATAGTCCTGACGGTGACTGGCTAGCTGGAGGTACGCTGGTGTGTTTGCCATGAGTCGGTTTTCTGTCTCTTACTGCGTGCTACTGTAGGAGCTGCTGACCCTGCAGGCCATAAAATTTACATCTGGGACATCTCTAATGATGGTCAATTTGCCAGTGCCTTGGACGGAGGACGCGAGCCACTGACTTACTTGCATGTAAGTTGAGAGTTTGCTGATTTATGAGATTAACGCTGTAATATCTGTTTGCGCAGTGGCACCCATCAAGGTCATCTTTCGCTTCAACAACAAATCAAGGGAGCATTCTTATATGGCACTGTCCAAATCCAGAACGATGGGGTGCCTTTGCTGGTGGTTTCGAAGAGGTCGACGAGAATGTTGAATACGAAGAACGAGAAGATGAATTCGATATTGTAAGTGATTTAATGTTTACAAATCTCAACTTCACTGACTTAATATCTCTCCAACAGGAGGACGAAGCCGTTCAGTTCGAGAGGAAGATGAAAGCTGAGGAAGAAGAAGTCGATATTGATACAGTTGTATCTGGTGCCCAAGCTGCAGTTCTTGGCAAGGGTACGCAAAGCGGGAATATGGGCGGAGCCGCAACTCCAGTCGGACCTGGGAACGGGCATACGATGGACTTGGATAAACTTGGATCTGGGATAGAAGAGATCGTCGACGTTGAAAGTGCATGGGCTGAGGAGGAACCAGACTTGGATACCCCAGGTGGATGGAAGATGAAGGTTGTAATGGAGGCTGCTGAAGAGTATTGATGGCGCAGAAAAGTAATTATCGACTTTAATCTTTTAATGGATGTATCCCTTACGCCCAGTCTAGTATCGAGACACATCGTCATGCCTAAAACACTGTTCAAGAATATCGCTCAGCTAGCTGGCTATTCTTCTTTACCAAGCTTGCAGTCGACGTGCAGCAGATTTATGGGTTCTTGATGTTGACATTGGTTACGTCGTAACTCCCACTACGACAAAAGATACCTGCCGACCCTAACTCTATGGTCGAACCCTACCAAGACCTCTCCGGACGCGTTTACATGTCTCGAATTTTGTGGAATCTTTCTGGATGAAGCGCATGTTCGTGATTTACGATCGACGAATATCTATTTGTGGCCGTGCCCCTTTCCGGACTCAAAACCACGCCCGAGCAGATTTCTTCCTTTCTTCCATCCCCCTTCCCCCTTACTACCCCTATACCTTATACATCCCTTGACGGGGTAATTTGTAGACGTATAACATAACAGTTCGCTATCTTATAGCACATCCTACCCATCCACTCTCTCTTTGTTTGGCTAATGGCGGAGCAGCAACACTCTCAGCGTCGGCACCCTGCTTCGCTTTTACCCCTTGGCGAGCATAATCCACTTCTCCTGGCACTTGTGCAAAGACGCGTCTCTATGGACATGATTGAATATGTAGCCCGCCAAGCAGCAAAAGTTATTCGGATCGATGGCGAGTCGCAGTCTGAGGAACCCAGTCCAGCTAGTACGGATTCTCAGCCTTTGCCCACGCCTCCTCATACCCCTGTCAAAGCGAAGCCCTTAGGGCGAGAAACTACAACAGAAGTATCAACGGAATCGCCGGAACCGGAACCTGCCCCCTTATTGTCTCTGGAGCACTTTATTCTGCACCTAGTCCGATGCTCCCAACGTCCAGGTGTCTACATTACTCACTACTTTGGTTTACCTTGAGCGATTGCGTACCAAGCTGCCCACAATGGCCAAAGGTTAGTGCCGTTGTTCTCAGTGACTAGCATATATTATTGAGACATACAGGCATGCCATGCACTCGGCATCGTGTCTTCCTCGCCACCCTCATTGTTACTGCGAAGTACCTGAACGACTCGTCCCCAAAGAATATTCACTGGTCCAATTATGCTGTTCTTTTTGATGTTGCGGAGATCAATCTGATGGAAAAGCAATTACTGTATCTCTTGGACTACGAGTTGCGTTTCGACGAAGAGGAGGTCTGTAAGCTATTCGCGCCGTTCATGATTTCGCCTACGGAGTCGAGCTTGACGACCCGGAGTATCTGCCGTCAACAAAGTCGCTAAAGCTGGAAAGGCGAGAGCTGAAGCTCAACAACAGTCCCAGCCTCTGTCCACCCCAATCGAAGACAAGGAGCCTCAATACCCTGTCCAAGCTCATTTGGCTACGACCACCCCTGGAGACGCTGGAAGCTCGTTGCCGATGTCATCATCGTCTAGTTCTTCGCTATCATTGGCTGTTAGAGGCATTGCTCGCAAGCTGTCCACCGCGCATCTTCGTCAGCCAGCTGTAACCGCGACCCTGTATTCAAGTCTTAGCACAGACACATCTGCGTCGAATGCTTCCTCGGCTTCAGATATATCTTCGCTTGTGGAGGACACTGGTTCTTGCTCGTCATCTTCAGGCTGGACAAGCAACGGGTCAGATGCTGAAGATGAAGCCTTTAACGATTATCAAAATGTGGGCATTGTCGAACCAAGTTCATCGTCCTCCCAACTGGGTCGTACCATTCCTCTGAGTGCTGCTCTTGCTGGTCCTGGCGCTATGAATAAGCCTTTCTCATTGCGCCCTATACACACGCACGCATACAAGGCGAGCAAGGCGAGCACTCCAAACGGGAAGAACGATATCACGCCGACCAGAGCGCGAAAACCTTCAGATACCTCGTCGATCCACACTGTTGTTGGTTCTCCTCTTCTCTCGCGAAGACAGGCGGTAAATACCCAGGCTGTTGAGGGAAAACGCACGCTTTCGCTCTCCAGCAAGGCTTCATCTAGCTCTATTTCCAAGAAGAGAGACCACTTTCGCATCCCGGCCAGTTCCACCATGCCCTCAATCTCATTTTCCTCTGGTGTTGCTCAGGGTGTTAGACTGCGTTCTGGGATTGCGATCAATCATTCTACTTCTACAACTGGTCCCGGACTCGCATCGTCCCGGTCTTCTGGCAGCATCATCTCACAATCGTCGTCAACGAGAGGAGTTGGTGCCATCATCAGTAGGATGTGGGGTGCAGCTGCTGCGAACCTCAAGGGTGGCTCTCAAAATCATACCTCCGTCTCTCTCGAACCAGAGTCGCGACCATTGATCAGCCATTCCGAAGGCGTGCCTGTTTGATTCTTTGATTCTGATTCTAACTTTCTTCAACGGAAAACCGTCGATTTCCACCCGATTCTTTTCCTTGTTTGTTAATTCTTTTGATCATTTTGTCTTCCTTTTCCACTTCTTTTTCCATTTCTCACTTTCACTTTTTCTGTTTCAACCCCTTCCTTTTTATTTGCCTTCTTGATCTTTTACCTTTATTTCATCTATTGAGTTCACCCCGTCAAACTGCTCCTTTTCCCAACCCGATCTCATCGAATCGTATTTGGCCCGTCTCGACCTTCTTCTATCCTTCCACCTTTTCCCGGTGCCTTATCTTGAATAACGGACTTTGTTACCAGACCACATGACTATACTTCCTCTCATTAACTAATCATTCTTCAGTTCTCTCTGCCTTTCCGCATCCTTCACACCCAAGGGATTCATTGAGCCCACGCCCTACCATCCTATACCTCTCCATGCAACCTTTCTTTCCTTCATTTATGCCGCCTTGTAGATAACGCGCACATGTACACCACTATACAATATCTCATGTAACTTTTTACTACGCATTTCAGAATATGAATCTATATGTATGATGCTCTTTTACGTTCAATTAAGCGCTTACTTTCCGACCAACAGTGAATTGATAAGACTGTAGCTCATGTACTTTATTTACGCAAATCGAATCTGCATACTGAAACTGATACCTGCAAGTGGCTAATTAGCATCTAGTTAGTGAACGAGTGAAGAACGGAACGTGATGGATATAAGGAGCTGTATTGGCCCAGAGATTCTACGAGGTGGGTGTTAACGTTCATTTGTGAGTCGATTCGAGTGCGGATTGTTGTGCAGTTTCAGTCGGGATCGCAACCTGAATATGATGAAGGTGGGTCAGTAGCTACTCCCGTGGCACACGATTGACCAAGTGTTGAGAAAGTGCAAGTAATATCTACTTGGGTGCCGGCAACGCAGAAGAAGCGACGACCTCGATAGTGGTACAGTCCGACGGCGGCGTCTGATCGGGTTCCGGGCTCGAAACGTATTGAATGGCCTGCATTAAATTGGTTGGCAATATGGAGTCTGTACCACTGGAATCTGTACCGTAGAGGAAGGACCACCAATGTGGTGTGAATCTCAGTCTAGCGTCGTCGGTCCTCGCGTACTGAGGTTCCCAAGCCTTTAACGTGACAAAGCGGGCTTCGAAGTCTTTATACGGCCCTTGACCTTGGTTGTAGATAACCTTTTTCTTTGAGCGGATTATCGACAAAAGTCGTGCATGTGCCACAGTAACTTCAGAGTACGCATCGAGGTAGTGTGCTGGTAGCATTTTGAGAGCCCGTTTTATTGGTTCAGCGAAGATGGCGGCATAATAGAACATATGCATCGCGGTATGAGGCCGGCTTTCGGAAAATACCTCACCTAGGCCGGCCGTTATGCCCTCTAAGAGGCCTGCATATGCATGCGACGCTTGCTGGTGGCCACGAGACTGTGAATCTACGAGGTCCGTATGCATCCAGCATATCTCCGTGCTGGCTTCTTCGAGAAAATTAGCAATTCCAGGGTGTGAATGAAGGTTTCCGGGGAATAGGCCGGTATACGTTGTCCTTATGTAGCGAAAAAATGCTTCCATGAGAAGTAAATATTGGCAGAAAAATGACACTACAGAGACAAGTGAATTGTGATCATGAATATAAACTTGAGAGGTCTCTTACCTTGTCGAGGGTCCGCAGGTGGTCCTCGAACGATCAAACGGAGATAGCGAGGGAATGGTTCGTCTTGAATGAAGTGATATTCTCCATTTCTTTTATACACATAGTTTAGTATGCGTATCATGACTTCCTGTCGATGTGTCCAGTATTCAGGTCTAGTCCCATTGCGTACGAGATAATCCAGAAAAACAAATTTGTTCCTTTCATGAAGTAATTTGAAACCCGCCGAAGGATCTTCTGTAGCATCGGTCTCCGAATTTGCTGGATACCAGTCGAATTCTGAACTACCGGTGGATTCATCATATAGAAATTGCAAATACCGGCTGCCAGCGCAAATGGTGAGATATTCCAAATTGGAGATCCCACCTTGGTCTTGAGATTCGCTGTCTACTATCGTTAAGAGCTTGGAGACGTCGCAAAAGCAGTGATACACGTCCGGAATAAGTCTGCTCGGGTCGGCCTTGTTCACGATTTTTCGAATGACCGCGGCGGTGTCATAGAGGGGGGCAAAGCTTGATCGTCCACATTCCAGCTCAGTCGCCAAGTTTCGCCGTCGGGGAACTTTTCCTGGTAGATAAAGCGGGAGTACGAATCCCGAACTCGTAACCAGGTTGAATCAATAGCCATCCAGGTTTTCTTCGACCAAAGCGAGGATAAATCGTTGCGTCTGTGGTGATGCTTCTGGTATGTATGGGATATTTTGTATAGAATGCGATGCAAAGGTCCCGATATATGAAATATTTGACACAGTTTGTGAAAGTATGTGCAGAATGTGGCCAGAAAATGTGCCAGATAGCGAAAAAACAAAACACAAATGCCGAACGAAATACCATCGACTGGGGAGATTTATACGGACACGGGGAAGGCGGTTCGTTGATATCACGGGAAAATAGCAGTGAGACATAGAGAAGATAAGCTTGAAATGTCGGGAAGGTAGTCGTTGCGATGAGAAAAAGTAATACAATGCATATCGAGACCGTAACAGAGGCAGCCACGGCACTATTCCCGATTGCGTGTAGAAAGTCGATTATTCCCGCAAAAAATAGAACCAGGGCTATTTGCAGGAGTAATGGCAGAAACGTGAGGATTTTCCAGACTTGCCACCTTTCCATTCCTTCGTATCGCATGTTCTGTATTGCAATGGTATCTCTGGCGGTCTGTCCTGGATAAGCCTGGTACTCTCGGAGCCATTGGAGAGTTACAATGCCTACGAGCACGGTTGCCAGACTGAAAATGAGGCTAAGAAACCAGAAGATGTTAACGCGAATGGCGGAAGGGCTGGGAGAAAAGGTCCGGGAAGGTAGATTCGAAAGCATTTGGGTTGCCCCATTACTATGATTATTTGTGTTACCTGCAATCTGTGAAAGGAGACTGACAATATCATTGTCAAGGTCTGGCTGTAGTGTCTTGTATGATTCGATAATGAATGTAGTCACAACGGCCGAGAATAGACCGGCCTTATGATGGGTCGAATAAGCCAACATACAAGCATTCCCCAGTACGTACTGGTCCACAATCATGAACCTACACTCACAAAGATCAACAAATTTCCGATTTCGTCTTTCCAACCATCGCATCGCATCCTTTCCTTTTGCATCAAGGGGTCTAGTAGTTTCTCCATGGATCGCCTTCAGTTTTTTGGGGGCAAATTTGTGTTCGTCCTCGAGAGTCCACGGTTTTTCCATGTTCTGATGAAACATGTATACGAATTAGTTTTCACCACAGTAATGGTTGATGTTACACTGAATAGGATTTTGATAATACTCGCCTTTTCGTCCATTAGAGTACTTGTGGTTTTGTTGTGGTTCGTGGAAAGTTCATCGTTCAGAGTTGCAACGTTGGTTTAATTTCCAAGTTGATCTTCCCGACGGGGTTTCAACCATATTAAATCTCCGATTAAAATTTTATGTCTCCGAAAGCGCCAAGATCAGAATTGGATCACAAAGTCTCCTTTCAAGTTCTTCTCATTATGCTGCATTACAACGTACCTCAGGAACTAATCGAAATCATAGTTGACGAAGTCGCGAGTAGTAAAGACGATGCACAGCGCGTATCGACATTGTGCGTATGCTCTCGTACTTCATGGTCATTCCTAACAGCTTCCCGCAAACACCTCTTTGAGGAGGTTACTTTGGAGGAAGACGCTGGAGACGACACAGAAACAAGCTTGAAGGATGGATCTAGGCTCAAAGATTTCTTGCAGATCCTTGAAAACGATCCTTGTCTCCGTTACGCGGAACAGCAACACCTGTCATTGAACATCAAGTCCCTAAATATCCGACTGTCGGGAGCTCGTGCCGCTCGAAATAAACGAGGCTTCAGAGCACTGAATCGAGAGCGCTCGTTTCTGCCCTCTATCCTCAAATTAATCCCTGGAATCCATAAATTCGGTCTGTCTTTCGATTCCAGGCAGACTTGTAATTCCTGGGTCTTCGTTGATGACCCACTCAAAGGAGCCCTTGTACAATTCTGTACATCACAACCCATTATCACTATGGAACTACGCCATATCCACGCACTACCCTTAAATCTTCTAATTGACTGCCTCGGTCTGGTATCTCTATCAGTCGACGGTCTCACTGAAGTAGACGAACAAGCATCACGTACTCCTTCACAATTATCGTTCTCTATGTTGGAGAGTCTGTCTGTCACCTATTCGTCGAACTTCTTAGAGCTTTTGGGAAGGGTGCATCTGCGCACTCCTTCTGATATTATACACACTCCATTTTCTTCTTTAAGAAGACTGGAAACTCCGCTGGGCATGATAGAGTGGGAGTTCATTCGTTCGTTACCCTCTTTATCGCATCTTTGCTTTAGTCGCACCTCAGGTGAGAGGCATGATTTCCTAATTTGTCTAAACCACGCTTTTTCTCATTTGCCTGCTCAGAACCTTTTAATCGATACTCATACCTGGACCTTCGTCACCTGAAAAGCTTGCGTTACCTCATGCTCAAATGGAATTTTGGAAACACCAACGGTTTTGCGTCCCTTCCTTACGTAATAGCCTGGCCGAAACCTGGAGCCGACGTTGAAGTTGAAGATTTCCCTGATCTAGCAACAGTTCCAATTCTAACGCTAGACATATTTGGTGAATGGAATTTCTGCACCAGGAGGAACGAACAGCAAAAGTTTATGGCCAGCGCAGGATGGAATTCACTGGACGGTGTTCTCTCCAGTGGAATGTTTCGCAATTTGCACTTCATTCGGTTTGATTTAACTCTACGCTACACGGCCTTATCGACCTTAACGCATTCAGTGGAGAAATATTTGTTGAAAAAGTCCAAGAAAAACTTCCAGAACTACTTCCTATCCTATCCAAATCAGACTCAATTCGAATTCAGCTTGACATCCACGTTGCAATTCATGAATAGATACTCCTTAGATCCCTAGGATTGCATTATCTCTCACAACATCCGCTCTATGTATGAGGTAAAATACACTTGAAATAAGTTCAGTGTGTGGAATAAAGCTATCCTCGCCTGACATCAGCTAGAAACTCAGCCTAATAAAACCTTCCCTGAACGTCCCTTATCTCACCACTTCGCCCCCTTCTCTCTCATCTGATACGTTCTTTTCTCTGCCTTGCAGATATTCCGACCCATATTGGCACATATATGCACCTTTCTCGTCTTTTTTTTTTTAACCCCGCGACTGTACGTTCGGAACGATCGGAGGCAAATTGGAGCACGAAACAGTTTACAAGCACTGGCAACTGCAAATGCCACGGCCACGAGCGTTCGGCCCAAGTTTGATCAACGTTCTATTGCAACGGTGCAAAATCTAAACCAACAATAACTGTTCCTCGTTTCCCCTCGTTTGGCCCAAGATGGCTTTAAATTAACAAGCAGCGGGACTGTCGAACTCTTGCCGTGACTATCTCACTCATTCATTTGGGAGCAACTGGATTTTATCTTGAGTTTCAACATTGTCCGGCCGCTATCTCACAATGCGTATCCATCCATCTCCTTTGGATGGTTTAGTCACAAAACTAGGAACAAAACCCTCGATGGCCCAAAAGCTTGCAACAACTGGCCGCCACTAATGGTTCATGATTATCTTGAGTAACCTCCCCGCGACGTGTTGTTCCGACAATCGAAGCGCCCTGTGTCGCATCTACTCCCAGGCCCATTGTTTCAACCCGAATATGGTGCACAATTGCGCCAATAATGCCAATAATGACATGAAGTAGATAGATCATTGGAATATACATGTCCGATGCATTCAATAACGGAATTTGAACTGTACAAGCGCTCATCAAAATTGTGATGTCCAAAATTGGATGTGGGCACTTCGATATCTCCACTTTGGAAAGGCTGATGGAGCACTGGATCTCACTAGATGTACTTTTCATGCTTCTTTGTGGTCATTCATTGCTTGTATATCCGCCGATAAACTGGATGAATATATCTATTATCCGAATATCTACCTCCCATTGCTTGCTTGCTTCTGGGCGTCTCTTTGTTTTGCAATTTAGCAGCCCAGTCTTGCCATCTGGCTGTCGGTTGTGGAATATGTCTGATTTTGCAGGTATTTAGACGCTGCTCGCTCGAAGTGTCATTTGAGTTGTAGATCGTGCCTTCAGGTCCCGAACGTCCATGCAATACACTTTGAGTTTGGCCGATTATCCATCCATTTTTTTCGTGTCAATTTATGTCTATTGGGGCCAAGCCCCACGCAGACCTAACTAAGTACAGTAGATAGTAGCAGAACACTGCGTTCTTCTCCATTCCCAAGGACCCCATGTGCACTGCTGGGGTACGCCTGTAGCGAGCTACAGCGATCCCCTCCCCAAACGGCCCAACACGGAAACGTTGTTTCTGGGCATCCTTACTTGATGGGTGGGGCGCATCGCGGGTCTTCAGTTGTTCTTTCTTCTGGGCGCATTATCCATCCATATCGCACAATGTCACTCTCCTTTTCTCTCCTATATCAGCTTATCTCTTTGATATTAGCGGACCGATGGACCTCTCCGGTGAGAAAATTGCATCAGCTATAGTACTTGGCGAGCCACTGCCTCTTGGCTGTTCTCTGCTAATACATGGCTGACTCTTACAGATGAGCAGAACATTATAGGGCGACGGTAGCATAGGTCTAAAATTATTAGTGTTCGCAGCTGCAATCTTTACAAACAAGGCAGCGAAATAACTTGACCGAAACACCTACCCGGTTGTGGCCATCACCCCATATGGAACGTAGAAAGAATAGTCGGAGGTATGTACGTATAAAGTGATATAAATTTCCATCTCTTTCGCTACCAAATCGATAGATAACACGGGTTTATCAAATTCGCCTCCCGATTTGTTCATTCAGTTTTTCGATGATCGAGCCGGTTGATTCCTCGTCATCTCAAAAAGGGCATTTATTTAACCATTTTTAACTGTGCAACTGTAGTGCAGAGTTCAAGAACTCCCTAGTTCGGCATCTCATGAGATATATATTCTTTCCTCACCATGGAGAATAGGACGAATCCAAGGAGACAGCATTTCTTCGGTAAATCCTACCGAAATGATTCAATTATATGTAGGCAGGGTCGAGACATGGATGCGGAAGAAATAATCGACGCCTTTCTGTCGGCGAAGTATCACCTCATTAGCTACGTAAGAGAGTGTGAAAGAAAGTCAAGGTTGACCTTCATTCATAGTTAGGCGAGATTCCCGCGAGGCTACTGATTGACTGTATGGCAAGTGACGAAATTGGGGTGATCTTTACTCCATGACTTCTACGTCAGAAGTGCCTGGGGACCAAAGCAGTAGTGATTCCAAACACGCAATGAAAGCTGCATAATACAGACTCTATATAATGCAGATAATATACGATACCGATAGCCGTATGCTCCACAATGGGACTATGAGGCGCAGGACCAGGTCCGAATAGTATATTCTACGTTACGTATGCTATGCGATTCGATAATCCGGAGAGCGCAGCTGCCGAAGAAGAAACATTGAGTAACCTAAAAATAGATTAAATGAAGTTCTTGGATGACAAGTGCTATATCCACTGAGTGCGTAGGAATCTACAAGTAAGACTCGGAGATACCCTTCCATTTTTAGCTTCTGGCTTCGAGGAAGTCTACTAGTAGATTCTTACAATTCAAGGGCACATGCATAAGATGATTTCGAGACTTTAGGGACCGGAGAAACGTTATGTGGCACCGCGGCGCATTTTATTTATATTTACTGTGGTCCATCTAGAGAATCAGTCAACAGAAGCCATTTAATCTTAGAGCGCCAAGCAGGCGGTGCTGTTTTATGCCACGGTCAAAAATCGTCGACAAGGCTACTGGTTAACTGCCGTGCATGTCATTTTTAATAGGTCTAATTATAACGAACATAAGGTTTTATTCCTGGCGATTTTGAGGCCCTGCAATAAGCACCGCTAGCGAGGATAAGAAGGGGGGGACAGGAGGAGGAGGAGAATTCTTCTGAGAGGCAGAAGAGTGAGATATTTTGAAGACAATGGACTACAAGGCTGTCATGATCATGATGAACCGTCACTTTCAGGCCTTCACGACGCACCACACCAGAAGGCTCGTAGTAGCGTACACAGCTAAGTAGTATCGTCCCAGTATTCAATCCAAGTCAATAGAATTGGAATACGGTAGCCTCATGTCAAGCGCTGCGCAATGTGTGGCAGGCGAGTTCTTTTATGGAGGACCTGACAGCTTGACTTGTAAATACCGCTGTGTATTTCTGGAACTCAGGTGGGCGGGTACCTCGGATGCGGGTCTCGAGCGCAGCGTACCTTTCTAGAGCTGGAGTGTGGGGAATGTTATAAATGTAGTAGACTACATAATGGAGCGGCCGTTTGCTGGCAGCTGTTCAAGCTTGTAGATATTTATAAGGTGATGCACGACCTGAGTGTGAGCCTCGATGCTTGTGCTTTATCTGAGATTTCGCTACCGTAACGTGGCCTCTGAGCACACATGCCGCGGCTTTCACAGGGCATCCTACTTATAAGCTGTGAAGCCAGTCTTTCAAGGAGGTTTATCGGTCGTCTTATAAGTAGTCAAGGGGAAGAGCGTACGTGTTCTTAAGCCCCACTTTAACCTAAGCCCCCTTTTACCCAGGCTGTCCGATTCTACTCAGCACAGCGTCCCCGTGTACCTTAAGTAATATCGTCACAGTGTCAAGCATTTTTAGTTGCACTAGGGAAAATTTCACACCGTCAGTCAAAATGTTTAAGTATTTCTAAAATTGGTATGTGTCTTGTGTCCGCGGAGACTTTCGAGGGAGATCATTGAGGACTAGGAGGGTCGATATGAGGTTCTGCCCGGGCATTGTGCCTTGGAGTCGTTCAGAGGGGTGATTCATAGGTGATTAATGACGCAGGAGGCGAGTCTGATTTCCCTGCAGCGTGAGTGACGCATCGGAGAAAGGAGAGGATCGGCATAAAGAGATGCGACGTATGGCATGAGACTATTGGTACCTGCGCTTCTAGGAAGGCAAAAGGGGGCGGCTCTTTTGAGGGACAGACAAAGTTGGAGAATACTTGCCCGAATCACTAATGTGACGCCGTTGCAGTGGGTTCACGAACATGATCGAGACGAGACATGATCATGATGCGGACTTTGGGACAGAAGGCAGAAGCCGAGGTGTACATGGAAGTTGAAGCACATGAAAGGAATAAAAATTTGGCAGGCAGTCAATATACGTGATCATCTGTTCGATTGCGTTGAAGTCGACCACAGACGGTGGGTGTAAATAGATAGGGTCTGAAGTTTTGTAGCGTGTGCCGTAATATCTACAGTGCGGCGTGATGTGGATTTTTTATGACAGACAGAAGACTTGTGGAAGGCCGTACATGGACATAAACATGGACATAGACATAGAGACAGGCAGTAATTGCGACGCCGACAGTACAGTAAGCAGACCACGTCACTCGCGAGTGGAAATATTTCGGCGGTCCTGCCGTCATATGTGTATCAAGACGGCAGCGCCTTCTTGTTTCTGATGAGGAGTTACGAGAGTTGCTACCAAAGCAAGAGGAAGAAGTTTTACACAGAAGAGTAGGACGCACGAGTGGACCAGTGCGTAATTAAAGCCAACTAAACGGCGTACTGGCAACCGGCGGGCAGTTTGGAACTAACCGACCCAAAGCGCTAAAGCTTCATCCGGCTCGCCGAGAAACGGAAGGTTCAGCAAACTTAGAGATCCAAGTTTGTCTACGAATGCTGGTGTTAATATCGATCTGAAACCGAATGATCAATGTCTTTCAACACCATATCAATACCCCTAGTATGATGGATGATCAGGTCTTCGCCCCTAGCAGCCCCATATCCTCCCATAGCTCCCATGGTGTAAGTACATACAGCGTCGGGGAAGGTGTCGGGGAGCAAGTTCGATCATAAAAGATCATGAAAGCCTTGGCGCGGATTTGAGATGTCTGATATTAGCTGATAGTATTCCATTTATGATCAACCACAGTCAACAACTCACGATCGTGCCTCGTGCGAGTGGAAGATCTCATCTATCAGTGTTGATGCCGCACTGTTGATGCGCATAGTTGCGCACGCGTGGCTTCGCTTACGCTGCGGTCGGTTGACTCGGGAAAGCTCGGGAGTCGTCGATGAAGCCGGTCGCCGTACGCGTGGGTGCATGATGATGATTTTCAGAAGGCACTGGAAGGAAGTTCTTTCATCATCGCCATTGCTTCTCGTTGAACGCGCGTTGCAGAACACCGGGCCCGGATTGGTCTGGAGTTGGGAGCTGAGCTCAAGTAGGTGCATGAGATTCAAGGACACGCGTGACCCCAGTGCAATGCCCACTGCCTAGATATATCTGGACAGGTTCTGGTTTTCATTCTTTATTATTAGAAGAACATATACATACGGGATGCAGAACAGAACGCACCAGAGCAGTGGCAAGAAGAACTCAGAAGCACTTTCAGGCTCCTTTGGACTCCTTTAGCTCTGGCGATATGGGACAAATATATTGCGAGTTATTGCGACCAGGGAAAAATACCTGGAAATGCAAATGGGTTTGGGATTACTTTGAGCATGGTCGGGCTTTGCACTTTACGCCCAGCCCGAGCGCACTGACGTTATACTCTTGGATAAACTGCTCGTTTGGAGTGAAGTATAATAAGTGGGCCACAAAAGTTCTTGATTCTACGCTAAAGAGTGTGACGAGGGTTAGCATATTTTTCTACAAGATCTCGACGGAGTGTTATTGGAAATGAGACGCGGGAGGAAGAGGAACTTCAGCTACTGACCATTTGAAATTCTGTGCTAATCCCGCCCGGGCCTCAGTCCCCACGCTCTTCACCATCGTTTCTCCGGCCAAGTGTTCGCCGTGCCGTTCGTGTTCGGAATGCCCTGGCTCAGTAGCAGACTGGAGGAGCACAGTTTATATACATACACCTTGTACGTACCTTGTGCTCAGCTTTGTCGATATTGTGAACTTCTGATAGCGTCTGATTGGTATGCATACATGTCATGCACGTACTGAGATATGTGCAAGCATCAGAATACTTCGATGGCAGATGCACAAGTAACATCTCAGTCATATTTAAACAACAAGGCGTCATAGAATGGAGCGGGTGGCACTTGAAATGCGGGGAACGGAGAAATGAAGCTCGTGAGAAGGATTGAAGGACATTTCCGTCGAGAGTTGCATATATATCTTTGTAGCAAGGTCTAGTAGTGTACATGGTGACAATGATTGACACGGGGTTGTGGGATGGATCGTTAGTGGATTGAATGTAGAGGCGAGGAGGCAGAAGAGCGTGATTTATGAGAACAAGATCTGGATCTCGATGTGAAAAGAGATCTGAATCTGAATCTGGACCACCGGAAGAAGTAACGCCCAACTTCGGACCGGATAAAGGAACTGTAATTAAGGCGCGCTCTCGGTTTAGACTCAATCCTTTGACTTTCCCTTTCTCTCCACCACCACCTACACATTACAATGTCTTTCTCCGTTGACGACCTCGTATCCTCTCTCTCCTCTGCCCATGTTGGCCAAGAGGCGATGGACATAGCCATGCTTCAGGTACCCAGACTAATATCCATCTCAAGTAGCATTGTCTGACCTTTGTTGACAGGCTCAGCTCGCCGAAACCCTTTTCACCGCCGGACCTTCAAATTCGTTCTCCAGCAGCACCTACTCTACTCCTCAAAACTATGGTTCGCAGATGCCAACCCGTGGTCGCTCGCAAAATACCCGACCATGCAATACTCCACGCGCACGCACACCATCGTCATCTTCAGCCACCTGGGGAATGGACACCGGGCGAGGACGTACAAATTCCATGTCACCAAGCTACGCAAACGACATGGACGAGGACGAGATGATGGTCGAAGAACTTCTTTGCCTTCATCTCAGTTCGACAACAGCTATGCTTCGTCGTCGTCATCCTCCACTTCATATCAATCACCTATGCCTCCCCATTCCATCCCATTCTCAAATGAACGCCATGTCATTCTCTTCATACAACTCATATCCCGATCCCACTCCATCTTCCCCACCGCATCATTGTTCACCACCACCGACCCCTTCTACATTGCCCAATTGCAATCTCTCAATAACCCGCCATCCCACCAATCACAATCCATTTTCGCGCAGAACGGGCGTTTATCGCAAAACTCTCCCTTTGCCCTACCATCGCAATACCACCAACATGGGATGGCCATGAATCACACTCAGGTTCCGTTCAAACCTTTTGCAGCGGCTTTTTGATTCTGGCTGCGCTCGTGTGAGTGGGATGGGGTGTCGGTCGGTCGGTTCGTCGAAGCGGCAGGGTCTCGGTTGGTCGATGCGCTTCCAAGAGAAGACGAGTTGGTGATGGAAACGGCGTGGTTCGAATCATGACAGTAGAACCCAGCCCAGGCTTTTCTTGAAGGCCTGGCCATCTCTAGTTTCTCAGCTTCGCGATGGTACTTCGTCGTGATTTCACCGTCAGGGTTTGTGCGATGCGCTCAAAAACATTCATTGGCAGTGCTGCTGCTCACAATTTCTCTCTCTCGCCTGGCGTAATTGCTGCGCCTGAAGAGCACTCGTACGACTCACGCTTAAAGTGTATCCGCGATAAATTCTCATCCACTATTCCACTCATGAACCCAAAACATCGGACTTCATCTTATCCACGTTACATCCACGTAGACTTTGCGGCCAAGCTTTCCACTCGCATCCTCATCCTTGGAATCATTCAATCCTGCCGACGTCGACGGGAGATCCATAGTATCGCCTCAATGGTTACTCCCACTCCTCCATTCCGATTGAGGTGTATTCCTGATCAGTCCATGCTCTGCGGGACTTCTGCATATGCATCTGTATCTGTATGTTCTGTCTATTTTCGGATAAACGAAAACGGGATTAGGAATGAGGGAATGAGGGTGTCCTTTGTCTTTGTTCCCCTGATTCTCGGATTCTGTGAAGGCGATGTTTCGACCACCACGGCGGTCTTTGTCTTTGCAACTGTATATATGATCGACCGGACCTTGCCGCTGCCGTTTTTGGTACTGCTTAATTGGAGGAGGATGTGTAATTTTAGGTTCGCATGCGGATATGTGGGTGGATTCAGCACTGCAGCCCTTCATATGCATGCGCGTGGAGAGTTTAATCTCAACGACCCCAGATCTTTCGACACACAGAACAGAAAGTTCAGCCGTCTAATTCTCCTTTCCGGCGACATCATCATCCTTCTTTCGTTTCCCGAAATCTTATACCATTCCATCTCTTCCCAATCCTCACTGAAATATCCTTTCATTTCCGTCCTTTCTCCTCATCTCACTCGTCACCAAACATATGTTTTTCTACCCACGTACCCCTTCGGCACCGGAATAAATTTCAGGGAACAACATATCATGAAGCGTTGGGTACTTACATTTGATGTATATGATCTCTCCTCTTTCACGGTCTCACCCTCGCCCTCGGCCAGTCCCTGCGTCACCACATACTGATTTTCCGATCCACGAAAAGGAGGAGGAAGATCTAGGAGGATTGAGGAATCGGGATCTCGTTTGGTGGTATCATTGCCGGCACCGGGTATGGAATCAGGCTATGCATCAATACTCAATCCGAAGTGTCCCGGACCTTTCTTCCATGCCCATCTTCCATCATCCGTTTCGTAATTTTGGCTGCCCGTCTGCCGTCTGTCGTCTGCCTACTGCATGCCATCATTGTGTACGTATCGCGGGGTTGTAGATCGCGGGGAACAGGGGTGTGACGGTTTCCTGGCGTGTGGGTCTCAGTTGGCATTTGGGCGGGTTTGCTCCATGTGGTGTGGTTTTTGGCATAACAAGCTGCCGTCGAACTTCATAAATCGTGCTTCCAACGTGCCCCTTTTCATTTCATTCATCTCGAGTCTAAATTCTTCTTTTTCGTCCTGTTGTCGCCATTTAATTTGAATATTTCTTTTACGCTTTATCATCTCTTCCAAAACCCCTTCGGGATCCCATTTCTTTTGTTAGAACGTCCCCTTCGCGCATGTCATATTATCACATTCCATTGATCTTTGTTATCCGAGTCTCCTTTTTCGTATCTTTCTTATTGTACAATGTTTGATCTCTTCACGCCCCTACTTAGAAAAATGTACAACTAGAGTCTAGCATCAAATCCATCCATCGCATCTCATAAACTTTGGGGTCTATTGTTACTTGCTTCTTGAGATCAAAACCTCTTGTGTGTGAACACTTTTTGCATGAGTTGATGATCGACACTCGGCACTCAACATCGATCACCTGCGCAGTATGCCAGCGTTGGTCTGGTGGCCAAACTTTTATATTATCCTGTAAATCTGATCCGAAGAGGAGAGACGGGAAAGCCTTCATATTCAGTGACAATACGTATTGTATTAGGTTCAGATTTTCCGAATTATTGGTCTCGAGGCTAGGCGGCATGTTAAGGAGAGAGGCGGCATGTAGGTTGTCATATAAAATAGAACCCCATGAATGACAGCGTCAAGAAGCCAACGATCGTCCGAGCCTGTGTTTTTCAATAGGGAAGCTTGGTGGGTTTCTGTGGTAGCATGTAACACGTATTTCAGAAGGTCGAAGGTGGGTTTTGAATCTAAGGAACACTGAGCGCGTGATGGATGATTCGGATGATGGTGAGCGCTCAGATCTGGCGGTGCATTTTGATGAAAAATAGAAACTGAGGTACTTCGGAGAAGCTGGGACTGGCGGCGGTGATGCAGTGGATCATCACCATAGTCTTGGTGTTCTATAGATAAAAGTTCTCGGGTACCGAGGCTTAGTTTGCGCACACCCCTGGACTAACTGTGTTCAAGCAAACCAAGGCCTTAACTGATCATCGAATCCGCTAGTGGCCATATCGTGCATTTACTGATAAGCCTAGCAAATCGAAGTAACGACTTGCGTTACTGCGCAGCAGGTTGTCAAGTGTCCCAGTCATCTCGAGGCTCACGAGATCTAGCAAACCAAAGGCTGGGGTTTTGTTATCTCATGTTCGAGGAGATTCGACGTTCCCAGTGGCTCAGTGAACTCTTCTGTGTGCAGTATTGATCGGAGAGGTCGTAGTATGATAGTTTTCCTTTCCCATGGATTCATGGTACTTTAAGTTGAATTTACTCACGTTGATATGGGCTACTACGTACACTCTTTCGTAAGTAGACTACCTCAGCTCAACTCGCTCCGAATCCACCTTCTTTCTCTGGTAGTATATTTAGGACTCGGATGAATGAGCCGCTGTGACTTTCAATGCACTCTCACGCGATATCACTGTGGTCGGCCTAGTCTGTTACTTCCCTGGTCATGATATTATGATATCAACTCATTTTATCTTGAGACCAGGGTATGCGTAGTTCAATATATTCTGCGTATGAGATTCTTGTTGCCATTAAACTTCAAATTAGAAACGCTTTAGGCAATGTTCTAAAAATAGCTCACCGTAGTCTGCATGTGCGCCACAATTAATTTTGTCAGTCGATGGTTGGTACATATCAACGTACTTGTTCAATGTCAATTTGTAACAAGGATTTATACACTAGGATAGCATGGCCGCGGAATATTCAGTATCAATGAGACCGAACTGTATCAGGCTAGGGCTATGTAGTTAACTAGGTTGTACGGCAAATAATAATCCTACGCTACTACTAGTACTAGTACCTGTAACATTCAAAAATTCAGAGAGTTCATTATGAAAGTACATACAGTCAAAGACACCTCCTTGACACAAAAATTGACATGCCCATATTGCGTCACAAATACAAAAGATTTTGCAGTTATTTTTTTTTAGGCTATAACTAGATACTCTGAGGAGTATATCTACCAAAAATAATTATGAGATACCATGTATTATATTGTAAACGAGAGGAAAGAAAGTTGGAAGCCAATTTGTCACGTTTACACCTCCTTGACACAAGTGTGACACGACGGACCATCCTGAGTAAGTTGGCTAAGTTTAGAATGAGAGAACCGATGTTGAGGCCAGAACGCGTTGATCAGAGAACGTGTGTTATGTAACCACCTTGTCACGCTTCCACAAGACATACACTTGGACACCGTGTTTTGGACGCATTTCGTCCAGATTTATCAGAAAAAATAGCTAGATCAGTGGAACAGGCTATATTGTACCTAATATGTAAATTTGGAACCCAACCGTTGCTTCATTGACTCAAAAATCAGTTGCGAGATTATCCATCAACCCAAATTGGGTCATTTTCCCTCCTCAATCGCACGATTCTGAAACGCTGAGTGCACCAAACCACACCAAATTTTGCAAGCACTTGGATGCATACTAGTACTGCATACGTACAAAATTTGGTAGATTTACAACAATATTTGTACCCAAAAAATCGATTTGTGTCAAGGAGGTGTCGTATGTCAAGGAGGTGTCTTTGACTGTACGCGTATGTCAAGCTGAATTTCAACTTTTTCCGACTGATACAACGAAGGTAGTAATTTTGGAAGCCTTTTCTGAGTATTCTTTATCGAGAATCTTGGGGCTACTACACAGTACAACGTCAAATCAAGCTTGAGGGTGCGCAAATTGGAAAACCTGTCAGTAGAAAGAATATCGTCGAGTGACCTCCAACCTGCGCTTGGTATAAAATGACGATGCTCTCTTCTACTCCTATAAGACGTCCATTCAGCCACAATTATCAGAGTGTGGATAGGAATTGCTATTGAGGTGGAGTGGCCTCTTCCGCGTTTCAGATCTATCCAAGGGAGAAGGCCACTGATGCCGTCGACAACACTCCCAAAATTCCACTTGAGCTCAAGGATCTCCAACCGTTTAAAGGCACCGAGCTGTAAGTATCTCGTCGTTGGATTAGATATGTCTAAAGATATATACGAGATGAGTTAATGGCAATAATGTTCAATTTCAAGATACTGACCTAATACTAATGGCGCCCCAGCAATGCAAAGATATGATAGCACACTGAGCGGTTCTGAAGCTTGGGGTGATTATCCGGGTCCAATTTAGTGAAGTGCATGGAAAGAGCTTTTAGTTTAGGGCAAGATGTTATGAGAGTCAAAGGTAATCGGTCGATATGGCCAAATTGCATCTTGTGGATGGGCCGCGATGTACAGAAGTGTACGAGCTTCTCCTTGAGTGAATCGTCGATGTAGGGCCACGCATTATGGGCCTCATTCGATCCAAATGACAAATTCAACTCTCGGGCGTTTGGGATTAAGTCCAGGAGGACGGGTAATAGCGATTGTTTTTGGTTTCCAGGGCTCGTATTGTGCATTTTTGGAGGGTACGAAGAGAAGAGAACTGGATTATTAGGGACTTAATGTGCTTGGGTAGGGTGGTTTGATTGGGATAAGAGCGACAAGGATCGTCCTCGATTAATTGTAGAAGCTCTTCGAGCTTTGATCGAGCTTTGACGCTCAGGTCCGTGTCGTCTCCTGCGTCCTCAATTAGGGTGATCTGGCCGAAAAGACCCTTGCGAGCAGGGGAAAAAAACGACCATGAAGTAAGTGAGCATGCAGTAAGTGCTGATAAGCGTGTCGGCTTGTCTCCATCTGCAGCTACTTCGCAAACCACAGCATCAACCAGTTCCTGGGGTATGTTATGTATCATGATGGAACGAAAAGAAGATGGAATGTTCTAGGTCCTTCTGCTGACTGTACTTTTGCCGCACTCCGTCTGAATGCTACTTCTACTATCTGGGGAACACGTAGAAGGAGTAGCCGTGGTGGTGGTGAGAAACAAGGAAAAGGCGCTAATTGAGTCTTGCACTCCAGGCTTGCTTCAAAGTGGCGCTCACCGAGCCGAACGTGCCAAGTTGACGATTTGCCCACGCCATCGAGGTTAATCCCAGGAAATCCCTGCTTGATCCCTGCCGCGGAGACTCTGACAACGTAACTGGTTTTGTTTCGAGCCAATGCCTCTCTACAGCCTCCTTTATCCTCAATGGCTTTCTCCCAAACTCACGCCCAGCCGAGTATACCGCAGGAAATCATCGACTTGATTATTGACGAGCTTGCAAATCAAAAGCCCGCACTCGAAACTCGGACTGCGCTTCGAGCATGTTCCCTTGTGTCGAAGTCTTTCACCTATAGGGCACGTCGGCAACTTTGGTGCAACATCGTCTTCTATGTGGACGGTACTCTCGCGAAGCGCATCAACAAATTTGTCCGTATGCTAAAACGAATGAACGACAAAACCTTGATTTCAGAAGTGCATTCTTTCAAGCTGGTTTTTGAAGATCCAGGCACACGTCAAAAAATCCAGACATCCCAGGCCAAATGGCTGTCCTTCGGTCTATATTACGCTTCTTCGAGCGACAATACGATATTTTTGACGTATTCAGCATGCTGAAGAACCCTAACCTCCGACACCTTAGTGTTGCTTCCCGGGGGAATACCTTTCTACTGGGGCCAGGGCGCAATCTCCATACAGCCGCCTCTTCTCCAGATATTATCGAGTAGCAACCTCAAATCTTTTGCACTGTGTAATATCAGTGCAGTATCAAAGATGATAGTCGCAGCCGCGTTCTTTTCGAAAACTATCCAAGAATTGACTCTACGTAATACATTTCTTGGTCACAGAGACGAAACGCCACTCACCAATGAAGTATATGGCGTGCTCGCAGATTTGAGAAGATTAGAGATGACGGGTGTATCCCTTTCTTCTGTATTCTCTCTGATTCTTGGCATACTCCCGAACTCTACCATTCGACAACCGTTATTTCCCCATCTTCAAACTCTGGTGATATCAGTACCTTGGAATACCGACCATACAAGCGTACTGTGGAAGTATGTGCTGGGCTCGGCTTCGACCTTGAAAACCCTCGAGATGGAGTTCCACTATAGGCATCATTACTACGGTATTTGTTGTTTTTTTTCTTGAAAGACACCCGTCTCTGACCAACCTTTATTTCCCAAGAAAGCCAGATCTCCTCGCTTAATCATTTATCTCTTTCCGGGCTAGTCTCCCTGCGGCATTTCAAGTTTCGAACGGCTTCTCCTGACAGTATCGCTTGGATCGAGGATTGCCAACGTGCTCTTCTCGACATTTTTGCAATCCGCGATTTCTCCAACAAATTGGAATCAATCGAGCTTCAATTTCTACTCAGCGCAATGTGGGATCATATCAATGGAGCCACGTTGGAAAGGTATAAGCAAGCGCAATATTGGGATGTGATCGATCTACTATTTATTAGCGAAGGATTTACCAATCTCGAGCTGCTCAAGATCTCGATAGAGGTGCGCCACTATCCAAACCCACGAGATACGACGCATTGTATCCCTACGGAGGAGCTATATGACTTCGCCAATACCATGCTCCGAAGAGTTACTGAAGCTCCTCAAATCCAACTCACTCTCGATGGTCGGCTCGTTTTCTGTAACAACCCAGGACTCTATGGAAACCCGGACTGTCAAGCTTCGAAAAGTTTCGCCAAACACATCACGGCGAGTGATGCCGGTCTTTGACCATATGCAAACACTATATTTAGGTTATCAGGACCCCTAAAACCTGTGGATGATATACTGCATTGGATAAAACTCCAACTATCAGCACAAGTTACTTATGGGATATGGAGCACAACCATCGGAATATGTTTCTTTAGTAGCATTACCATAAATAAAGTGGTTCAACAGTTCGCAGATAACATGCGCAGGTACCCCCATCTCAGGTATCCCACTTTTTGGAGGTATCCTCATTCGATCTTCCGAATTTGAATCATGCCAAAGGATGAAATTAAAAGGAGTGTAAATACATTGGAATTTCATGTTTCCCTAATTTATTGTGGCTACACAACACGTTGAATGGTGAATTTCCGCAGTCAGAATTTAGCCCATAAGGACTCCAGTTTTCCTTCTAGGTTTACATGAAATTTATTGTAATTTTTTTAAGTTATATTTTGTTACACCTTAAAGTTGACAGTAAAAATGTTTTCGTAGAAAACGGTTGATATTGACTTCAAGAAAACACTGACAAAAGCTGCAATTGCGTGAAGTAACATTGACCAACACACTGACTCAGCAAACCAAATCGGTGTATGGCTAAGTGTTGCAGTGCGCTCCCTGCGCGCTTGTGCTCCTTAGAGGCATGCCCATGCTCGATTGAATGATTTTGATGAATTTGACTCTAGCTCTGGCATGTTTTTAAGGACACTGAGACTTGTATGAATGTGTACTCGTACCGGCAGCAACACTGGAATAGAAACGGTCTGTAATTGGTTACAATAAATGTTTCCAAAAAAGACACTATTTGTCAATTTCCAAAGTATTGGCTGGGTCAATTTCATTGAAATAAGTTTTAATTAAAAGATATGATAGTATTGATCAATTCTTAATACAATTTTTGACCGTAGGTAATTACTGGTGAATGCAATAATTGTATCAAAGCAAACGAGAAATCAGCAGTCACTAGTGTCCGGATTTGGCAATCGTGTGAGCGAAGATCAGGCAAGTTGCATAACATGTTCGTAAATGTCTTCGGGTCAGGTCTTCCTTCAACCGCTGGTGGAAAAATATTATTTTAATATAACATCTGCAGGTTTCTGAGGTCCTAACGACCTAAATACAATGTTCACGTGCCATCAAACATCGGCATAGCTAGCCGCTATGTGTTTGGCAAAACCTTCTGAAGCTTGACAGTCCGGGTTTCCATAGGACTCTGATACGGAGACCAATTTTTTGTTCCCGTAGACCAGATGGGCGCTGCCAATACTGAGTACTACTTACTATAGTTGGCTCAATGTTAGCTATAGGAGTGGTACCGACGAGCCAACGAGCGCGACGGTGTGCACGTGCCTTCTTATACCCGACTCGGACATTCCCGCCTCCCCCGCCTTTCATCGAATTCAATATATTGGTCTCACTGCTCGTGTCCTTTCTACTCCCACTCCCACTCTTGTACAACTATATAGGTGCATAACATGGTTTTTCTTTCCACATGCCGATATGTGAAGTCTAATCGCCTTCTTTTAGGGTTTAATAAACCAAATCCTATATAATGAAATCAAGCGGCTGGCACTGTCATCTACTGTCATGCCATCAGACAATTTGCCTTTAGAGATTGGACCACATTATAATGGCAATCTTTTCACCAGTGCATCGTTGCTTTTGCATCCTCTCTGAAGTTCCTATATTCCGAAGTTTTTCAAGTACAAAACAACAGGTGGCTTTTCATTAATCCATGAAAAGACCAGTCCTCGTCTGTCATCCCAGGATACTACTTAAGTATTTTTGAGTGCGTATGTGGAACTCATAGTTGCTATGTTCTTCTGCCATGCCGACTGGTCTTCGTGAGTTCAATCCTTTAGTAATAACTGTTCGCCTTTCTTACACCCCTTCCGTAGGACAATCCAGCCCTTTGACGTTGATGTCATTCCTTCCCTGGTGTCAGCACATGCAGTGGTCATTCTGCTCTGGAACCTGCTTATCTCGGTTCGTCACCCGTCCCCGCGTGCCCATCGATTATTGATGGATTGATCTTCGCCTCCCCAAAAGGACAGACGGTATGTGATTATAACGAGGGATCAGCCTTGAGGCCACCTCACCGTTCTTATATCGAGGGGGCAAAATCTAACGCTACATCTGCGGTGAATGAATATTTTCTGAGGTTTGGGCTCTTAAGGTGCACAGAATGGAGGGACTTTGTGGGCGTCAGTACATTGTACTGAACTCTTCTGAAATCACTCGAATATTCTCGAGCATACAAAGTCATCGTCATGTCTATGTTCCTCAGCGCTGCACCTAACTCTCACTCAACGCAACCTGCTGAACATATACCGACCACTTATGATAGTACGTATAATTGCTGTTGCTCGGCCCCTTTATTTTCTGAGTCCTAACCGTGATATCAGAGGCTGGCTGGCAATTCCCTGGTCACGGGGTGGAGCCCAGCACGCCCCAAAAGACCAAAACACGACTTCGTCCCTGTATGATGCTCCTGGATCCTCTGGCATTAACGCCCCATCGTCTGTTCCCTCGCGTAGGATCACACATACGCGTCGTCGCGACCCTGACCACATCCCTCGGCCCCGTAACGCCTTCATTTTCTTCCGTTCGGCCTACATTAGCAGCGCGCGTGCATCTGGGAAGGGCCAGCAGAACGAGCTTAGCAAGCATGCTGGCAAAGTTTGGAATAATATGTCTCTCGAGGAAAAGAAACCGTTCTGCGAACTCGCCGCTATGGAGAAGGAACAACATTACGCCAAGTTCCCCGACTACGTTTACTCCCCTGGTATGAAAGCTAGTCCCAAGCCATCTAGCTCTCGGAAGATCACAGGGGCATCCAAGTCCCCAGAGAAGAAGAGAAAGATGTCTACGGCCTCTGACGGCAATTGGTCGAGGTCTTTGGATACGTGCCCTGAGCCTGGTCCTGACTCGTCGTACGTTCCGACCACTCAACCTGCCGGAATGTATCTCGCAGTTGCCCGAGATGCCGCTCAGAGATTTATCCAATCTTCATCGCTCTCTCCGTCCAGCCTATCATTTCCCATCTCTGACGACTTTCAGCATCCTGCGCATGACACTTATGGTAAATAAATTGTTTCTACTCCACCAACTATTCCTTACCTTCCAACTTCAGAAATCCCAGAATTTCAAATGGCTTCGAGGAACAGGAAAGAGGTATATTTGGCGTTCAGAACTCGATCTTGAGCACTCTTACTCACATGCTCGACAGAAAATGCCTGCGGTTGAATGCGAGCCTCCTTCTCCCTTCCGTCCCCATCTCGACCACGTAACAGGCCAGTATGCATATCAACGATACACCCACGATTTTATGACTACTTCTATACCCACCCTTCCCCGTACATCCTCATCATACGACAACAGTTTCGACGATACGGTTTCAGACATGCCTCCCGTTCCAGCTCTCAATCTTTCTACATACTCCCATGGTCCCGCACCATCGTCCTTGTTATGCGACAATCCTTATCCCAGCGCCGATTATTTGGCCCTATTCAGCTACACGTTCTCAAGCCGCGGACTTGAGGATGATTCGCTGTTACAGCAGTACACGAACGAGCTGATGAGGCGATCGGAGATCATTGCCCAGTCCACCGAATATTCCGATATGGAATGTCAAGATCAAGACGCGTCCATCTATCAATTCTTCGATTTCAGCATGGGTGCTTGAGTCCAGGCGCAATTCGAGATTGTGCTTTTTCTGCACAAATGATTCCATGTTTCATTCAACATTCGACTTTCAACGGCTTGACATCAGGGATTCCGCTTTTTACGACTCTCATTTTCCACGAATCATTTCCATGTCTCCCAACAACCTATGTACATTATGATCACGTCCGAAACCCCCATTAAATATGCCTTGTGTATGCATTAAATGCGTGTAAATGCGTATTCGCACTTGCCTTCGAATCTGTTGAGTTGATGATTTCCCTAGCTGGTAGTACAACTTATCGCGTTCGACCACACATGACACGACACCTTGGAACTTCTATTCGATGAACTAGAGGAGCTGTGGAAATTTTGGTTACGTTCTGGTTGGATATTGCATATCATGCCTGCCAAACCATCTACGCATCCTTCAGAATGTCAAGTCGACGTATCTCTACGCTAAGTACTAGGCACGGGTCGAAGAAGAATATATCAGATTTGTCTTAACTAGTAGCAGATAAGAAGGCGCAAACACAAGTAGAAAAAGAGATAGTCAAGCGAATAAGCAATGTCCGATATACAACCAGATCGTGGCGTGATGGTGAGTGGCAAGCATAATGTAGAAGGGCAGTAAGTAGTCCTAGTCATCAATTCTTAAAGGACGAGACACGTCATTTTCTTTTTCTGCAGAACAGGAGTCTCAAGTGCTACTTCAATAACCTGAAAGAATGGGAGACGAGGCGGGAACGGTCAGGAGTTGATCATAGGTCGAGTTGTAACGGAAAAGAATGCACCTCATGGAACACATTTTTCAAGCCCTCAATTTGCGTTAAAGCCGAACATTCTACGTATTTGGCTGCTCCGAGCTCCCGTGCAAGTCTCTCTCCCTGCTCAGTCGTGACTGGTCTCTGCTTCTGCATGGCCAGCTTCTCTGTTACTCGAAAATCATCCCTTAAATCAGCTTGTGTTCCAACGATCAGGCAAGGTACACCAGGACAGTGATGATGGACTTCGGGAACCACTTCTCCTTCACGTTTTCGAAGGAGGCGGGGAAGCCACACTAAAGCAGACCAAGAAAACATCTGTCTGTGGGTACGACAGTGGGCGCAGACGGTCGTAATCTTCCTGACCTACAAAATCAGGGACAATAGTGGTTACATCGATAGCATGCAGGTAGGTTGGAAGTCGGGAATGCACAGAAACGCACCAGCTGTATCAAATAGACCTAATGTGTAAGGATCCTCGCCAATCATTACTGTGATGGCATAATTGCCGAAAACCTGTTCAGAGATGACGATTTAAATAACTACGCAAAGCAGGAAACATTGATACACACTGTTGGAACGTATTCACTTGGGAATTTATTTGTGGTATACGAAATCAGCAGGCAGGTCTATAGGTAAGAGAATTTTGAGGCCATTAGATATTAGAAGGAGATGATTGAGAAATTTATGATGTACCTTTCCAACAGCATCATCTCCAACGACTACACACTTCATTGTCATGGTTTCTCTTATTTTTAAATCGCCTTCTATCACTCCCACGAAATGACAGACACCAGGAATGGCCCCGCACACTCATTGGGTACAACTTGTGATAAAATAAGTATGTATCCCTAACACAATATTACGTGGGTACGGCGTACTGACAGGAGCTGTAAGCTGGTCATGCCAGTCCGACAAACCATAACCGTTACACCAAAATGGCGCTATAGATACACTCTGGCATCTAGTTGCTCGGACTGTATATGAAGCGGTGAGCCGCCAGGCTTACAGTGGCTGCATCTATTAATGACTCAGAACAAACGATCTTTGTCTAAGTAGCGAACTCAGGTGACAATTGACCACAGAACGAAACACCAAAAGTCTTGAATACGACTCACCAGCCTCCGGTTCCGAATAATATGTTCATATTCCAGCCGCCAGGAGTTTTTATTACCTACCACATCTATATATATGTCAACCTATACCGAAGGCGACCGAGAAATAGATGGAAGTAGACGTTTGAGCATTCCCTGCACGAGTTGGTGTAATTCCTTCGCCAGTAGAGGTGCAAATCGTGTGGTGACAGTATTATCATAGTTGTATCCAAAAGAAAACTCGAGTTGTAGGGCAGACAAGTTTAGAAACCTGTCGCTGGAACAGACACCGTCCAAACTAATCCACCCCGATCGTGGCCACAGATTCGTTTCCTCTTTTACGCGTTGGATTTGGTCCATTTACCATCTATAATGAGCGTTTTAATTGATAATGGGGTTATGAAGAGTTCTTCGCGATTGAAAATCCTCCACTTTAATAAAGGAAGAAAACCTGCGTTGATCGCCTATTGTAACGAACTTTAAGGATTTGCAGATGAGCCGATTGCTTATAATCAACCCCGGGATCGATTGGAGGATTTCGGATACGAAAGGGCACCTAGTTCTAGCATCCAGTGGTCGGCCGGAGTAAGATAATACCGAATATTTAATGCCTTGAAGTGTAGTGGCAGGTGGGGTGCTTGCAGGTCGTGTTGTAAGAGATTCGCGAAGCGCTCGAGCCTTGATATATCTTTTGGCTTTCTGGGTCTTCTCAACCTGTGTCGTCGACCAAGTTTACAACATTGCATATATGTTTCCGTGCCGGTATAAGGAAGGACCAGGATATCAAAGAGCAAGCCGTTAAGCTGGGAGGCGACACCTTCTGTTGCTTTCATTGCCAACTTCGTCGATAATGAGTTCAACTAATTCTTGGGGAAGAATAGTCTGCGTCATAATTTTGAGAGTGAATCTGAAGAATTACTGGGTTTCGCCTACAGCATTTGCAGGCAAAAATGAAATTGAAGTTAGAACGAAACAAAAATTTGAACATTGTGTAATAATCGCTAAATTTGAATTTAAAAACAAAAAGCCTGACTAAGCATTGCCAACTTGTACTCAGTCATTGACAACTCAGTTGCCGTGTAGATCCTGCCACTGTGGATAGGGTTTGAATAGGGAACGCCAGGTCTTGGTTTCAAAATGATGGTCGGTAACTTAACCTTGTAATTGTTCTAAAAAACCGTACATATAGTGTTCCATTGTAAGTTAAAAATAAGTTCTGCGAGGGAAAATGCCACGACTCGCTGCCGTCAATGCCGATGAACAATGACCCTGTCAACAGCTCAAATTCGAGGTTGACCATCGACCACACTGGCCATCCATCGATTATCGCTAGTACAAGGTGAGCTCAGCGGCAGCGCTAAACCCCTAGAAAAGGTGACTCGACGCTCATGAGTATGACAGGAACTCAACGATGATGGTATCGAGCTCGAAATCAATTTTGCTATTACCTCAAGAAATCATACATCTCATCATCAATGAGGTTGCGGCGTGGTCTCAGCTCTCAAGCTCTGAGACGGTGCCAAACTGTGTAGCCACTCTCAAAGCCTGTTCCCTCGTATCCCGATCGTTCTATTTTGAAGCTCGTACCCATCTCTTCAATAGGGTCGACCTTCACTTTGAGCGATGGTGATTCGTCGTTTTCTACCCAGAAACGTGCGGCTAGGTTTGTCAAAACCCTGGCACAAAATCACGTTGGCGACAATCTGGTCACTGTAATACGCTCCTTGACGATCACTATCCAAGTTCCTAATCCAAACCCACCAGCTCTGATCAGCAAGGTACGCCTACGATTCCAAGGCAAACTACATCGGGTCTTATGGCGAGCTGGTCTCGTCAAGGACAATGTTTTCAAGCTACTCGACATAATGGCCCGCAGTAAATCGTTGGAAAGCTTCAACTTGTACCAAAAGCCAGCCGGACGATTCGTTTGGGACGTCAAATACAATCCTTACCTTCTTCGGATATGTTCTAATCCTCTATTGAAGTCCTTGACTCTCAGCGGCGTCGTAGACCTGTCGGACACGGTGCTCCTTAGTATTTTTGGCTCCACTAGTCTGCGTGAAATCACCCTCTCCAATTTGCACTGGCATGAAGACAGGGCCAATGAACCATGTGATCGGAAAATCACGACTCTGTCCAGTCTGCAGACCATCTCAAGAGTTGAGAAGTTGGAAATTGTCAATACGCCTTACATACCACTGTTCCAAGCTACTGGGCCCCTCTCTGCCGAGCGAGCTTCATCATTGACGGTGCCGACTATAGCATTTCCACGTCTACGAGATTTAGTGGTGTATCTTCCAACCAGAATGTCCGAGGAGCATGACAGCCTTCGGGAACTTATCCTATATGTGGCATCTACTTTAGAAAGCCTTGAGCTCCAACTGCAGTGGACATGTAGGTCATTTTCATCATTCCTTCGAATACAAAATGACGAACATATCAATAGCTCGGAGTACTATCTATCCCATCCCGCTTAGCCAATTGAAGTCCTTGCGCAATATAAGGTTCAAGATAACAACATCCCTATTCGACTTGGATCAGGTTCAACTGGCTTTGACAAACTTGCTTCCTTCTGAATCGAATATTCACGTATCTTCCATCTCAATTGAAGTCGAAGTAAACCTGATGCAATTTCGTCCTTATGGAACTACCTATTACGAAGAATTCTCCCGCGTATTCTTCGTTCCTAGTCCTGGATGGGAACTGCTTGATGCAGTTTTAACTCAGCCAACATTTGTCGACTTGCGGAAGGTCACGTTTGACTACAAACTTGTCCATTTTCAAATGGAGGGAACTCCCATCCCCGAACCACAGCCTGAGCCTACTATCGACTCTCAGCTCTTGCTCCCCGTTCTATTAGCCTTGCCCTTAGTCGAAGTCCGGATCAATGTAACATCAACCTTTTACCAGTAATGATAGTGATATGATGTATTTTATCTTTGTGGGAATTGTGAATGTGTAGTTTTAGTGTCACAAAAATGTCTTATTGCGTTTCTCAGCTACACAAACGGCTTTTTGATCAGATGGTGTATCAACGACATGTGATCAGTCGCTAGGCTGTGTTAGTCGCTCTCATATGAATCTCACGAGGTTCCCATTCACCCATTCACCCATTCACCCGACCCGCACATAGACTCCGAGCAACTTAAGCGAAATGGCACCCCGCAGAGGCTCTCGTAAGGCGGCTCGCTTACCACAGGAGCTCCTCGATACCATTATCGACTGCGTAGCCTCAAAGGGCGACAAGTGCACCTCAGATCATGCAATGCCACGTCTTGGCTCTTCCGCCCACGAGCCCAAAAGCGACTGTTCGAAGACATCCAACTTGTAGTGGACGTTAAAGTTCTAAGGAGAACAGAGAACTTGCGGCAGGTTCTAGAAAGCAACCCAACCCTGTTGAAGGGAATACATTCGTTCAAGATATTGGTGCACGGAGTCGGAAACCTGGTACCACTATTACGATGGCTTAGGATTGGACGGGCATCGTCTGGCTTACTCTCTGCGATATGGGATATACAAGCGTGGTTTGGATCGGAAAACAACTTTCTATGGCTGCTTCAAACGATTTCATCAACTCAGGTGGAGAAATTCTCTCTGGTCCTGGAAGAGGCCTATCTCAATTGGACATCACTTAACGACGAGACACAACACCTCCTTCATTCGATTCAGTCCAGCTCCCGCGTCAAACACCTCCAACTTGTCAACATTATTAATTTGCCTCCCACTATAATCTCAGGAAGTTGAAGATGTTCGTGGTTAATACGGAAGTCAGACTCCTGGTAGGAACGGCAATATGGACTGACCGACCATCCCACTGCACGCAAATTCAAAATTTCCATTAGCCACATATTCTGAATACAAGTCACTGGATACCATCTCATCTTCGTCCTGATGTTCGTCCCTCAAGATAACGTACTTGTCATAAGACACAGGTAAGAAACACCCTCCATCTCACGTTGTCCAGGAAATAAATAGGACCTTCTAGGATTCACAATCATTTACTGAATCAGCCACCTTTACATACTGTCAAGTATAGCTTGCAGACTAATGAAAGCGTGATTTTGACGGTGCGTCGTTTTAATCGTATTCCTGGATTATGTTCTCACTTCAATATGTCAGCATTTGTGGTACCTTCTTGTTTATTTATGCTAATGCTTGATGCACCAGGGCCTGGTGGTCGACTGTAGTTCGCCTTGACGAGTTGTATAAGAACCATTTGGCAAGGATGCGTAGCTTAGTCCTGGTGTGAATTCTTACATACATGAGGCCATTCATAACACATGTTTGGGACACGAGTCTGAGTACCATCTATTCTGTCCAACTGAGCATAAGTGCTTGCACGCCTCAACAGTGAGGTTGCTGAAGACCTAAAAATAGATTGATGGTGCCCATTCTTAAAAGTTGCCTAAAATGGAACTTGATTAGAACAAAGTCATCTGCCACAAAATTCAAAGTCACTGAACGTGGACTCAGACACACGTTCAGCCCCGGGAGATGAGTACTACCTACTCGGACATCAGTCACGGACCCTAAGAGTCAATCTTGCGAATGATGAGAAGGAGAATACCAGACTATGGACTAGCTGGGCCTATGAGAGCCTATTCCGGCTGATTTAACACTAAGAAAATATGAGGACGCCCATTTTCATAATCTACGCGAATACAAATTGCCTGGAAGACTTGCCGGTTAGCCTATTTGTGATATCGATCATCCTGACATAGATAAAATCAACGCTCAGAATCTCCTCCTGTTCCAAACAGCTCGCACTACCAAATACGCACTATTACATTTTCCAAGAGAGAGAAGCAAACACAAGGACAAGAGCGCACACCCCTATCGGTCTCACTCCATTAAAAATAGGATTATACTTGACAAGTTGCAAGCTATTACTTACGCATGCAGAACGTAGAGACCAATTAGTCGTAAGCGGAAATCAGGCTAGAAGGATTTCTTTGAAAAATACATAGTGACTTCGTACACATAAAATCAAAGATTCAGACCATTGAGACAAATACAGCTAGCGATATCAAAACGCGCGTCAAACCACATGCCCTACGGTAGAGGTCTATACTATCGCACACTGTGAAGTTTACTGATGAATTCTGACGCTAATTAGAACATCTAGCGCCAGCTGCCTGAAGCAGACGCTGTACAGCCAGTAGGGACAGTGTACAACCTATTAGGGTCACTTTCCCAAGAGACGGCGCCGCTGCTGGACACTTTGATGAATTTGTATTCGAAAGATGTGCCAGTCGGGAGGGATGTAGTGATTGACCATAAGGGATTGCCGTTAGTATATCCAGAAGCGGAGAGGGAATTGCAGAGCCCGGATTCCACGAGCCGAGTTGAGGAATGGATCCTACAAGTTTGATGGTTTCGCCGACAACAGTGGTGACGAGCTGGTTGAAGGTAACGGCCACGGCTGAGCAAGGAAGGGGGTGGAAGTTGGCACAACGGATGTGGTCGGAGACGAGCCACCGCCTGATCCTCCAGAGATAGAAATATCGGCGCAGGAGATATAGATCTGGCCAGTTTGATAAGAGTTCCAACGGAGGGAGAGGAGAGTATGTTTGGAGTTGTAGTTCGGGATTTTGATTCTCTTGGTGACAGTGTAACCTCCGGCGATGCTTGTGTAGCACGATCCGAGACGAGAGTTATCAACTCCCTGGCACCTGCCGCTGCCAAAGGGACTGCAAGTGAACCAATCGTTACGGTAGCAGGGTTGACCGGGGAGCAATCGCCGCTGAATCCACAGGCCTGGCCAGATACATCGGTGCACTTGAGTGTACCCGCCTCGAAGCAATTTTCGGCTGCTTGCTTCTCATCTGCGGTTGGCACATACCCAGGAGTTAACAACTTGTCGACGATGTCCTGGTTCTGGCAGATACGGTAGGCGAACATCCCTCCGTGATCACCATTTTGGTCAACACACCACTCAACGCTGATAGTGGAGCCGGCGGTGTAGGTGACGACAGGGCGTTACCCCAGTTACTCGCAGGAGTGTTATAGTCGACTCCGACGCGGGCGTTGTAGCCGCAAGGACCACTTCGTCCAACACGAGCGGCGGTGAGATCCGGCCAGGACTGGACAGGCTCAAGAATCGCGCACTCAGGACAAGTATCTATGCCAGACTAAATAGAAATTAGAGCTTGAACGATGAAAAGAATGAAAGAGATGTACCTCAGCTCCGAGACGGCTGCGACTTTTCGGAATGGTCATATAGCCATGGCCATAGACAGATGTCGTGAAAAAAAGCGCGGTGGCGACAAAGAGAGCAACAGACTTCATTCCAGAGTTGGAAGGAATAACTTGAATGAGTAAATGGTCAACATACAGAAAAACACAACCCACTTTATACCTTTTGAAAAGTACATTCGTCCCAGGTATTTTTCAAGTCTGCACCATGTGGTCCGAGGTATCAGGTGTGTGTTTTTACAACACAATGTTGCAACTTGCGGGTATCATCCAAGATCCATTCCCGAGAAACTCCATCTAGATTATCTTATCGAAACTGGAGCAATAATTTGGTTGAAACAAAGCAAAAGGTAATTTATCAGATACTAAGACTCGAGAGCTGTCGTCTGACCTCTTGGCATACACCTCGTCGGACTCCAGGTGATCACAGAGCAGAATAAGCTTGCAGGCACCATCGTGTGTACAAAAGTTAAATCCGACGTATTTTGTCAAACCATTTCGAAATCGCCTAGTTGTGAAAGGGGAAAGCCCAGGGTAATCAAAGGCGTCGTCTGACTTCTCCGATGGACTGGGTTGGAGTGGGTTAGTCGTCAAAAGAACATACTTTAAGAATGTCGATAATACGGCCAAGTGCAGAAGTTTTCCATGAAGTGCAGTCACCGGTCACCGGTTAATGGCGTGTTCTAAGTCTTTGGAGGATGATTATGTATCAATCGAACACTATCGCAGAAATACTGTACTTCTGATCTTGGACCCGGTCGAGTAGAAGTCAAGTGTTCGTAGAATTCGCCACGCTATGCCGTGCTCCGCGCACATGGAACTCGCGTGGAGGGTCGGCAAATCCAATCGGGAAATAATTATATGGGCCCAGAGGCCTTCCAAGTCTGTTCAAGTAGTGCTGACACTCACACGTGGCTAAAAACTTCCATAGTTGAACGGATAGCCGCTCATAAGCATGCTAGAATTTGAAAGAGTTGTGGAAATGCGTCCGATCAGAACATAGAGTCGACTTGGAAGAAGACGACTGTAGCCGCGCCCCACATGTCCGGGGTAGAGGCTGTAGTTGCATTGGTATCTATTGGTATCCGGAGAGCTTTGTTCATTGGGATTTGCTGGAGTCCACCGCAGCACCTGGAGAAATAACATGGTTCTGATGGATGCAGATGACCCAGGATGAGCAATCATCATACACTCCAAGATCAACGTGCGGTTTGCAAGCCTGTGTTCCCCCGACTCAAAAACGTCCCTGGACCAATGCTTCCGCGGATGCAACATTGAACATAGAGGCTCTGAGGAGACGCTAATAAGCTCAAAGAGATATATGGGCGAATTATCGCCAAGCGCACGGGAAATTGGCCCTCAGGACTATAGTCCAACTACAATTCGAAGTCAAGCTTGAAATTTGTCACTGGCAAAAGAAGAATTAGACTCACGTATCCTTTTAGAGGTCTCAACATCCCGATACAGTTTCCTCAACTGTCATAGACAGACCGGTCACCGGTTCAAGTTTGCCAAGGATCATGAATCTTGTGGGGGTCCACGTCAAATCATTCATATGCGTATGTGCGGATAGAAAGGCTCATTTAGCTCTGTTCTCTTCAGCAGGAGATGGCTCGCTCTGAGAGAAATATGCGAGTTCTATGAGTAAGTATTATAGATAGACCGTATCCCAGTTCTGCCTAGTCGCCTAATACGACGACTCACGATATGCGAAATTTTTGATTCCGGTATGGATGATTGTGAGTCCTTGAGGAGCATACAGGCTTAAGTGCTTTCATCGCCAGAAAGAGCGTTTTAATTGTGTAGTTGAGAAGGTCATGAACCACGGCGTACGCATTGCGCAAAGTTTCAACTAACAACATGAAGTTCTTGAACAAACATAGTGCCTGTAGTCCATGTTTGAAGAGTGATTATGTCAGCATCACTGGCAGAATACGTAGTTCACAGTTCACAACCATCGCCAAAGGATCATGATCACGATCAATGTAGATGTAGAACTGCATGCATTTTTTCCTTTGAACATCGTAAACTACGTAAATTATGTCGATTGTATTACAAGTTACAAATACACAAAGCAAAGTTTAAAAAGTCGACAGTTGCGCACGCTGCGGGAAAAGGGGGTATTAGGGATGCCAAAAGAGAAAGAAATAAAGACGAAAGAAGGACGGAGAACAGATGATTAAAGGAAGGGCAGATATAAGGAAGGTGGAAGGACTGTGAGATGGTGTGAGAGAAAATGGGGGTACAAGGAATTGAGTTTTTTTACTCGACAGAAAGAGAACGAGAAAGGAGGGATTACAAAAGAGGAACGCGGCACGAGCGACGAACTGTCCACCTACAGAGTATTGCTATTAAGTAGTTTGGATCATGAGGAGAGAGAAAGCAGAGAGCGTGGAATTTGTCTATAGAAGAAATAGAACGAAAAAGAGAAATGCTGAACACACTTAATGAAAAGAATGGACATAACAAATGTCCATGACTGAATGGCTCCGGTGACGAACAGTAGTGCAAATAGAGAGTGAAATGAATCCCTGGTGAGAAAGGCAATCTGACTAGCGGACACGATTACGGTCTCCAGATTTTGATCAGCTAGAGAAGAGGAAAGAATGTTATAATTCAAAACAATACTCCCCCTGTCAGAAATTGTCAAGAGACGAACCTTATCTGTTCCGCCTGTAGCAACGACATTTACGATGCGGTCTGAATCGTCGCTGCCTTCTGTTACAGGCGTTGGCCCCCATGCTACGCATTGTACAAACGGGCTATGCGCTTCGACTGTGAACTGAGGTTAGATAGACTGTCAGTCAAAATTCAAAATGGAAAACTCACTCTTTTTCAGACATCTGCCCGTTTTCAGATCCCACACGCGCATGGTGTGATCATCGGCAGCGGAAAGCAGGAATTTCCCGCAAGGATGGAAAGTGAGTGCTTGTACCCAGCCGTCGTGCCCAACCTTTCGATGGAATGTTTAGACACCCATAGGAGAATAACAAGAAGCTCACAAAAGTCCACAGACACTGCCCCCGCAATGCATCCCAGAGCTTGATAGTCTTATCTCTTGAACCAGTTATCACGAATGAGATGCCCAGAGAATCGACCTTTGATGACTGAACAGTCGCTGGCTAAGCAGATGAACCAGATAAAGTCAGCTTGACGACATAGAATCGAGTAGCGACGAATTGATATTACCAGAGCAACCAATTCTCTGACGGCAGGGATCGAGGCTTGAGGAATGAACACAGCACATTCGATACGATTGTCGTGCCCTCGCATTTCTGTTTTCATCGACCCATTTTCCATGTCGGTTATACGAGCAGTCTAAGTTAAGTAGGAAGTTTAACAGCAGCCAACTGGACGATCATCAAAAGGGAGCGTACGTGATCGTCTGAACATGTCAGCAGTAATCGTCCATCTGCGCTAGGCAACGCTGAACGAATCCATTCTGTATGAGGCTTCAACACTTTTATGCAATGACTTCATGGTGGCAATTACCAAAAGTAAGTAACCGCTAAGTATGCTTTGGAAATTCATAACACACCTTGTTTGCACGTCCCATACACGAACAGTGTTGTCTCGACTCGATGAGATCAGTTGATTGTCTCCTGGAAGGAAGTTGACGCTTGAGATGGAATGTTCGTGTCCGCGTAGTGTCGCATAGTTCTTATAATCGTCCGGGACATTCCATAGTTTAATAAACAGATCGTCCGAGCATGTCGCTTGAAAATATATGTTAGGTTTAAATATAGCCCCAGAACCAATACGAGGGGCAGAAACGGACCTAAAACCTTGCCCGTTGAATCATATCGACAGTCTGATACAGCTTTTGTATGGCTTTTGAGAGTGCGCTCGCACTCTCCCGTGTCCCAGTCCCAAATCTTGACGGTGGCATCTACAGACGCAGAGGCCAGCACCGAATACAGAGGGTGGAAGCTGATGGCGTTAATCTTGTCGCGATGACCGACGAGGGTATTCTTTGGCGTTGAGGACGGTATCCACTCTTTATTGACGCGTTTCGAGCTGTCCGACGCGACAGGGCCTGCATTTGCCAGTTCTTCGTGCGCTTGTGCTAGACGAGCTTCCAGATCCATCACCTAGACTCAATCGCATCAGTAAAGGAAATGAATCGTTGCCAAATGCTCGGCCATAGGAAGAACTTCATCCTACCTTTCTCTGCATTCGAATAATGCTCGTCCATTTCTTCACTAACAGTCCGCTCGCTGGAGACGTAGGATCTGGTACAAAGTCTGCCTTTTCAAACAACACAATGCAACAAGTCAGTAAGCGAGGTCCAAGCCCCTTCTCTCTCGAGTAGAACACGAGAAACGGTCATAAAAAGTCCTAAAGGAAACATACCACTTCAGGTGCCTCCGAACGGAATTCGTTGAATGTTTTCGTGAATCCGGCGTTGTAAAGGTAATCAAGCATCGATTTGTGCCTGGTGTAATCGATGTTAGACCTTGTATTATCAGATTTTTCGACACGCGTACAGATCCAGTTGTTGCCGACTCGATAGCTGCGCCATGGTAGATAAATTGGAAACGTTTCTTTTCAGAGATTCCAAGAACATGGTTTCCCCAATTCGCCCTGATTAAACCAGAACCAATTAGTCAGCCAAATGCTGCCAATCAGAGATAAACACCGATTGGAGCCATTGGCGGATTTTGTGATATCTATGCCACGGCTGGCTTCTCGAGGAGCTTCGTGCTTTCACTTCGGGGTTTCATACTGATAATGTCGTTTTCAGCAATTGTTTTTTGTAGAAGTACAGATAAACAAAAATCTCACTGAAGGTCGACCTTTTATTATTTATATCTTATTCACTGTTGTTGTACTGTATTGTTTTTGTCATGTTCACTTAGTTACGGAAATTTGTCCCGGATTGAAGAGATTTTCGGTCAATGCCCTGCTTTTCAAAATCAGATTTTATTGTTTGACTTTGCAATAAAGGACCTGACAATAATAACAATTAACATGTCTTTTGGGCTGCATTAGTAACTTTGGATCATACCAGTATCCAAGATCACAGTAATTTCAATTGTAAGTTTAAAAATAAAGCTCCCTAGAGAGCAAGTTACTTTTAAAAACTCAAGACGGTTGTAAGTATTTGCCCACTGATCGCCCGCTGATCGCCCTCTCATCGCCCACTGATCGTATGCTTATTGCCAGTTCACACTTACATGAGACACTAAAAATTTTAATAAATGCTAACTATATTTTCCAGGATTAATGTCCTCGGTCAAATTCTGTTGTGTAAATCTGTTACATAATGCACTATCCTTCAATTTGTGTACCCTCTGTTTCGTGTCATAGGGCAATGAGTGGGCAATGAGCGGGCGATCAGTGGGCAAATACTACAACCGTCTTGAGTTTTAAAAAGTAACTTGCTCTAGGGAGCTTTATTTTTAAACTTACAATTGAAATTACTGTGATCTTGGATACTGGTATGATCCAAAGTTACTAATGCAGCCCAAAAGACATGTTAATTGTTATTATTGTCAGGTCCTTTATTGCAAAGTCGAACAATAAAAATCTGATTTTGAAAAGCAGGGCATTGACCGAAAATCTCTTCAATCCGGGACAAATTTCCGTAACTAAGTGAACATGACAAACAACAGTGAATAAGATATAAATAATAAAAGGTCGACCTTCAGTGAGATTTTTGTTTATCTGTACTTCTACAAAAACAATTGCTGAAAACGACATTATCAGTATGAAACCCCTGAAGTGTTTGAGATTGAGTTCATAGGATCTGATTTCATAACGACGGAGTTTATGTCCAGTCTGACTTTTGGACAGACCGTAATCTACTTCAAGCAATTCGACTTGCATCCAACTTGCATCCGACGGACCAACAACCATCAGTGCTATTCAAGTGCCATTGCACTATGTAGATACTGAATGCATCAGAATTCTTTTGGTTAATACATTGAAAATTAGAGCTTAGTAGATTCAATCTGCTTTTGTGTATGTTCCGACCGATGAGATATGTTTGTCTTGAAGGCTTTCGGGTGACTTTGTGAAAGGTATCAACTTCGTAGCTTGACAGATTATACGCACCCAACAAACCCATTTTCAAATTCAATCAGAAATTTAATGACGTTCCTTTACTGTCGACAGGTTTGGAAATATTATAGGTTGACAAAATTGAAGCAACGATAAGCCAGGCGGAATTGAGCGGGAGATGACGCTCAGGTCAGGTTCTGCGCAGGGAGGGTGTAGGTAGTATGAGCACGCTGTACAACTCTCCTTATCGCCTTCAGAAGCCAAAAGCACCAGTGCTGATTGGATATAGCCGGGGTGCCTCATTGTTAGCTCCCTTCACAAATCTATTTGAAAGGCTCAGTTTCCTATGCTTTAGGGCCTGGAGGCAAATGAGAAGTGTGTAGGCGCCATTTGCACAAGTAGATGTAGATGGCGAGGACACAGAGAGAATATAAAGCATCCGGAGAATTCATAGTCAAAATGAGGGTTGATGTTGAAGACAAAACTTCATTGAAGCTCGGTTTTATACGCTCAAAAGCTATGCCACAGTTCTTAGAACATCACTGTTCTCAGGCTCAAATCCATGGTATGTAATGAATGACAGAATTGGAATTGCGATCGGTTGGTGCTGCTCGTACGGCCTTTCCTCCAACGCAGTCGAGAGATGCTAGCAAAAATTAATCAACAGCCGTGGAACTACTGTGAGATCGATTTATCAGCGCCAGTGGTGTGTGGGCTCACATGCAACAAGAATAGAAGAGATCCACAGACCTTTGCTAATGCAAATATTTTTACTTGAGGCCAGCGAAGACCTTTTTCAAGGCCGGTGGAGTCATGCGACCCGATGTCTTCGTACATAACACAAATCGACATTATTCACCTTGCTGAATTGTGATATATATGCATCGACTTTCAAGTTGAAAAGGTGACAAACTCTTGACTGAGGCGAGTGCTTAGTGCAAAAGTCCGATGAGAAGTAGATATAGGGCTCTTTTGCGGGAGAAGGCAGAAGGACAAGGCTGAAGACATTCAGTAGAGAAGCAGCAACGTGATATCCCGCAAGTTAGGGTCCAGGAATCACCCAGCGGAAACGTACACGCGAAAAGCGTCTTTTCCAGTTGGAGGGCTTCAAAAGATTTCATTACCCACCAAGACATGCAGGCTGACATTTGTAGGTCTAAACACGATGTGCCCTGTATGAACAAAATACAAAATGATTCATCTTGAATGCAGTTATAGGTCGCAGTCAGTGGGTGATCAATCAGTGCACAGTCCCCAGCAAGCAAGTCTTCAACTGAGAACTCTTGAGTCACTATTCACGGCTGGAGGAATCAGGATGGAAGAACGGAAGGAATACGTAGGTGATCACGGTCACTGCGTGACGTGAACCATGACGTGCCGGGTTTGGATCACGCAGTAGCGCCTTTGCTAGAATCAATGCAATTGTGGTTTTGCGATAACAGGAAAACAAATACATATGAAAAAGAAACGAGAGGGCTTGGTAAGATATCATAATCTAGTAATTCCTTCAACCTTGAATCGTCGTGAAAAAGTAAAAGAGAGAGAAAGAAGCTTAAGAGTAAAGAGCAAAGAAAAGAAGAGGGAGAGGAGAAAAAAAGTCAGCAAATTAATTAAATTTAAGGATTCCGCATTCTCTCATCTTCTTCTTCCTGTGCATCTCCCCAGGTGCTTCCGCCCACGCTACCAGCGACCGTGCCTGGCGCACGGATGGTAGGTTCTTCATCTGTACTCGTCTCCGTGCCCGCATCTGTGCTCGTGTCCACATCATCATCCTCTGTATCATGGTCCTGGTCCGCCATGTCCTGCTGGTACTGCTGCTGGAACTGAGCCAGCGAATGCCGCTGGCTCGGCACACGCTGCAATGGATGTCCATGTGACGGGAACTGCGGTGTCGCCTGCTGCTGCTGCATGTGCGGCTGGTCGTGCAGCCGTGTCTGCTGATACCCCGGTGGATGTGGATGCTGATGCGAATGGGGCGGGTGGGTGTGGGGGCACGCCCGGGGGTGGTTTGTGGGGTTGTGCATGGGCGCAGGCACGCCGCCCAGAGCGTCAAGCGGCCGTGCGGGGCTTGTGGTGTGCGGCGACCGCGATGACGAAGACGGCGACGTGACCATTGGGTATGTAGGTTGCTGGGGCGTGGGGACATCATTCGTCACTGTCTGACTCGATGAACCCGAAGAACTGGCTTGCGAAGCAGTTGAAGGAGAGGCTGAGATGATGGGGTGGTGCGGGTGGTGATTGTGTGTCGGATGACTGTGGTGTCCATGTCCATTCGGTAATGATAGTGATGTATGAGAGGGTGATGTGGAATTTGAGAAGAGCATAAGCTGTTCCGCGTATTGCTGCATTTCTGTGCCGGAAATAACCAGCCGGAAGTCATTAAGCAGCAGGAATTGAAGTTCGAGCTGGTTTAACTCTGGAAGGGTAGGCCGCCAACCTGAAGATTGAAGGTTGGTCAATATAATGCACGAATATCAAACACGATGCAAAATGGAAATAGGAGGGAGAAATTTCCCGTAAAGGGGTGCATCACAGACATGTTGATGCCACCCAATCACTTCTCGGGTGGCAAATCGAAGAAGTAGGAGATAAGATAACTTTATCCAGGACAAAGTCCACCAAAACAGTTGGGAAGCACCAACAATAAAAGTCGTGATAGGTGGAAGTCGCACCCAAAGAAGGATGGAAGCCAAGCAATTGACAAAATGGATAAAACGACGAACCTTTGCATATCTCGAATTGGTGTAGAAGACGTCGCTGAAGAACTTGCTGGCAACAGTGACTCCCGCAATGACCAGTCGATGGATATTGTAGGAGTCGATGACAAACGCCTTGCCCACTGCATCATCGCCCAGCTTGGACATACGGTCGAAGTAGACGAGCAGCGACAGAAAGACATGGTTCGTGGTCGGGCAGTACTTAAGGATTCTAAGCAGATAAGCCTCCAACGAGATGGTAGGAATATTTCTGGCATGGAACGTCAGAGTGGCGGCCGGTGTGGAGATGGCATTCTTGGAGGCAGTGGTCAGAGTGTGCCATATGGGAGGGGCGTCTGCGGAATCTATGGGTGGCAGGGGTTGTGTAAAGAGGGAGAAGCTGAGCTCGTTGGCGACAGACGGTCATTGGTGGTTGCTATATGTGTCAAGAGCAGAGCCAAGAGTTTTAAGAGATCGGTGGCCGGGTAGGAATGTATATCAAACGGCGGCGGGTCGCTGCTGGACGACGAGGGTGGTGGCGTCGGCGTTGGAACCCGTGGTGGTGGTGTGGGCTGCCTCACTTGTGCAGGTACTGCTGGGGGCGCGGTTTGGTGCCGCTGAAGCGACGGAGGTGGGTTCGGTGCCAGATTGGAAGGGGCTGATCGGGAAGAGGAGGAAATGGTGGATCGCGCGCGATGAGCGACATCAGGCGAGGGTGAATACGGTTGCACAACGGCCAACATGCAGTTCTACTTTCATATGCTGTGGGTGGTTTCGGTAAAAGCTTGTATGGATCTGTGGAAAAAAAAAAGAAAAAGAAAAAAAGAAAAGAAAAAGATTTATGTAAAAGAAAGAGGAGATTTCACAACTCCAGACTCTCCACCTGAATCAAAACACAACATATCTCCTAATCACGTGTTTGCATACTTTCTCGTCCTTGACTCTCAACAAACATTTTCACTCCTTGTTCTTCTAGCTGGTCTCATGTATTTGTTCTTTTCATTGTCTCCGTACTACGGCCTCGCTATAACTCAGTATACCTTCCACGAGCACAATAAACAGGCTCGAAATGTCGAGTTGATTGTATTCTCCTTTCTACAATTCCCCTTTCCCCACCAGTTCTCGCACAAAACTGTGTCGCTTGCTCAGAAACCTCCTTTCTCGAATCTCCGAGCCGCAAAGACGCTACCGAACATACTAACCTCCTGTCACTGCCACCGTACTATCCTAGACCGATGCCCATGCACGTGCGTTAGAGCAATTTCATGCACACGTTCGAGGCCACCGCCGACGAACCAATGCACCGAAAACTTGGTGTACACATACCTTGATGCTCGCATGTTTATTGGTCCTCAAAGCTTTATAATGCACCTGTGTAGTTATTCCAGTTCCCTGAGTAATCAGAGCGGGGTAACGCTGCTTGATACCGAAAGAACTTGATTGATTCTTGATATCTGCACCTGTCCGGCCGCTCTAAAATAGTATATCGTAAGTACACTTTTATAGGCGATTTTCGACGTACGCGACTTAATAAAACACGCTTCTGCATGCTTACAGACTCTCCCCGAGGGTCTATGATAGTATGATTGTCCTTCCCTCGTGGGATGACAGGAATACTGCATCGGTGTCCAGTTGTCAATGTTGACGCCATTCAAACGGCATCCTTGAACGGGTTCGCCTCCTCTATTTCCTCCTTCGCACATTTTCGAATACTCGATGCTCTTTCCAGACATCTCCCATCCGAAGTATCCGAAGTCGAGCCACCACTACGCCAACATCCACAGCAGAGGCTCCCACCTTTCGTCAATAGACTCCATACCCGACTCCCGAGGTACCCCACATCACGTTCGGCCACAAGGTCTCCCAGGTTCTTCCCGGACCGCACTGAGTAATAAATATACTGTCTTCAGTCAGACGCACCGTCCCGAGTTGGTTCCAATTGGCGAGATCGATAACGACAACCCGACAGGCGCACTGATATCATAAGCCATGAGCTCCCAGGTACGAATGACGGCATTTCGCATGTTCCCGAAAGTTCGAACGTCTATACTTAAAAAACATGTACACATCTATCAGTTGATTCTTGGTCGATTCCTTGATACTTGTCCCTCGATCGCGGCGAGGGATGCTCCGGGGTACACGCGAAGAGCAATTCAATGAAAAACGAAGATGGACCGGTCCCCGAAGACGTACATGTTATATGTATATTATTATTAGCTGCCTCCCTCTCCATGGCCATGTTTACTTATATCCGCACAGGTTTGGCGTCCGACCGCACTTATTCGCGTTGTACGCACTGTTCCGTTCTGTGGACGGTCATTGCCACCGTTCAACGTTCAACGTTTGTCATCTACAACGTTCAAGAACATGCACCACTAGGCCGGCACTAAATTAAATTTACAGAACGATGCAGATATTGAACGTTTGAACGTTCGCAGCGTACAAGAACGAATTGGATGTCCGACCAATTTGTTTCAAGGCCAATGACTTGAATAAACGGACTTGCATTTCTTGGAAGTACACGATACAACATGCAACGCTTTTGCGGCGATAAACGTTGTCAGTCAACGACGCTATTTCTGCATCGTTTGATCCTATATGGTTCTATTTGTCAGTGTCAAATCTCCATCCCTTAATAATTCGACCTCGCGTAATGACACGCTTTGGTGCTGGATACCTTGCCTAAGGAACATCAAGCTTTCAATATAATTATGGGTTCAGCTTCAGCTTTGAGCATTGTATTTTCTTTGGGCCCGCCAATTTTTCAAGTTCTTTCAATCTACCCATATACGAATCCACCATGTCATCCACATAACACAAATCATAAATAGTTAACCTCCTTCCTTTGTCTCGGCTGGGATTACCCAAAAAAAAGCCGAAATGCCTTTCAGCCTGACTCCGAGAACGACCCTTCGCTGCTCTCTTGGTCGTAGTAGCTCGCATGGTTGCGACGCCCGCCCTCGCCTTCATCGTCCGAGTCCGAATAATCACCGTCTACCTGCCTCCTCGAGTCTAATATGCCCACAGGCCGTCGGTCGTTTGGGTCCATGAGGTCCTCGTCTTCGTATGGATCATCCATGGGGTCGTCAATCATAGGCAAGGACGGTATATCTGCAAACACCATAAGAAGTTAATAGGTGAGTCGTCATCTAACCTAGCGCCTTTTGCGCTTTTAGGTTTTGAAGTGGTGGGTGATGGCTCTTACCTGACATCTGGACACTTGGAGGTCCACCAAGACGCCTCAGGTTCTCCAGTAAGAGGCGCTTGATCCGGGCTAGATACGCAGCAGTGTTCATGTCTTCAGCTGTGGTGGACGATTTGACATCGAGCTTGTATTCTGGGCCGAAATATTCGTAGTACTCGTTGACAGGCGGGATATCTAACCAACTCAGCTTGTCAGCACATTGAAGAAGTGCGAGCGTTTAGCATGATGATTAATGAATGGTTGGTACCTGCTCCTAGTTCAACGCCTACGGCCATTCCAGTCTCAAACGCCCATGCGCGACTGACGTTACGCATGGTATAGCCACCACCTCCTAAGATGAGTAAAGGCTTGTTGAACTTCTTGACGAACTGAACACAGTTTGCGTGACCTTGAATCATGGTATTAATGGTCGAAGATAGGTCGATGCTAAAAATAGGACGAGCACACCTCGCATAGAGAGATTCAAACAGCCCAGTCTGTCGCCCGCCAGTGAGTCGGCACCACATTGTAGTACAATGGCTCCAGGATTATAAGACTCCATTGCGTTTTGTATGACCTTGAAAAATATTGTAAACCAGTAAATTCCTTTCGCATGCGCATATGCACTGGTGTGGGATGCAAACTACTTACAGGCTCAAATATGCTTTTATAATTCTCGTCCGAGACATTACTTCGAAGCGGCACATTCAACGAGTAATATCTGCCCCGTTTGACACCCACGTCCTATAAAACATTGGTAAAAAACACACGGGGTGGCGTCAATCCCTGTATCCTGGAATGACAGCATCGTTACGTAAAAACCCACCATAACATCCCCTGACCCAGGGAAATACTCGCCGTATTTGTGAAAACTTATGGTCATGACTCTGTCCGTGGTATAGAACGCCTCTTCCACTCCGTCCCCGTGGTGTACATCGATGTCAATATACAGAACACGGCTGTGATGTCTATGATGTTATCACCGTGGAAGCATTAGTTTAAAATTGGAAACAAGTAGTCAGCCGCCTGGTGGGGGTCCGGAGGCAGGGTAGTAGTACAGCATTTGGCACCTACCGTAATAGCTCCAGTATCCCCAGCACAATATCTGGATTTTGGGTGAGTACACATCAGTAGGATGAAAGGTTCGGGATGGATGGGCTGACCATTGACATAGCAGAATCCACTGGCCTCGCCTTTCTTGGCATGGTGAAGACCTCCTGCCCAATTAAGAGCAATATCGCATTTGTCACGCGACAGTCTGGCTGCACCCTCTGCCGCCGTAAAATGGGCATTGAGTGTCCAAATAATGAAACGCGCCCGAAAAGCGTGGATAAAACGCACCCAAAGATCCTCCAGCAGAAATAGAGCAATATTTAAAGAGCCCATCAAAAACAGGGCAGTCTTCCACCAAATTTCCGAGATTATCTGCGTGAGTGATAAAACAGGGTGAGGATTTCACCGAGTCAAGCGGAGTGAATAGACGGTAAAATAGATGCGTACACTTATATTGTTCCTGCTTGTGATACTTTAGGTTACTTGGGTTGATGCGCGCTATAAAATCAATGTAGTCAGGGGAATGGAATTGTGTCATTTCACGCTGAGAGGCGGGTTTGGCTCGCTGTGAGACGGTCAATAAATGAATCAGAAGTTATGATATCCATTTCTAGGTCTGCTCACAAAAATCTCCATCTTTTGTAGAGTCCATAGTTCATTACAAGAGAATGGCACATGCGGATCCGAGTAGGCTTCATACTACATTATTGAGAAAAAGTAGAAATGTATATAATCAGTCAAAGTATCTCCAAGGCGTACGTAGAGTGAAAGAGAAATCATTTACCAGTGCCCTTCCCCATAGTGAAAACCACCGATGTCCGAATCGTAAAAGTATGACTATCGGTCAGAGATTTAGATCAGCCACGCCGTCGGGGCCAAAAGGGTTTTGAAATCGTAGTAAATTGGAAATGGACCTACAACTCGTTTCTTCTGGCCTTCTCCATCAATAGGGACAAGATTTTCTGCCATTGAAGCTCAGATGGAGGTGTTTCTGATTATTCGAGACGAAGGATTGGGAAGAGAAGCTTCACCATCAAGATCAAAACCTACGGCTGGGCATGCTCACGCCCATGCTTCACAGCCGGGGCGTCCGTGCGGCTGTTTATTACTTCAGAGACCGATATGTTCTCAACAAGATGTCAAAAATGAATCAAAGGCTAATCTAGAGGTCCATATTTGACCTTTGTATGTGGCTGATCCGCAGCACACATACGACAGATATATAAGCCAGTTTGAGAGACTATTTGGAAATACTCACGAACATTTACCAAAAATTTTGTTTTCCTGATGTCGCCTTTGAAGCGAGATTGTTTGAGGAGCGTAGCTATCAGCCTTTGTAGACCGGCCTCCTCGGAAAAAGTGATCCGGAACTCAACCGGAACTGGAAATAGAACTCTGGACTTATCGACATACAAGTCGTATGCGTTTGGAAGCTTTTGTTTTTGGGATTCCAGGATGCAGATACACTCCTTATTGGTTGATCTAATAATAGATCATAACTACGGTTCTCAGCCGTGCCACTCTTCTGAGGTACGTACACCTATTGTGCCTGAATCCTTGCATACCAGGAGACGTGTCCGAACAGCACTATGGAAGACCATGACCAGGGTATCTACGTGTTTAAATCTTTGTTTTATAGACTATTCGCCAAAGGAAGATATTTTTAACGCCCTTGAGCGCTTGATGAATCCTTGAGTAGGGTTGTTGATGATTCTCTGCGGTATCTAGTAAACCACACAAATAGATCTATTGTCTGTGAGGTGGGGAGTGAAGCTGTAAAGCTGAATATATACCACTTATCAGAGGAATATCAGAGTACGTCATCGGAGGACCGGCCCTCCTGGGGTGAAGGATAAACGGGAATGCAATTAGAGATGTGAACACGCGTCGAAATGACAGCAAACCGAGTTTCAGAGACCGCCACCATGTTCCAGGAATGCGACGATAGCCCACAGTCACTCACACCAGGAAATCGGCACCAATATGTCAAAGTTGTCATCGAGGACAATCCAAAACGATATATCATCGCGGTCCGCGACAGTCAGCGGGGGGAATGACGAGGATTGCAATCCAAAAACGACGTTGTAACAAATATTTGAGCAAGTGCAAAAACTGTATATACAAAAACGATACGAAAGCGATAATTAGTTCTGACTACACTAGTTTTGGTTATTGGGCTTGCTTCTATCAATGGGTTGCCTTGGGGTATTGTAGTGATCCACCGTCTATCTTTCTTGCCGGACGTTCATATTTTGTGACCCCAAGCACGAACAGACTTCCTCGCGAGCGCTCGTAGTCCTATTTCATCTTCGCCAGGGATATCTCCAACCCGCATCTGCATGATGGTATACACGGTATCGGCAACCGAAGACGTAGGCGATATATGCCTGCGGTTGTCATAAATGCCTTGGAGGGCATCCTTCAGATCCAGTAGGTCCTATGAACGATATATATCAAGCTTCTTATACTCGGCGAGTAAGAGATGCGCACTTGTTCTTGGAACCTTTTCTTCCCTTTGACAAGCGAATGCAATGCCGACCACCATTTTTCTACTTGCTGCGCAAGACCACGCGGAGCATCGACAACAGGTTCTTCCAACTGGGAAAGCTCGAGGTCTCGCGGCTCCGACTTAGCAGGGTTTGGGCTTTGGCTACCGACCTTTCTGCATATGGAGGGTGTCTCTATGCACTCATCGTCATAGCCAACTTCACCTTGATCAGAATCAAGTTCATCGAACTCCTGTTCATCGGCTTCAACCCATTCGCTTTCCTTGTCGGGGTACCAAACATCTAGGTCTTCCCTAATCTTCCTGATGACAGTCTTTTCATTCACCCAAGCATCCAGGCCGCCATGCTGATCTTGAGCCCATAAGTCTCGGGGCCGAGATTTGCTGTACTCTGGATCAAATATTGTCGGTATGGGTGTATGTGGACGCAGTTCTTCCTCAATTGCAGAGACGTCCTCGGCGCTGGTGGAAGGACTGGCCGGAACAGTCGAGGAAGTCTCTATGGGAGGCAGATTGGCTGCGAGAAAGTTGCCTGGAGAAAGTGTCACTATGTAATCATACGTAGGAGAAGCCTTTGGCGGGTAGTTGTCGTGAACTGCAATGTTAGTCGGATCTTCGGTAGCCCAAGCGAAACCTTCCAATGGATTGAGACTCTCCAGTATACCAACTGGTTCGGTTTGCGATGTCCATGCCGACTCAGCCGGTTTTGGAAGATTGTTTGGCATAGCAAGTGCAGAGTTTGCGTCGAGAGTGAAAGCTTGTCCAAAAGTAAACGAGTCGACGGGTTGAGCTGAATTGCGAAGCTCTGTCACCATTGGACTAATGAGCTCAACGACATCCTCTCCAGGAGAAAGGTGAACGAAACCGGGACGCTGAAGTGTCGGAGAAGATGGTAGTGCATGCTTGCTCGTACGGCGTTGAGGAGAACTTGGGCCGATGATATCGTCATTAGAAACCACATGACCATTCGGAATGTCGCTTCTTGTTGGATGTTGATTCTGCAACTCAGATATAGTTTCCTGACGAAGTGGATATAGGACTTTTTCGATGGTACCTGAACGATCGTTTGATACACTTGCGGATCCTGTGGCCTGTGGCCTGCAGTCGGGAGCTGGCCGAGAAGATTCATTTCTCGGGGGTGAATTCGAGGATTCTGAAGCCATTTCTTCACTTCTTGTCGCAGGATAGGGCGTAGCATCATACAGCCTTGAGTCAGTAGACCCCATGCTAATACTACTTTTGCGGCTCGAATGGCCAATGCTGGAGGCCTAGAAAATTGTTAGTCACTAATAATATAAAAGCGAGGAAAGGACGTACCGCAGTCGATCCATATGTGGGTACAATGCTCTCTACGCCGAAGATGTCTTTGAGTAAAATCCTACGATGAGTAGAGCGTGATACCACAGGAATAGCCACATCTCTCCAGCCATGAGGGTTAAGAGAAGCTGCAGTGATCTCTGCGATCTGGCTCTGATTCCCAACGTTCTTTAACGTCCGCAAGTTCATTGCTATAACATCTTCGCTTTTCGTATTCTTGATATACTTCTTTTTCCCGAAGACAAGAGGTGTAACGCTTGCATGCGTCCATTTCTCTATCTCATCTATTGTCGCCTCGTAGCCACCAGGTCTTGTGACTGCTGCATTAGAGGAATTGAATTTCCTAGCTATTTGAGGTCGTAGGTGCGCAGTATATGAATTATGTGGTACAAAGGAAGAGGAAGTCGCAGCAGAGATAGATTCGGGGGTGCGAAAAATTCGAATGAACGCGTCCAGATGGTTCGAGAAGTTCAATTCTTGGGCCTAAGCTTCTTGGATTGGATTCTTGGTTCTGAAATGTACTGATGTTTCGAATCAGAGGGGTCCTGGTTTCGAGAGGACTATGAGCACTCCGTCCATGCATATCTTCAGGTTTAGCCGTGAATGGCGTAGAAATATTAAGGGGTGGACCATCTTCCAGAGGCAAGTAGATTGCGCCGGTGTCAGGATTGTCGAATGCAGTCGGAGGAGTCAGTCGCGAAAATTGAGAATCTCCCACAGTATTGCGCGGATTAATGTCTATTGTCGAGTGCTCCATGTCGACCGATCTTTCCGCCCGCGGAGACTGGGTTCTCCGTCGTTTGATACGGTGTCCCTGGTCAACATCGTCGTCGTGAGCAAGTTCATCGTGGTCGGCGCGGACATCATTTGATCCTGCTTCGGCAGTTATACCCATATTTGGAACGTGAGTCCACGGTGGTAATTCGGGAATATGCCGGGGATCTGATATCATGAGCTGTTCAATTCTAGTGGAAGATGGACTTGGAGAGACAAGATAAATATCTAGTATCAGAAAAATTAGATAGATAAAGGAAGGATAGAGCAAATAACTACCATTTTTATGGAATGAATTTGATCTCATAAATGCTTCAAGTTTAAAAAAGAATGGAGGGTGGTACAATGCAAGGATATCTGGAGCAATTTGAGGGCAATTGTTAAAATGCTGTATGTCTTGAGAAAAAGTCATGAGAGTCAGACTAAAAGATCAAGTATTTTGTGCTTTACATACAAAAACAAAGCTGTCAATTGAAGAAAAGCTGTCTGAAGTTGATCTTGGTCAGAAATTTAGCCAAGTATTCCAGACAGCCTAATTGGAGAAAGAATATTAAATCAGCATAGATAATTATTTAAAAAAATTCTAAGAGAGAAATAAAATAAGCATGTCAATTGACATAAATATAGACAAGGATGCAAGGCTAAAAATATCATGAATATCAGTTCAGAAGTCAAATAATAGCTGCAAATGAGCTAGACCATATTTCCAGCTATATTGTAAGGCCAATAATAAATGAGTATGGGTATAAGTGTACCCATAATGTGCTCATGAGATCAGGCAAAAGCCACAAAATTAGCATTGCAATAAATGCTGAGCAGTGAAAAACAGCATCAAGCATGGCTCAGCAAAAACAGATAGAAATGAAAACTAGAATATTTAAAGTGGCCATAGATGGCCACCTATCCAAATCATGCTTTTATATCATGTTCAACATTGGTTCAATGTGACCAATTGACAATCGTCAGCGTCAATGACCAAAAGAGGCCATCATTGAGGCATGTGTTATGCAGACAGTGTCTATGTTGCAAGAAATAACACTAGATAGAGTGGACACTTACAATATAGACCACTTTGAGGGCAAGCTAGGAGTGTCTGAGGGATAGTTAGGTGATAGTTAAGAATGAAGAGTTGTGTTGTCACAGCATTGTCACAGTTGATGAAATAGCTATTGTTGATGTTTAGTGCTGCTGACCAATCCAAGCCAAACAAAGATTTTTTGGTAATTTTAGGACAACTTTGAATTTCATACACTTCTTGTCCATTTGGATGCCTTGTACTTACATAGAATCTACTTTGCTTACTCTGTTTTTGGGAGAATAATCCACTTAAACTTGGGGCATTTGGGGAAACCTTCAAAATAGTAAATTTTGTCATTTTAATTGCATATTGATATAAATTGAATATTTTAGCAACACTTTTGCAGCAGTTTGGAGTAAATTTAGAGTGCAATATGAATTGTGTCTTATAAACAGCTTCCAAATTGTAAGGTAGAATGTTAAGATGAAGCTGCATCACAATGGATTAAATTGTGCATAAAATTGAGCAAATGGATGGGAAGCAGATAAATATAAGACTGATTATGCCAAGATAATGCCCTAATCAGGAATTTATTACTGCTTTTAGCGAACAGATGGCTGATACGAGCTAATTTGACACGGATTCAACAAAAATAGTCTTTCCCATATTCTGCGCTTGAATTGGCCTATTATGGGGACTATACTTGAACAAGTCGCCGAATTCAGATTTGTTAGGAACAGCTAATTTCACTTCTCGCCTCACTATCTGAAATTTGAAGGCCTCAACGTAACTTTGAACTTGAAGTGAATAAGCCAAGTTGTGAGATCATTCTTTATTCGCGTGGACTTGCCAACCATGGTCCGTAACTGATACTTCTGAAGATTAGGACGCATGAATAAGTCATTGTGGTCGTAATTAAAAGCATTAAATTAAATCCACAAATAGTGGTTGTGAAGCATTGTGTGCTTTCTAAATTTTACCCATCAGCAAGTTCGCAATCATCTCCCTCCCGGTTATTCGTACAGTGTGATATAGGGTGAATAGATCAAGCGTCGAAGAGAGTGTATCAGCAAATCCGAAAGGCAACATAAGGGGAATCCATCCTGAAGCATAATCAATCTCTTGATCGTATGGTCAACGCTGCTCGAAGCACACACACCTCTGGCATATTCCATAGCCCAACATCCTTCATGCATCTTGTACTGCTTCACCACACCTCGGGGCATAAGATGAACCATCCCAGGGGTATACCTCTCCATTTCGAGCGCGCCTGGTCTGAAGGCCCATTGTTCACCAACCAGGATGTGGAAATAGTCGTCTGCGGTGTGGATTCCGCTATGACCTTCTGTTCCGAGTGGTGTGCCAAAAATGATGAGATATTCGGTGATGCTTGCGTGAATGATATACATGGCACCCATGGCGCCGCCGGCGTTGTTGAAAACCCATTCTTGATTAGTGTTAAGACGAATATCGTTGGACGGGTAGGTCTCGGTAAGGTTCTTGACGATGTGTGATATCATACCAGCGGTGTCATTCGGCGAGGCAGCGATAGCTGATTGCGCGAGTTCGTGCAGCAATGGCGGGTCCAAAACATACCAGCGGTCCTGAAAATTTCTATACATCAGTAGTGACCTTAAAATGAATACGCTTCTATTCACCTTTATGGTATCTAGCCACGCGAAAGTCGCGAGCAGCACACTGAATATGCCCAATCGCTTGCCCCATGTCAATAGCCAATTTTGAGACGCCCTGGGTTTTGCGTTTGAGGTCTTTTGGCCAGAACCCATATTAGCAGAGATTCGACGCGTTGGGATGGCGAAAGTGGGAGAGTATCAAGTGACGGTGACTTACGAGATTTATGAGAACCTTTTATTTTAAGTTCTGACAGTTAAACGAAAAGGTCGTACGACAAAACAGTCACATGACCCTGATGGGTTAATTTGTCAACCCCTTCAGGACAAGGTTCTTAAGCGCCCTCGGCAAAGCAATCCAGGACTTGATTTACAGAATGAAATGATAGGATTCCCCAAGGTCCTGTACAGCTTGATCAATTATTTCAAAAACTGTAAGAAAGATCATACAACGTAATAAAATCTAAGATCTCTTGCGTAATCTATTATGTCAGGCGAGCTCTAAATCCTTTGTGGAGAAAATCAGATCATTATCCCATATGAAGGAGGCGACTGAAGGCGCGTTTTCTTGAGTAAAAAGGGAATATAATCCAAAGTAATGCATCGCTCTATCAAGCTGCGTAAGGCTCGGGACGCAAAACCACAAGTGCATCTTAACTATCTTAACTGCCTCTGTGTCGTCTTGGGAAATATCTGCGTACTCGAGTACACTGCGATCTCATCGTAAATTTCATAATGACGCCACTATGATTACCATAATCTGAGTGTCAGAATGCAGAAAGGTTCCACCACAATATGGACCTCTATATTCACTGCCCTAGCTAGCACAAAAGATAATAGCCCAGAAAGTATAACATTTGCCAAAAATAGCAAAATCCATAACGACCGTAACCGCGTGCTAAATCCCATGTCAATTGTGAAAATAACATCATGGCATTTGTGAATTTAAAAATACCAACTCACAGAGCTTGCGATAATCGTTGTCAGTGCCTTGATACGAATCCCGATCCCAGAGCCATCGAAGCTCCCTAAAGGGTCGCTTGGGTCGGAGGACCGGGCAGATATATATCCTTACTAAGTCTGATTCCAGGGCCGTTGGGTATCCGAGACTGATGTGTCAGTATAGCACAAGCTGACGACAAATCTCATTGATCGGCTGAATGATCTTGAAGTAGAATGTGAGGACCAATATACGCACTACTAGATTCCAAAATTCTTCTTGCGAGCCGTACGAGGAGGCTCAATCCCATTACAACGCCAAGAAGTCCGCATTCAAATCCGGCATATAAACGCGCCCAGAATAAGCACTTTGCTCTTGAAGCAACAACGAACACAAGTAGGAATGGGTATGCTAGGGCGCATACTCCGATATGTATAATTAATAGCCTCCACTGTGCCTCGAAGCTCTTCACGAATGGATGTCGCTTCCGTGTACTCCGAAACCGAGAGCCGGAAGTGGATGCAGGATAGGGTGATTCAGTGAAGAATGCAGATTTTTAAAGGTGACAGAGAAGGCGTCGCCGCGCACTGAGCGGTATGAAAAATGGGGATCTATTGCCAGAGTAAATGTCCCCTTCTCGGTTCTCGGGTATTCGTCTGTTGGCCGCCGGTATGCTGAGACAGTTCACGGTGCGGAGTTCTCGGATGATTAAAGCAGTTCGATTGCAATATTGGATTTCTATGTAGTCGGATAACGGCGAAAGGCTACATTTTCTGCTCGGGGTGCTGAATACGGCTCGTGGACATGCACTCGGGCTGAGGTCGTTGTCAGTTGGCAAATTATTGAACACTGGCTCCAGTTCTGCATTTGGATTCTCGAAGATGATGTCATGGGAGAGACTTGAAAGACCGGGCGGTCGCTGGACAACTTAGCGCGGCATACTCTGCAGAGGAGTAGAATGGTTGTATTGAAGCCCGACGGCATATTTGGCAAGCAAAAGCTCAAACAGCAATGAATTTATGCAAAGATAAAGTAACGCAGACATTAGAACCAAAAAGCCTGTCCCAGACAAAGATTTCCAATAACAGATGCTAGCAGAATCGATCGTGTCCCTCCTGTATGAAATTCAAGGCCTCATGTGGTTAACGGGAGCTTATTTGCGCAGAATATACATTGCTGTTTGAACTTTCAACTGAATTACATGAACGCCGATAGCACGCTTGACGACCCGATATCGATATATGCTTTCGAATAATGTGGTGATGTACTGGAGGTAGAGTACTTGGTCCAGTCACAGCAAGGGCCGTATTCTGCGAAAAGCAGGGGAAGAATGAGACATGCAGGACAGTGAAATACTAAACGTAAAGATGGAAATCAGGCAGTAGCAAGGAGGTTTGGAGGTAAGTACCATGAGATGAGCGGCGACCCAGTAGTCTGGTAGTATGCCGTCAACACTAATCTGTATGTTTTTATATTGTTCAGCCACTCGAAGTATTTAGAGTCCAACCCCCTGTTTATATGTGATTTTTCTGCAGGCTGAGATCTGTTATTTTTTTCGGCGAAGGTCTATGAGAGACCTCTCAAATCAGAATGAGTCCAGAGAAAAACAAAAGAACATGCTATAAATGTGTAAGTCGTTTTGTTCCCCCTCCAGAAAGAGATATCCGGTCTATCGCCATTTTTCTGTCTTCTTCATAGATACAAATGACAAGAGGCAAAGTCCTGTAACATCGGTCATTCAAGCCAGAATTCGTATAGATACATACTCATATTGATTCCACGAGGCATAGAAACTTCAGGAACTGGCAATTGGCCGGAAATGAATAATCCCGACGCTAATAAACTCAAAATATGCCTCGATAATCAAATCATTACCCCTAGACGTCCTGACTGCAGTTGAATCCAGCGGCACGTTGTTTGCCATTTGTGGAGGTGTCATTCTAGAAAAACCAATGCACTGGCGCTGACATCATGCACGATCCAACACGACTTGCTCTCAAGCATCAATAAGTGATCAAAGCAAGATGCCGGAACAGGGCGTAGACAGCATTCCTGAGATAAAGTTGAATGTATAAAGTTGAAATACGGCGGTTAGATTTGTCAGAGCTTCGGAATGAACGGTCCATAAATCCAGGTGACCTTAGTTGCGACGCGTTCAACTTCAATTGATCATTGATTGATCACCATTTTGGGCGCCTTTCAATTACATGATAACTACGTTGAAAAGCAGGTTAAAAATAGGAAGGAAACCATATATCGGCACACCTATTCAATTATTCGTCTTCTTGATGACGACTTGGATTGTACAAACAGAAATCCGCGGCGACTTTCAGCAATGTATATCAAAATCGAAGGTACTATGCGATATGTGTTAACTCGCGGTTGTGAAAACGTGTTTGCGTTGTACGTATTATATAGCATAGGAGTGTAGTAGAATAAATGTAATGGATCGCTCGCACGAATAATGCTATCCAAGAAAAGAAAGAAATAACCTCCTCACCTATAAGCCAGAATTCACTGACCCCGTCAGGGGCCTTCTCCACCCTATGTCGGATTGGCGATATTAGTATCGGTAATTCGGGCCTTTGATTCCTCTTTGGAAATTTCCTCCTCCTTGATGCAGCAGGACTGCCATGCGAACCACATCATCGTTCGAAGCTGGAGCACATCTTCCTTCCACACCTTACTCTGGTTCTGCTCCCTGAACTCCTTCGTCAGCTTCTCACACCGGTCGATGTTCTCAGGGCTGACGAAGTCGATAGCGATCTTCATGCAGTCAGACATATTCGCGACCTGTTGATAAGGTGATAGAAGTTTCATTAAACATTAATGATAACAAAAAGAGATAAAAGAACCACAAACCTGATGAGCACATCCCGCCGGGATGAATACGCCATCTCCAGGACGTTGGTAAATTCTAAAACTCTTGACACCACACTCCTCCCAGAGCGCCTTGCGCAGCTCGACGTCCAGATAAAATTGTTGGCCATGTATTGGGTCGTGCCCAATCATTTGGACAGGAGCAGCTCCCTTTTCGCCCGCACTAAAAGCGATCATGTTTAGTTGGTGATGCCATTCTGATCTCCGTAAACAAACATACCTCTTCGAATTGGCACCACTAGACCCCATCTGTCCATTTACTGAGTTCGAAGGTTGTTGAGGATTGAATCCAAACCTCTTCTTTAAGAACCCCCGAATCACATCGCTGTCTTCGGCCCTGTACAAATCCCAGACTGCATAGCCTTCGGTTCCATCTTCGCATGGTTCTGCATGTAACATGACGTTCAAAGCATCGGCCATATCCATATGTAGCCGGGTGGAACCTTTACTACCAGGTTCTTGAGAAGAGGCCATAGAATTGTACATCTTTGGGCCTGCAGAAAAGTGTCAGTCAACACAGCATCGTCGTAAATGGTAAGTTGAAGAGGGTGCATACCCAAGTCCGGCCCAATGGCGTTTGTAGGGAAATGAGACCCAATGTTATACACACCATCTCGTCGCACATAGTCAGGGACGGGAACGGCCTGGCTAAAATCTGCATACAGGTCAGGGAACGCAGCTTTGAATTCAGCCGTAGGAGGCCAGTCCTAGAGTTACCACAGGACGCACCAGTCAGTCAACAATGAAAATAGAGAAAGATATGAAAGACAAACTTTGAGTTTCCAACATTGAGACCGTTCGCCATATTTCCCGAACCACCCAAAGAACTCTCTGATGCTAACCCGTTTGAGCGTATCGGTCTGACACTCTATAACCAAGCAACTTTGGTCGCCGTAACGAGCTATAAAGGACTGAGGAGTCCAAGGCATTTTAAACCTAGGCAGGACACCTTTCACAAGCAGGGGAAGGCCTTTCTTCCAGAGACAAGAAAACATAAGAGTAGGGGAGCCTGTGCGTGAGGGAGGAGAACGGCTTAGGTTATCGTATAAACGGGCAGGAATCATTTGGGCGCGATAAGTGGGTATGACCGAAATGTGGGGTGCAATGTTTGCAGGTGTATAGGTATCATAGATAGGAGATGTTATTGGATCAGGGAAATCATTGGCGAGGTTATCGCGTTCGTTAGAAGTCGTGTTGGGTTCAGGGTGTTCCGGCGGGAAGCCTGATTGCGGTTGTTGAGAAATTTGAGACGACGTAGGAGTATATGTATCCTGTGTGGCCTGTATAGATCCAGGGTATGTTGGTGCATGTTGGTTAGTTGTTTCCAATGAATGCGCGGCGTCAAGGACAAAAAGCCCAGGGGCTTCCGGGCCCTTAGTGGCAGGTTGACCAGCCTGGGTCTTTTTATCTTCTCTTGCCAGAATTTGTCGCATCTCGCCGACGGTCTTGTCCAACTCAGCAGCCGTGAAGCGCGTCACCGGCGTAAACTCGCTGACCCCATGCTCAATCCTCTTTGTGCAGGCCAAAAGAACGGATTCGAGTGGGCGTGTTTCTCTCTCCTCAACACAAGTGCAGTAAGCTCCGAAGGCGTCGCTTGCGTCGGGTGTTCAGTAAGCTCGCGTACTTGTTGGTAACACTCGTTGCAAACTTCACGACCACACATGCGGCACATGAAAGTTTTTGAGAATAATGAAGTCATACAAGTGTCTAATAATGATACATCGTCAGAAAACGGATCCTGACGCGTCAAAGAAAGTGAACGCACCGCATGTAGCACGGACATCGGATTCGCGCGGACGGCGCACTATGTCACTCACATTTAAGTGTTCTTGTTCAGCAAGTAACACCGGGAAAAGGGCCTTCGCAATTGACAGCTATTTTTCCCGTGAATAAATAAATTGATATCTTGACAACTTGGTTTGGCACACCTTGATTCGAGTTATATGTTCCATCTCGAATTCTCTACTCCACTTTGAGGGAAAATCCATAACAGTGATTTGCTGACCTGGGTTTTCGTTGAAGCTTACGCCGCACATCCTTCTTTGCGAATCACGCATGAAATATCGAATGCCTTGAAAGCGACAGGTGTCTCCGGCCCACCGCCGCGTACATGATACGCATCTAGGAAAATCTTCTTTCTTGTATCGGTTGGACATGCAACGCGCGAACTGAAGTTCCGGGATGTACTGTGTACCGTCTGCTGCGGTCATAGTATATGGGAGATCACCTGTTTGGGTGTAAAGATGAGCTAGCTAAAAAGACCCAAGAGAAGGAATACCAACCAGGAGCTTGGGAGTGACGTATGTCATTACCTCCTTGTTGTGCTCTCTGTAATGCATCTGCTGGGAAGGATATGTGATCAATATAAAGCGTCAAATGAATCAAAAAGGGTCGAAGGTGGAAAATGGATAGAAAAAGTGCATCAGCTGGGATTCTATCCAATTATGCAATACTCTTTACTTATCAAACGAAACAATGTAATGTAGTCGGGGCCGGAAATCCGTTGGCGTTGACAACAAATCTATTGCAAAACATACCGTTTTGAGCAGAGATGATTGCGGCTTCGCTGCGCTTTTTAGCGTTATATCCACGCTTCGACGGACCTAGAGTACGAGTGAAATGTCAGTTATGGTTTCTGGTACTTCTAGATCCAAGCCAGAATAAGACAAAACAGAAGTCGTGCAAAAGGTTATTTTAAGTTTTCCGTGAGTGGAGGACAAAGGGACACGATTGGCCAAGCGCGATCAAAAAACGCCAAAGGTAACGGATGCAAAACGACAGAAGGCCCTCAAATATGAGCAACATCTACACGCACCTGAAGATGAAACTGCAGGCATGGATGTCTCCGGGACTGCCGATTTAGCTTTGGACTTCGGCCGTTTAGCTTTGGGTGCTGGGGTAGCCTCGCTTTCAGGAAGCTGCCTCTTCGAGGACGAGGATGATGTCCCAGAAGGTTCAATCAATTGAGCTTGAGGCGAAGCAGAAGACATCACAGAAGACGGCGGAGGCTGAGAAGGGGGATAAGATTCGCTGGAATGAGCGTACATATTATGTTGACCATAACTGGGCATTCGCTGGCTGTACCGATGGGCTTCGGTGACCGGTGTTGTGTCCGGGAGCGTCCCCTTGGCTGCAATACGCACAGAGGCCCTTTCAGTTGACTGCCAAATTGGGGGAGGCTCTAAGAATATACTTTAGTGGAAAGATAAGGGGGAGCAGGGAGTTTCCCGACCAGAATTCTCAGCTTGAAGGTCGTAGGTAGGATATGTGTCTAAAGTAACGAAAAAGGATGAAGATGTGGCATCAACTCGACAAGCAGATTACGGACCTTGGTTTTGAGTAGAATATTCGACCGTTAGAGCTGCAATAGAACTCGTCTGAGCTTCATCAATGATACTTCGATAATTTCTGCGCACTTGTTCGTTCGTCTGACTGCGCCGGACCATATGGGACATTGGGACCGGTATTTTGGTGCGGTTGTGGCGGCGACTGCCAGTTAGGTTGTCCTGCAGCGTATCCATGGGACTCGTCCATCCGTGTCCTCGTTATCCCAGGAGGGCTCAAGGGATACGCATAATTGTTCGGCGGTGGATGTGCTACCATCGCCGAATGGGGTTGCTGTGTATATTGATGATGATGCTGAGCCTCAGGTCCATTCAGAGCTTTTCGACGAGGAGAATCATCAGAGGGTCCCAGTTCGCTGCGCGAAGATTGAATGCTGGGGTTGTGGTATAAGTTGATTCGTATAAGCTTGAGTGAGCATGCGACGCGGGATGGTCTATGGAGAGAGGAGCGGAATTGATGACATTGAGATGAGATGAGTATGCAGAGGCTTCTTGTGGGTTCAGTAATGAATTGATAGACGTCTTCTTGGTAGGATCCTGCAGGGCATTCATTACGGTGGAAGAGAGCAATAAGAGGAAGGAACAAACGCGGAAGTTGTAAACACAAGACTGGCTTCAAACTTTTATGGACTCCGCCAAATTGAACAATCGCGATACCCACGTGTAGTGGCACAGGGTCACTTTTTCCTCCAATCAGTCATCTTCTCAAATTTGCCACAAGAAATCCACCCCATTATCAAAATACCCTGCAGTGTGGGGACATCGAAAGATTAAAATACACTGCCTTCGCGCAAAATCTTACTCATTCTAACTTTGTAAAACTTTCTACTACATTTCTAGCCAGGGTCGCCTCAGGCTTGTCCTCTCATCCCACGGTGCTGACCGCCAAAAATTGCAAAGAAACCCATGGGTATGATCATGAGAAGGATTTGTGAGCTACTTGCCCTCTCAACATATCAGTCTCCTGGAATGCGGAGCACATAAACACGAACAGCAGCATTGTTCGGGCATTACTTATATCTCCGAGCCATCCACAGACCGAAATACGTCAAGAACAGTACAGAGACCAAGAACTTAACTATGCCGGCATAACGGGTCCAATGAATCCGCTCAAGTCCGTTGGCCGCTCGAGAAGCGGGACTTAGAATCAAAATACCAACTCCGCGCGTCCCAGGATCTCCCACAATGTGACTCGCTTAATGGTGAACATCGACGTTTATTTGGAATATTCCTTTCCTCTATTTTTGAGAATTGCAGATCGTTTTCCGGTACGCTGGTACCATCAAAGGAAATGCCAAAGGCAACGACCGAGTCATTTCCTCATGCAAATCAAGACTTGATTGTGACTGGCTCCAGATGTGTTGAACAAACTTTGTAACATCCGCTCGTCGACAAGTGAATATATTGAAGGAAGAATGGGTTATAGGTCCCGATAAATGTGTCGCTGAGGCGTATAAAATCAGGCGCTGAGGTGCGGGGCAGGCACAAAACTAATTCTTACATCCCACGTTCAAATTTCATCTTACACCAATGGCAAGAACCAAACAGTCAGCTCGCAAGTCTACCGGAGGTAAGTGCCTAATTTATTCACCAATCAAACGAGAAGCTGAAAATATCTTTATGCATAGGCAAAACGCCTCGCCACCAAATACTAGACCACATCACTTCCAAAAGTCCAAGGGACACCAGAACTTCTTGCAAAACCGTTAATACGGTAAAATGTCATACCGTCTTCTCGCACATTGCAATTCTTACTTTCTACTGCAGGCCAAAAGGTAGTATCCCATGGAGGTGTCAAGAAACCCCATCGCTTCCGCCCCGGGACCGTCGCTCTTCGAGAAATTCGTCGTTACCAAAAGACGACGGAGCTCCTCATCCGAAAGCTCCCTTTCCAACGGCTAGTGCGCGAAATAGCTCAGGAATACAAGGTGTGCTCTCTTTCTTCCCTATATGCAGCCGTTCATCAACATCTCTCTAGACCGACTTACGCTTCCAATCGTCCGCCATCATGGCACTCCAGGAGACAGCTGAAGCATATCTCGTCTCTCTTTTGAGGACACCAACCTGGCCGCTATTCACGCGAAGCGGTGACAATTATGCCGAGGGACCTGAATCTCGCTCGTCGCCTCCGCGGTGATTCTCGCATCTAAGCCAGCGCTCTCCTTCGTCGTTGACAGTTAGTACTGTATAGCCTTGATTTACTCGCCCTCTTACAACCGGTATATAGATTGGATGGGTCATTTCTAGTCCCGTGGGAGATTGTGAGTTGTATACGAAAGTCTCGATGCGACCAGAAGAAGGAAAGCGAAGAAAGTTGTGAAGTAGTTGAATTTCTGAGAGCCTGAGCCCATTACTTGTAATTATATCGAAGTTTCGAATAATCTGACGTTTACATCCCAATTTTTCCTTAAGCAGTAATGGAACGGATCCAGGGCGTTCACTGTTATAAAAATGCCACCCTCTCCTGCGACATCAAATGATGGCGCGTACCATTGATGATCAATATCAGTGTGGTGGCCAGGGGAGAAAGGGCGCCTATTATTATTACTGCTCACCTTGTGCATAACATAATAAATTATTAACTTTAGCATCAAATGGCCGTGTGGCGAAATGGCATCGCGTCTGACTACGATCAGTATGTGTGTTTTCTGACATGTGATTATATCAGGAGATTGTAGGTTCGAGACCTACCTCGGTCATCTATTTTGCTTCTTTTATGTTTTTTTTTCATGAAATTTGAAAGAAACTAAACCCGAAAGCAAAGTCGTCAAGAAAGAAGCACAGTCTGCTGTTGTAGATTTGGCAGTGATTTTCTCATTCATCGCTTTCTATTCCTTAACTATCACCCAGCATCACCTAGTGTGTTACCAGTCCCGTGGAACATGGCCATGTGTGGACTCCGCTCGCTGGACGGCTATGTTCATGTGATAGAAAAAATTAAGTCAGGCGAGCACTTGTTGGTCATTAGAATAAAATAACCTGGTCGGACTTGGGTCGGACATGAGCAGTCTGATGGAATTTCTGCTGGACGGTTAGTATTGGACACTGTCAGCCAATTGTGAGCGATAAGTTCTCAAACAAGGGGGAAAAATAATAATTACAGCCTTACAGACATGTGACGTCTGGTACGGAGGGGCATCAGGACCGTCGGTTGAGCGACTGCAGACAGATCAGATTATCGAGTCTTGGATTTGTTACGGCGCTCTCGTCCGGCTGCTGTGCGGTTTGTTACCAATTCAGACTGCAGCCGACTGCCTACAGAACAGTACAGAATTTTCATCTTCTTCTCCCCATACTTGGGTTCCATCATGCGTGATATTACCCCACCTCCACATACTGATCTCCGGATGACTAGTTGACATATGTTGCCTTCCTCGTTCTTCTCACTGGGCTTGTACTGGGCACCTGACTAAAAGGCGGACTTTTAGCATAGAGTTATCCCTACTTAACCAAGCGCAAGACTTAGGCACTCACGCGCCTCAGCGCAGTAGGCGAATGAGGTCATCTACCTGCTAGTGCACCTTGTGGGCTCCCAGGATACCTAGAGTGTACTAGTATGCGCCACACGTAATAACAACCCAAACGCAACCCTAAGTCTTTTCGACAACTTGCAAGCAGCACAATTCCTTCGTCACTGAAGCATTGTTGAATGCACGTGTAATTTAAAGTTTTAAAGCCTGGCAGAAGATCCTGCGTACTAAAGCTTCCAGAGGCCGAATGGGAATAGTAGCAACTGTATCACATTGAATAGTCTATCGTTCAGTTCCAAATCAGAAAAACACGCCCATAAATTCATGAGATTGCCTCGATAAAGGTCGGCCTTTGTCTCAGCGCGTCCGAGGGATCCGTTGTGCCAACGACAATATCCACGTTCCGATTATATCCCGCGAAATTTGGGATCTGAGCAGGCACTAAATTTGGATCCCACGTGTGCCTCACGTTTTCCAAGAACTATGTCGTCACCGGTTCACCTCCTTGGACCAACTTCACTGCGTATATGCCCAAATGTTGATGCCTTTATCTTCGCCCACAAATACTACCATTTGTATTTGATTTGTATCGGCTGCAATTAGAGACGGGTCCGATGACCTTGATACTAGTTCCATGGCGCGCATAATCGTGAATTCGACCAGTCAAATGATCAAGCTCATATTCGAGAACGTCCAACCAAATTACTCCCCAGAGCAAAGTTCATCTTCGATCGTTACCAAAAGAATACCAAGGCAGCGCCAGGTCGGAGTCGCATGCTATCCAACGCATCATTGTTTCCTTTTTTTCTTCTTTTTCTCAGTCGTGGTAACATACGAAAATTATAGGACAGGCAGAGCAGAGCAGAAATGCAGTTAAATAGCGCCTCGCTACTCCAATTTCAAGCAAGCTACTACCCCTTGGTGCTTTATCTTTTCTCTGGCAATGCGTCTGTTCACGTTAATATCCTTCTTCGGAATACTTCCCTACGCTCTTGCGAGCCCGGTTATGTACAACTCAACAGGCCATGATGGCCTCAATGCGCGTGCGCCCTCTGGTTCTAAGTCCGTCATCATCCAGATGTTTGAGTGGACCTGGGACAGCGTTGCAGCAGAGTGCACCAACTTTATAGGCCCTGCTGGCTATGGATTTGTTCAAGGTAACTATTATATGCGTCGCTATAAATCGTACTTGTGTCTAATACCAGAGCTCTAGTCAGCCCTCCACAAGAGCATATCACCGGATCTCAATGGTGGACCGATTATCAACCTGTCTCTTACACTTTGACCTCGAAACGCGGCAATCGCTCCCAGTTCCGAAAGTAAGCGGTTTTTATCGACAATTATTCACATTTAAACTCATTTTTATTGCAGTATGATTACAACATGTCATGCAGCAGGGGTGCGAGTTATTGTCGGTAAGTATTGAGGTTTTAACCTCATGTACATTTCTGAGAATTTCGATAATTGTTACTAGACACTATCTTCAATCATATGGCTGGGACCGACTCCGGTACTGGCACAGCGGGAAGCTCCTTCACACATTACGTCTATCCCGGAACATATCAGTATCAGGTAAGTAATTTGTCTTTGCAAGGATTTATTCTTCTCTCATCGCTTATAGGACTTCCACCACTGCGGCCTCTCAAATGGCGACGACATTGTCAACTATTCCAACCGCCTCGAAGTCCAAACCTGCGAATTGGTCAATTTATCCGAGTGCGTATATAGATATACCACTATGTCATACACAACTGATTAAAATTATTCAATGTAGTCTTGCAACTGAAGCGGAATACGTTCGTTCGCGTTTAGCGGCATACGGAAACGATTTGTTGTCACTCGGGGTTGATGGTCTCAGACTTGACGCAGCTAAACGTAGGCATAATTCTCTTATTTTGGAGACAAAGTTATCTCATGATGCACACAGATATTGCTGCGAATGACCTTGCAAACATCGTCTCCAGACTGTCTTCACGCCCATACATTACTTCAGAGGTCATATGGGGCGGTGGTGAGCCAATCCAGCCTTCAGAATACACAGGAATCGGTAAGAGAGTCACTGTCGCATAGTTTATGACCCTATTAGCTCATTTAAATATCTAGGTGATGTTCAAGAGTTCGTGAAATAGTTACACAATAGCGGTGCATTTGGACTTATGTTCTGTTCTATTTTTAGATTCAGATACACTACCGCCCTCAAAGACGCGTTTTCCGGTGGGGGATCTCGAACCTTCAGAATTTTGAAAACCGAGGTGTGTAGAGTTGATGTTTTGGCGATAAACTTCTGATCAAATCCACATAGGGTGGGTGTCCGGATCGCAGGCAAACGTATTTGTGGCGAATCACGACACAGAGAGGGTCAGTTTTATTATACTCGCCTGAACCCAGAATTTTAGCTGATTAAAAATAGAATGGAGCTTCGTTGACTATCAAGTCCTCTTCTAACACTTACATCACTTCACACATATTCTCGCTGGCGCACCCATACGGAACGCCTACCGTGCTCTCAAGCTATTCATTTTCTGGGCACGATGACGGTGCTCCTAATGGAGGTACCTACCAGTGCACAGACTAGCCCTCAATATCATCTCATGCTTTTATATTAGGTGTGGGAGCGTGTTCTGCAACAGGAGGTTCAGGAGCGTGGCTTTGTCAGCATCGTTACGTCGCCATAAGCGGCATGGTCGGGTTCCGCAACAATGTCGGTTCAGCCGCCCTCATCAATTGGGTCTCTCCGCAATCTCAGCAAATAGCATTTGGTCGAGGTTTGTATTCTCTGAGCTTTGTTGGCCTTCTATGTTGCTCATTGGCAATAAAAAATTAGGCGCCCTTGGCTTCGTAGCCATCAATAATGCTGATTCCGCGTGGAGCACAACGTTCACAACTTCCTTGCCTGCAGGCTCGTATTGCGATGTAATCAGTGGGAAATGGTCCTCCGGAGCTTGCACTGGCTCAACGCAAGTCTTCTTGAAATGGTCCCTATTACTTCACATAACAAACCAAAATCTACAGGATAACTGTCTCAGATGGTAGATTCTCGGTGACTGTACCCGCACGCAGTGCTGTTGCCATTCATACCGGATCTCAGGGTACAGGATCACCGGGGAATAACAATCCAGGTACTGGATCTGTTGCTGTAACGTTCCAAGTGACTGCGACAACCATATACGGGGAGGTAAGCTATATTTTATTTTCGACTGATTCCGGCACAATTTGATTCTAACATATCTCCAAGAACATCTTCCTCGTCGGAAGCATCTCCCAGCTAGGATCATGGGCGCCTGCCTCAGCGGTAATTGTCATACTTCTGATTCTCGTGATGAATTTGTCTCAAATCATGACGCTTCTATAGATCGCTCTATCACCTGCATCGTATCCTGTATGGAGTGGAACGGTAACACTCCCAGCGGGTACAACCTTTGAGTATAAGTTCATCAGGAAAAACACAGACGGAAGCGTACGTAACTTCGACTCTATGGCGAATCAATATATTCATAACTCTTTTTTTACTCTAGTTCTCTTGGGAATCAGACCCAAACCGCCAGGCGACTGTTGCATCGTCGGGAACACAGACGCTCAATGGGTCTTGGAAATAATATCAAACTATGCTGCTTGTTGAAAATGTAATAGTTTCGAACGTGATTTTATGTGCTTCTGAACATGTGGGGCTGGAGACTTTCTTACATTTCTTCCCGGTTGGATTTTGGACCAGACTGAACTATTACACCAAATAGCTCCAGAAGGCCGCAGTAGTCGTGTCGAAAGTGCGCTGCCTTATGCTCTTTGCGAATCCAGTTATAGGTCTGCATCCACGGGACCGCATTCCCTTTTCTGGCTTCAGTCATAAGGGTCACAAAAGGAAACTCCTTTCCGAAGACGCGGTGGAGACTGCATGGTGAAGCATGCACACAGCCTCAACAATGAGTCAACATCACGTTAAAGTTCCGAAGTGGATAAATGAATACGAGTGTCACTCGTAAGGGAAGGTGACGAGAGGAATAGAAAAGAAGACACGACCGCTCCTGAAAAGGTGACACAAACCGCAGAGGTTACTTTTAAGTTTGTCTAGCTCAGACTCGTGGGGGTAAATAGACACGAGTTGGAGCCGACGTAGACGTGTTGGTCCGTGGACACTGGAGAAAGCGATAGGTTACATGCGTGACCACCATATTGGATTTAGGCTGGGAATCGTAAAGAAACAAAAGCACACATAATCCAGTATGGCGCCATGCAAGCATCCACGGTGCACATGGGGTCCGCTGGACAGGAAGAAAGACAAAGTGTTCTGCCATTGCCAGTTATACTTATTTAGGTCTGCATGGGGCTACGCCCCAATAGACATAAAATGACATAAAAAAGGTATAGGCCAGCTGGAGTTACTACTAGGCTACCCTGGAGCTACAATAGCTCAGAACCCCTGGGTTGACAGAGACGGTGGACTTATCGGCGGTGCATAAAGCTTTCGAGAGGGTATAAAGTTCTCGTTTTATCCCATGAACTTAGCCGTGCCACGCAGAAGTTTTCATGACCCACAGTGGCAGTCTGCCGCGGCGCCGGAGGTGCCATCCTCCGCTTTTGGACTGATTGGGATCCTCGAACAAGTGCGCACAAACTTCTCGCGTGAGGAAGTATGCCCTGCATGTATGGGATGAACCAAGAGACACAGACATGGCTATTCCTTTCTGAATTCTTCAACCAAGACGATGGCGGGAGAGTTATTGACATTGGCTGGGGCTCAGTGCGTACTGCCAACTGTGCTTGGCAGCGGGCGGGCAAGTTGTAACTCGGTATAGAGACTTCCCTCTACGACTTGGAGGCTAGAATCAGGAGGCAGTGTCTGTATCGTCGGTAGATACTTCTAGAAGTTGTGGAAGCACTGGTGGGAAGATATCATGATCAATACAGACGCGATGGCAGCGGTGCCAAGACACAACAGCGGTGCTTACTTACGATAATGGGAATAATTTCCTCTTACGGTCGCTGGATGGCGAATTGTCGGGATATCCCGTGCCGTTTACCATCGGCAAAACCGCAAAAGAATATATTTGAATGCAATACCCTTGAAAGGCAACAAATGACGCAAATGCCCAAAAGGCATGGTAAAGTGAAACAAATAGACTCCTTATTTGTAAGTCACGCCCAGAATTAGCTAAAAATAAAACCTTGGTAGTCCTTGTAAGGTAGCTTAACACCTAATATTCCCACTGTTCGGAGCTACTTAGCTGGCAGGATCCGATACTCACGTGCCGCCTATTTAGCCTGCTTTTGCTGATTTCTCTTGCTCGCCAAGAATGTCTGTCAATATCTCTCTGACTTGTGCAGAGGTTCTTGGTGTGTTATCCCGAGGATACCGATCACTGTCCCCGCCCGCTTACCGACATGCCGGACATGGTGCCACGATGCCATCATACCAGAAATGGTATGTCCGCTGTTGATGGCAACTTTGGGCACTGTTCCGCTGCCTTGTGCTCGCTGTTGGACACAGTGAGCATGAATATTCCGGTGTCCCCTTTCAATTTTTTCTTGATTTTTGGTATTCCCATACTTTCCTATGTGTATATCAAGTAATAAATGTGTTTATTGTGCTCTGGCACCCTATTTAGGCATAGAAAGGAGGTGTTCCTCCTGGAGTAATTCTGAGTACTCCTAGCCTTGCTCATGGCACATATACAGAAATATATTATCTAGAACTAATCTAATAAAATTTATGAACTGATTTAAAGAGACACTTTGGCCATAGAGATAGCAGAACATGTTCAGATAGAGAATATACCTGGGGGATGGTAGGCATTCTTATGAGGCTGCTTGCTAGCTATGGCTAGAGCAATCAAGTATTTGATCTTTCCCTGACAGTATTTATTCATTTAAAAGCTAAAAATGCGACCGCTTCAACAGGAATACAATGATTTGAGGCTGGCTGGATAGTGCTTATCATGGGGTCATAAACACAGTAATGGGTAAAATAAAATGCAGAGAATGCTTTCATTTTATTTAATAGGATATAATATGTCACAATATAGCTATTAAATGGCTAGAAACGAGTATCTAATGCGTCTAAATAGTGAGAAGAACTAGGTATTCAAAAATCGCGTATTTCTCACTTAGCTCCACTAATATCGGTCATAAAATCGAGATAAATGTGTAGATATGTAGCCTTTAACAATAGAAATAAGATACAAAAACCCAAAAGGAATTTATGCAAGCGGTGAGGAGATATTGAGAAAATAGCGTTAATAAAAGGACACATTGATGATGTCAATGATATACACTTAAATAGAAGTCAGTAAGCTTCCATCAATTTCGATGATTTTGGGACCTTTTTCGCTATATCTTTTTATCACTTGCATAAATTCCTTTTGGGTTTTTTGTATCTTATTTCTATTGTTAAAGGCTACATATCTACACATTTATCTCGATTTTATGACCGATATTAGTGGAGCTAAGTGAGAAATACGCGATTTTTGAATACCTAGTTCTTCTCACTATTTAGACGCATTAGATACTCGCTTTCAGCCATTTAACAGCTATATTGTGACATATTATATCCTATTAAATAAAATGAAAGCATTCTCTGCATTTTATTTTACCTCCATTACTGTGTTTATGACCCCATGATAAGCACTATCCAGCCAGCCTCAAATCATTGTATTCCTGTTGAAGCGGTCGCATTTTTAGCTTTTAAATGAATAAATACTGTCAGGGAAAGATCAAATACTTGATTGCTCTAGCCATAGCTAGCAAGCAGCCTCATAAGAATGCCTACCATCCCCCAGGTATATTCTCTATCTGAACATGTTCTGCTATCTCTATGGCCAAAGTGTCTCTTTAAATCAGTTCATAAATTTTATTAGATTAGTTCTAGATAATATATTTCTGTATATGTGCTATGAGCAAGGCTAGAGTACTCAGAATTACTCCAGGAGGAACACCTCCTTTCTATGCCTAAATAGGGTGCCAGAGCACAATAAACACATTTATTACTTGATATACATAGGAAAGTATGGGAATACCAAAAATCAAGAAAAAATTGAAAGGGGACACCGGAATATTCATGCTCACTGTGTCCAACAGCGAGCACAAGGCAGCCGGAACAGTGCCCAAAGTTGCCATCAACAGCGGACATACCATTTCTGGTATGATGGCATCGTGGCACCATGTCCGCATGTCGGTAAGCGGGCGGGGACAGTGATCGGTATCCTCGGGATAACACACCAAGAACCTCTGCACAAGTCAGAGAGATATTGACAGACATTCTTGGCGAGCAAGAGAAATCAGCAAAAGCAGGCTAAATAGGCGGCACGTGAGTATCGGATCCTGCCAGCTAAGTAGCTCCGAACAGTGGGAATATTAGGTGAGCTTAAATCTTTGTTAACCTTGCATGACAAAACAATTTTCCACAGCCACCAAGGGGCCAATTTTACAGTAAAATATTGGATCATTTAATGTTGCTATAAAATACATAGCACTCTTCCCATATAACTCCAATTGATTATTCACATTATCACATTATCACATTTAATTGAAATGCCTTTTACCAGGATTGAACCACCACCTTCGTAGAACACAATTAAATACCTATTCTAACTACTACACTAATACGTCATTACTGCATATAAGTATGTGACGGTCTATGTCACTATCTAAAAGCGGCCTATCTGGGAGAGCCAAAATAATTAATAGACAATTAAATCTCGTACCAATGTTTAGTGTATTTTACATACCAAACTTATGCTTATTGCAACTTACAAGAATACAGAAAAGGTTGTCAAAAATGCAACGTACCTCAATGGTCCACCAAAAATTACCACTGAAAGTAAAGTTGAATAAATATTTGGCTTAAATTTAATACTGCCTTAATTCTTACTCAACCAGTTCAAAATACTAGAATAATTAGTGGCCATAGTAACGTAATACAATGTTTGTATGACTTTCCAAGGATGCACAAAGGTTTCGATCACCCATATATAGCCTCAAAATGATCGACTTGCCTGATATAGGCCACAATGTAATATATGGTTTTGTCGGTTTTGCCGATGACTATGTCGGTGCCAAACAGCCACAACAAACGTTCCACCAAAATAAAAAAGAAAAAAGAAAAAACCAGTGACCAGTCATGAATAAAGCAATGACCGTTATTCAAACTTAAACCACTCTCAGCCTACCCAACTCTCTGCGAAGAATAAATTCGTTTTCTGTATCCTTTGGTGGCAGATAGTTTAGTATCTGAGTCGAGCGATACCAACGCTTTGCAGTTTTGGACATTGCTCAAAAGTATGTCTGCCTTTTGGCAAATGTTGATTCAGATGCTTGTGACCATGACAAAGGAGAACGTTGGTAGTAATACACTTCTTCCTGTGTATTCAGTGATTTCGGGCATTGCAAAATCCTCTGTATCGTCTAAGACGCATAACACATAACAATAGATATATTGTATTAAAAAGACAACCGACGCACATACATACCCCCACTGTACATCCAAATCCAACAGACAAGTGCCATCATTCTGTCGACAAGATTCGCAAAAAACTATTACAGGTGTTGTCCATTACGGGCACCGGGCAGGGGTATTATCAGCAGGTATCGAGCATAGTGTCTGCGTTGCTCATAATAAGTTTCCTTTTCGATTATAGTTCGTCTTTATTGCCGTTCCCGTTGCCATTCTTCTTATCCTCGTCGGGGGCAAGCAGAGGGCTGGAGAAGTTCCTGTGAACTCATATTCACATTTCTCTAGTTCTTGTACGGTCAAGATGGCGTTTTCAACGCCACACGTGAGGAGGAGCTATTTAGTTGAATTTAAAAGTGGTTTCATCAGCCTTTCCGATGGCTACGCGGATCTAAGAAGGACGGAGAACAGAAAGAAGGCTTACCACGACGTTACGCTCAGGTCCATTCCAGCATCTTGTACCGTGTTTGTACACTTGCTTTTGGTAGTACTCTGGTTGCCCAGGTTGGACACCTGGTGATGGGTTCCAAGATTCGAATTTTCTGTTTGGAAAAAATGGGACAGGTCGGTCTTGAGCATAAAGGAATGTGGGAGGTAGCTACGGACTCACCCAAGGCTGAAGGTAGTTCCGCCGTTATTTGGTTTCTGCTTAACTTCGTTGAAGAGGCAGACTTCGTATGTGTAGCTACAGTGTTGGGCAGCTCAATTAGTATTTCTCGGAATGAAAGTGGTCTGAACAAAGCTCGTTTTAAGATGGCCACTCACTCTCCTGTGTCCTTCTCTAGGCATGTCCCATCGAGCTTCTTCCATTCTCCTTTGGCACCGAACCCATGGACGTTGAAGATTTCTTTGACGTCATTCTCCTTGGTATCTAAATCGACTTTCATGCGATCTAATTCGTTCTTGGCATCGTTGTATGCTTGTTGGGCACGCGAAGAGTCGCCTGTGAGACGAGTGAGTTATTAAGGCGTCCAAAAGATAGTAAGAGGTCTTGCTTACCTGCGCCACCATCGCCGTGGACAATGCCGAACTTCTGGAGCCAAGAAACGAGAGTATCTTTAAAGTCCTCGTAGGCAGGGATAAACGAGTCTGGAAGGTATGCAGCTAGTTCGAAGACTGTATGGCAATGATGTCAGCACATGCTCACAACGAATGTGATATGTACTCACGGACTGATCCCTCCTGAGGGCCGTGTATATGCTCTTCATGTTCGAGTATTAACGAGAGGTAGTCAGTGTTCAAGAGACCGTCCAGTTGATGTTCGATTTGTCCCTCAGTCCACATTCCCTCTTCCAGAGGTTGTTCAGTTTCGACAGCCGTTTCACTCTCAGAGGTTTCGGCCGCAGCTTCGTTGTCTTTCCCGACGTCATTAATGTGAGGCAGTTTGGCAAGTTCTTCCCAGCCACGAACGGCTTCAAGGACTGCCATGTCCTTGGTAGTTGGGGTTGTAGCCGGTACGCAGAGCATCAAGAATCTCGCCGAGGGCCTTCTCGCGTTCGAGGTGTTTCTTGTGCTCTCTTTGGAGTGATTTAAGGGCGTTGTTGTGAATGATGAGTGATTTATATAGAGCTATTTTCAATATTAGAATTAGAGTACGAATCTGGAATAGGGAACGTCAAGCATACGTGATTCTTTCTTGTGTTCAAGAGCAGCTTGTGAGAGTGATTCGGTCTTGTCTGCAATATCTACAAATAAAGCGGTGAGTTCAGAGATCCAGCGCCTAGACCAATATCTTACCTTGGAGACGATCAACCTCCTTCTCCTTTACTTTGATTTCCTCTCCGAGCCTTTCAACTTCTCCCTGGAGACGTTTCTTCTCCTGGTGTGCGAAGGCGATATAACTTGACCGGATTTTGGCACCCTATGGGCAATAAGTTAGCCAGTTACTTAGCGAGACCTATACCTCTTACAGCTCTCTGTATCTTCAATTCCGCATCTCGTTTCGTTCTATAGGTTTCCCCTATCTCTTTACACAGATTTGGGCAAACCCCTGGCTGCTCGTCGGAGCCATCACAACATTGGGACTCTAATTCCAATTAGACTAGAAGAATCATTAGATGTAATTCATGACGTACCACACAGTCCATCATTGACTCTCGAACTTGGAATAAACGCCCCGATATGGCCTTCGTTCTGACAATAGAATCTATTATCCGGGCAAGCAGCCGTCCCTACAATCCAGTAATGAGCATACAATCTGCTATATAAAAACATTGCGTTTCCAACCTGGTTCGTCGCTGCCGTCTGGACAATCGCAAGAGTCGTCATTAACGAAATCCCAAGGTATCTCGTTGGAACCGTCCAGACATTTCCAAGTATTCGTCTTCGTTATAGGGACATATTTAGACAGCGAATCGGGAGATACGCCTAATGTCTTTGAGGGTTTTGCAAGAGCAGATAGTGGTAAAGAACAGAGAAGTAGAGCCCAAGGAACCATAGCCTGTGTACTGGACGAGGGAACACCAATTTCGATCGACGTGTCCAAGTCGCGTCGGTGTCTTGGCTGTGCTTATGTAACAGAGCCAAACAAGGCACGCACAAGGTCTTCCAGGCAACATCGTCCTGTCTGGTGCTCATCATCCACGGTCCAACTCTACTATGGTGAGTAACCTTTCGTCCACCCCTGTGCTCCTGGAAGGCCTGCTGGATATCGTACGGATGGATATGGCTTGAACGAAGGACTATACGACTCGAAATCAGCTGGATGGAACTTCTGAGATCTGGATGGATACTGATTCTCTTCGTTTTTTTAGGCCAAAGCAAAAGCAGCCCCCGCTGCCTCCAGCGGTGGTAAATCCGCAAAGAAAAAGAAGTGGTCCAAAGGAAAGGTCAAGGATAAGGCCCAGCACGCCGTCTCGCTCGACAAGGCTACATACGACCGCATCATGAAGGAAGTCCCCACCTTCAAGTTCATCAGCCAGAGCATCCTTATTGAGCGTCTCAAGATCAACGGATCCCTCGCTCGTGTTGCCATCACACATCTCGAGAGAGACAAGCTCATCAAGCGGATTGTGCACCACTCCGCCCAGCTCATCTACAGTGTGTATTACCTTTACCTTCAATTTTGAAATGTTCTAACATATCAATTGCACCAGCTCGCACCACATCACAAGAGTAGATGTACACCTTCCTCTTTTTCCGCTCTCGTTATGCTTGCTAGGCTATATGTATTCCAATCAATGCACACCATATAAAAATCATGCAAATGGCAAAACACATTCTATCTGTGAATACTGAGTAAAATTTCTCTGCAACATGGAGTGCGTGAAATTTATCGCTGTTTGGTTGACCTTATCTACGTCTGAGTCAATCCCTGCGCCTCCAACATTATTAATTAGATTTGGCACCTTGCTTTTAATTGGGAATATCGCAGTTTCATCTTTGATGTCCTATCTCCTCTGCATGCCTATTGTTTTCCTCATGAATTTTGCTCAGAACGACTACATGCTGACTAGTCATGCGACCCTATGCTCCAAAATTGCGGGACGAATAATGTCCCGGACCGCTTCCCTACGCCATTTGATATGCCAAGTTCTCTTTAAAGTGTCTTCCCCCATATCGACTCCATCCTTTCGCCCCCTCCTCTCCCATATTCAGTCAAGTCGCTGATCATGAGTTCGCAAACCAATGATAGCTACTACATTGGTATCGATGTCGGCACTGGCTCCGTTCGTGCCTCCCTCGTCAATAAATCTGGTCATGTCAGATCAATATCGACGCAGAACACCAAGACCTGGCGCGATCCACAAGATAGCAACATCTTCGAGCAGTCGACGGCAAATATCTGGGATTGTGTTGCTCTTGTCATTAAGGCGTGTTTGAAGGAAGCAGGGAGTCCATCCGGGCGATGTTAAGGGGTTGGGGTTCGATGCGACGTGTTCTTTGGCTGTCACGGATTTCGAGGGTGAGCCCGTAGCAGTCACAAAAGGCGAGACTCTTGGACGACATGGGGAGAGGAATGTTATTCTTTGGGTTGATCATCGTGCGGAGAAGGAGGCCAATCTGATCAACAGCACCGGGTCGATCGTGCTGGACTATGTGGGTGGAACGATGAGCGTACGTTGAATTTCACTCTTGTAAACTGCTTTGTATCGGAACTTACAACAGAACATCTCAGTTGGGAGATGGAAATACCGAAAATCCTATGGTTGAAGAACAATATGGATGCGAAGCTTTTCAGCAGATGTCAATTCTTTGATCTGCCCGATTTCCTTACGTATCAGGCGACGAGGGATAGCTCTCGGTCTTGCTGCTCGCTTACTTGCAAATGCTCTTATGTGCCTACAACTGGGTGGCAGAAGGATTTCTTTACGCAGATTGGGTTGCAGGAGTTGGTGGAACGTGATTATGCACAAATTGGGATACGGGAGGGTGAAGATGTCCTGATCGCGGGGATGCCAGTCGGCCAAGGTCTTTCTAACAAGGCGGCAAAAGAGTTGGGATTGCCCCTGGAACCCCTGTTGGAAGTGCGCTCATCGATGCGTAAGTTCTGAGAACATCTGTGCATTTATATCTACTTGACTGAAGGGATGTAATTCTAGATATGCAGGTTGGCTGGGTACAATTGCAGCCAGGTACACAGAGAACGACGTACTTTCAAATGTCGTACCCTCTATCGAGGAATCTGGGCACCGGCTGGCCGCCGTTGCTGGTACTAGTACATGTCATATTGTTCAGGTACACATCATTCACTGTCTTTCCATCAAATTTCGTCCTCATGTGTTCCTGTAGAGCCCAAAAGGTATATTCGTCGACGGAGTATGGGGACCATATAAGGTGTGCTTTGTTTTTGTAATATATGGAATTGAACTTGTTTACAGTCTTTCGCAGGACCCCATCATCAGTGGCTGGTGGATGAACGAAGGAGGGCAATCTTCAACTGGACAGGCGAGTTTCTTGTTTCAGAATGTTTTCCTTAGATCCTAACGTAGATCCTCTAGCTCATTGATTTCGTACTCACAAACCATCCCGCATACCCCGAAGCAGTCAAAGTTGGTAGAGAACAAGGAAAGAACGTACATACCCGTGAGTAATCTCTTCTTCATGTCATAATTCAATGCTGAGGTATTCTTACATTAGTTATTCAGGAACGTCTTGAAAGGCTAAAGACTACTCATAACGTCGACACTTTTACTGAGCTAACCAAGGACTTGCACATATACCCCGATTTCCATGGTATGTTATAAATTGTATTCGTTTTGTTCAGAATGGACAATTGAAATTTTGGTCATCTTTCAGGAAATAGGTCGCCCATTGCTGATTCTCGTATGAGAGGAGTCATGTTTGGAATGGAATTAGTGAAATTCTCCTTCGAAAATGCCTCTATCACCACTGATCGACATCATTATTCAGGACAACTCACTGAATGATCTCGCTAAGAAATATCATGCCACGCTCATGGCCATCGCTCTGCAGACGCGGCACATCATCGACACGCTGAACAACTCAGGTCATCAAATCACGTCTATTTTTATGAGCGGTGGGCAGGCGCAGAATAGACCGCTGATGCAGCTCTTCGCGGACGTGTGTGGCATGCCCGTCGTGCTTCCTGCGAACAGCGACCAGGCGGTTGGTCTGGGCGCTGCTATGCTCGGCCGTCTCGCTGCGGAGTATGGAGGTAGTGGGAAGGAAGGACAGGCGAGAAAGTTGTGGCATGTCATGGTGAGTTTGCCCTGATATTCTAATGTGGTTTTATTGTTGGCTGTTGCTGATTTGTTGTGGGATGGGATGTTACAGGTCGAAATGACGCCTCCTGGTACGATGATCTCACCTAGCTGTGGGCCGAAAGAAAAGAAGCTGTTGGAAGCCAAATACAAGGTCTTCTTGGAGACCATTCAGATCCAGAAGCGCTGGAGGCAGGAAATGGAGGAAGCATCAAGGTGATGCTCATACCCTTCTTAGGTTGGATTGGTGCATGTGGACTTTGCTACGTTTGAGGATTGAGATGCTTCACGTATTAATCAAGGGTTTATGGAGATCTAGGGACAAAATGTAAGACTTGGAATTTTGCGAGAAAGACGGCGAGCATTTTGACTCGTGTGATATCCCGTGGAAATCGATCTTAACGATACAGGCACGAGGGACTCTTCGTTATGCTTTGACGCTCAAAACTATAACTTGATCTCACACGAGATTTATTGTGGTTATAGGATATGTTTCCGATGTGCGCCGGATCGGAATTTCGAAGATTTAACGACCAATTGCACTGTTACACTAACTAAAGGATCAAAACACGGGCTCCCCTTCTTCCGCCGTTGATGATGAAGGGGCAACTTATATTTCTGGAGCTTTTGGACTGTCGCAACTCGTGATCCTTATTAAATAAATGATCGACCGAAGTATCTATTTAGTTCAAGTTGACTGTCAATCTTCTGCCAATGCCATGAACTCGGGGCACCGCCCTGCGTCGACATCCCTGAGAGGACCTTCAAGCTTGAAATTCTTCGCTCCGCAGATTGCTTTATCCCCAATGGTCACCTCACAAAATAACGACCCTCCTCGCTTGCCACAAGAGCTCTTTGACTTGATCGTTGACGAGGTTGCGCGTCTAAAGCCTGTGCTGGACAGCCGAGCAGCACTTCGAGCATGCGCGCTCGTCTCCAGATCCTTCTCTCACCACTCACGAAAGCATTTATGGGGGATTTGGTCTTCTGTATGGACGCTTCATACCGGAAACGCGCCACGGAACTCATACACATGCTACGACGCAAGGACAACACATATTTGGTGTCCCATGTGCGTTCCATCCAGCTTGTCTTCGATACTTCTCCTTCAGGCGACGAGAAGCGATACCAACATACGAAGGGTATACTTAAAACAGCGATAAAGCGTACTTTTAGAAGGTACTTCAAACCCAGATGCGGCGTTTTGGACGTCCTCCAGAAGATCAATAATCCCGACTTCGAGCATTTCAGCGTCATTTCTCGTGGACGCGCGAGTCCCGTACATTGGACCCAAGATAAATTCTCTAAAGTGATGAAGCCAAGTCTTCTTCAGGTGTTATCGAGCAATTCCAACATCAAATGTTTTGCGCTGTGCAATATCGGATCGATCTCAAAACAACTAGCAGCAGCTGCGTTCTTCTCGCCAGCGATGGAGGACTTGACCATGCGTAATTTACAATTCGGAAGAGATCAGTTCGTCACTCTCGTCGTCGAACGACCTCGTGTGCTTGTAGATTTGAGGAGATTGGAGATGATCAACGTACCCATCTCGCCGTTGCTTTCTTTTATCCTCGAATTGGTGCCGCATTCTCGGTCTTCCAACTCTGTATCAAGTTCCAACTTCACATCTGATATGGAGTTGTACCCGCTATTCCCTCGACTCCAGACTTTGGTGGTGTCCGTGCCGCATTCCGAGGACATGTATATGCTTTGGAGGTTCGTTTTAGGCGGGGCTTCAAGCTTGGAAAATCTGGAGATGGAATACCACCATAGAAGTACGCCCGATTGCTTTTGATACCATGCTGGAATGTATTCTCATCTATGATTTCTATTTTTAGGATATGGAATACCAGAACTGGGTCACCTTTCCCTCGGTCGCTTAACCGCCTTGCGAAATTTCAAATTTCGAACAGTTTCCCCAGACGTTGTTGTCTGGGTCGAAGCGAGCCAGCGTGTTCTACTCAACATTTTTACTTTCCCTTGCTTCTCCGCGAGATTGAAATCCATCGAACTCCAATTTCTGTTCAGCGCTGGCTTGGGACTCGGGGAGATTATACTAGGTGGGAAACCGTTGGACCGACTACAACAGGCAGCGCACTGGTCTACCATCGACAACCTGTTTGTTAGTGACCATTTTTGCAATCTCGAACTGCTCAAGCTCTCGGTAGAGGTGCGCCATAATTTGGACAAAAGCAATGTACATCATATTCCGGCTGAGGAGATGATGGCTGCCGCTTTAATCATATTGCCAAGAGTGACCAAAAACCCTCGTATACAGGTTATTCTGGATGGTCGGATAGTCTTCCGTCCTAATCCGACGGTTTAATTATTTAGTCATACCTCATAAATTCCGTACTTAATATTCCTCTTCCTGAAAGTGTATCATTGACTCAGTCACTCATCAACGTCGCCCAGCATATCCCTCCTACTGTAGCCGCTCGTTAAAATACACATACATATCTAATAATATTATTGGTAGAGCAGCGTGAACAATGCTGAAATTTATAATATATTCCGTACTATTGCCACCCAAGTTGCCTCGAATATCTTTCCGAGTAGCTCGTCTCCCAAGCGAAGCGAGGACGCCACGCTAGAAAACAGTCCAAGCTTGCATTGTAAGTCGTATTATATTCATCGTTCTAGGGCTAAGTAGAACCGGGCTTCCATGATATCATCGTACTAATGTTAGTTGATTTGAGTACTAGTACAGTAATTTTATGTTGCCGATTCGGTCTCTTAGAAATGAGAATGAGACTTTGTAAGTAGATCGGAAAGGTAGATCGGAAAGGAGGCGTAAGCGTAATGAAGAGAGGCATTATAAATACTACATTGCCAAAACAGAGAGGCTTGAATGAATTATCCTCCATCTCCATCATCATCCCGTAACATCCGGAGATATGTAACTGGATGAATAAGAACACACACAAACGCTTGCACTTGAGCTGCAAGGACGACGTCTCGCCTCTCCTCCAGGCCACAGGGGTTTGTACACACTCACATCTATCAAAATGATTCACAGAAGCTTGACATACGAAGCCGGGAACAGGCCCTTCTTCCCGTTGACTTCTCCAGTCCACCTGTCAGATAAGAATGAGCACCAAGATATTTAGAGACAAAAGGCAAGCGCGATGTCGTAAAGAATGCGTAAATGGATCTCATGCGGATTAGGAAGGAACGCATTTAAAAGTAAACGCAAGTAAAACAGGAGGCATTGAAGCGATCCGTTTCGGCGATGATGGGAGGACCAGTGGTTGGGCTGGGCTGGGATATAAAAGCGTGGAGACTCGGGAGAGAAACGTACCAGTCGTCTGACGTCCTTTCCACCACCAAAATTCGGTCCCCTTCGGAAACTACGAGATCTCCTGCTTCCTGCACGCACGATTCGTGGACGTTAGCGTTAATCTCCCTCGCCTAGCTAACAGATCTGGTGTACGCACCCCAGAGTTGTAATCATAGAGCGCGTCTGCCCACTCTCCCGCAACCCTCTGGTTCTTCTGGTTCTGGTTCTTCGTATTTGGGCTGTTGGAAGCGGGGTGCAGGAGGGGGCGGAGTTGCAGCAGCAGGCTCTGGCGTTGACGAGCTCGCCGACGCAGTACGCCTAGGCGGTGGAGCAAAGTTGTTCTGCTTCGGAGCAAAGGCAGACGGTATCGCAACTTGTGGAGGTGATGAAGGCTTGCTGCGTAGTGATCCGATAAAGCCCTTGCCTGAGGACATGTCGACAGAGTTACCGAATTTCTGTGAACAACGGTAGAACGGGCATCAATTGTCAGAGGGCGATGATTGAAAACGGTGATACCATCAATAGGGGAGATGAAAGGGAAATGGGCAGAGGACGGAGGGGACAACCCCGCGAAGTACCGGGAACTGGAATCTCACATAGCATTTTAAGCGAGCGTACTTACTTTCACAGAGACCAGACTGCCGGACGGCCTTTCTGCAATTTGGGGAGAAGAACTCGCGGATGAGGGCGTGGGTTGGTTATTTCTGGAGTTTGCAAATGCGGCCACCCGGCCTGCCACACTAGTGACCGCCTCGTTATCGGATTCCTGTGTTCATGCGAAATTTCGGAATCAAGCCATGCAAATTCCAAGCCCCCGAGGACAAAGATGAATTGAAAACAACATATAAAATGGATAAAAGGGAATCATCAGAAACAAGACTTTGAAGGGATACCCATGATACATCTGTGTCTCTGATTGATGGAAGGACAAGAGACGTCGTGTATCAAGCCAGAAACTCACCCCAGCTCCGGTGCTCGCGTTTGCACTTGAAACAGGACCACCACTACCTGCACCAGCAGATCGAGCATTGGAGATTTGTCTTAGACCAGCGGACATGAATTTCGCAGTCGTTTCTGGATTGGAAGCCATAGCGCGACCAACAGCAGAAACCGCTGCCCCTGGGCAGTGGATGTAGACGGGGAGTCATCGGAGTGTGCGGCATTGGCAAATATCTCAGGCCGCGCTGAGAAGTACCTGGACACACAAGAATTGATGAGCAGGTGGCGCGGTTCGAGATCACAAGGGAAGGAAAGGGAAGTAAAAAGACACAGGGGTGGCCAGAACAGCGACGCCTGTGAGCCGAGCCTTCGAAATTGTATAAAAGGAACTCACTCATCCAACAGCGAGAAAAACGCTTCTTTCTCATGCGGCTGTAGATTGGAAAAGACCATTCCGGTGAGTGTGTTTCGTATTCGACACTAATGAGATGACTGATTGAGATAAAGCCTGGTACCCGGGTCCAATTGCCCCTTCGAAGTCACAAAATTGGATCATTTGCTTTTAACCGACCATACAATATAAACGCACTACACGATTCCAAGTGAAATAATAGGATGAACATAAAGAGGAAAAAGGCCGAGCAGCTGATAACAATGTGAGCTAACAAGACAACTACATTTACGCAAAAACTAATTTTTTGGGGCATCACATCAAGAAAAGAGACGAGGACATGGAAAAAAGAAATACCGAAAAGAAAGGAAAAGAAAAAAGGAGGAAAGATATCTTCAATAATAACAAGCAAATAAACAGTGAGAGGGCAGGAGGAGAGGAAAAATAATAAACCAATGGGTGGGTTCTGTCAAGCCCAGATCAGCAATATCGTAAGTTACAATGTTCGTTGGCTCTCCGTTGCTTTGCAATTTTGACAGCAGATGCTACCATTGGCGCGTCACGGTCGGAGAGAGGGTAATCAGGAGGAGAGCAGGGGGGGTTGAGAGGGGGCAGACAATAATTTTAAAGGGGCATCACAGATCACGCATTCCAGTTCAACAGCTCGAAATCACTCGGGAGCATTTGATCTGAAGGAGGGGTATGTTGCGAAGTGATCTGCTGTTGTTGAGGAGCAGGCGTGCCAGACATGTGTCGGGTATGGTCGCTCGCTACCGGCGACGGCGCGAACGGATATCCGGCACCAGCCCCGCCAGTCTGGGCGGGCGTTCCCCAGCTTTGGCTGTTCGTCGGCGAAGGCGCATTCACACCACCCATGAACGGCGTCCCAGATGCGCTCCCAGGCGGCGACATCCCGTAGTTCGACTGTTGTTGCTGTTGTTGGGCGACCATCTGTGCTTGCTGGGCGGCGCTCATCATCTGCTGGTTGAACGCGGGGCTTTGCGACGACATGGCGCGCACCGCCTGCTGCTGCTGCTGTTGCAACATCAATCGCTGATAATCCTCATGCCCTGTAGATGCTACTCGGGAAGGTGGTCCGCGGGATGTCAGAGGAGAAGGGCACCTCCATCGGACGGCGATCGCGTGCTCCTCGCAATGCCCGGTATCGTAGAACCCGATCGCATCGACGCGGCAGAAGAAGGTCCTGCGAATCCGGTATCAGAACCCAAGGGGGAGCCTGCATGAGTGGGAGATGAGGCATTCATTTGGTGCTGTAGCTGTTGCTGCTGCTGCTGCTGCCGTAGGCGTTCCTGCATCATTTGCTGCTGGTTGAGTGTCATCGACACGTTCCCTGAGCCCATCCCTCCCATTCCTCCGCCAAACTGAGGTCCTCCACCACCACCACCTCCGCCTGGGTTCATACCAGCAGGACCGCCGCCGCCAGGACCCATTCCCATCGCGACGTTGCCAACATTGCGGTTCTGCTGTTGCTGCAAGAGCAGCAGTTGCCGTTGCTGGGCTTGCTGCGCACTCATGTTTCCAGGTCCACCAGCGGCAGCGCCCATGCCCATACCGCTGCCTTGCATGCCCATATTACCGCTCATCATGCGTGGGTCCATGCTTCCTACGCCTCCCCATGCCCATGCCCATACCACCACTACCGCTGCCACTGCCGCTGCCCATCATGCCTCCCATTCCACCCATTCCACCGCCGCCGCCACCACCACCGCCTCCTCCAGCACCGCTGAGACCGAACATCTGGTTCTGCTGATTCGCCATCGACTGATGTTGCACGGGCGACACGGGGCTATTCCCGACGCCGTTACCCATGAATCCAGCGCCGCCGGAATTTTGCTGTTGAAGCTGCATCTGCTGCTGTGGCGAGAGCCCGCTCATTTGTTGCATGTTTGGCAAGGCGGCCGATGCGGAGGAGCGGTTCATGGCGGATAAGGCTTGCTGTTGGAGGTGCTGCTGCTGCTGCTGCTGCTGCTGCATTTGCGCCCCATGGTCCGGTTTTTGCATATTCTACAGAAATTGATCAGCACACATGTCAAAAAGCAAAACAAAGCAATAGTAAATGCAAGAAAACACTAAAACGGCGCCTCCTCTTGGAAAATAAAAGCAGACAAAGGAAACAAAAAGGGAAAAATACAAGAACACCACGTACCCTTAACAGAATCATGAGTCTCTGGATCTGCGCATTCAGCGGCATGCTGTCAAAGTTAGCCACATTGTTATGGAGCCACTGCACAGCGGCGTGGTTGGGATTGTTCAGGATCTGCAACGCCTGCTGGTAGTTCGCGTTCGTTATCTGCATCTGCTGTCCACCTGGGCCTCCGCTTCCGCTTCCACTCATACTCACACCAACACTACCAGGGAGATTACCACCCGCACCCATACCGCGGCCCATCTGGCCGCCGCTGCCTCCGGGTCCTCCTCCTCCTCCAGGCATCATCCCGCTGCCAGTGCCGCCGCCGCCATCAGACATCCCGCTCGTCCGCCGCATCCCGCTGACCATCGGGTTCGCACCGCCCATCATGTCCGGGTTTTGCTGCCTCATGCCGCCCATACCTCCCATGCTTCCTCCCATGCCGACGCCTACACCACCGCTGCCGCCACCGGACATGCCATCTCCATGCTGCTGCTGCTGCTGCTGGATCTGGCCGCGATGCTGCTGTGCGGCCTGCATCTGCTGGAGCTGCATCTGATGCTGCTGCTGCTGCTGGCGCATCGCCGCGAGCCGCGCCGGGTCGATAGAGCCCCCGCCTGGGCCCCCTCCTCCTGGTGCTCCTGCTCCGGGGCCGCCGCCACTGCTGCTGAGACGCGCGGGGTTCATCGCGCCGCCGCCGATGTTCATGCCCATGCCCATGGCGGCGGGGTTGATACCGCCCATGTCCATCCCCTGCAGCCCGCCTTGTCCTTGTCCGCCTTGGCCCTGTCCTACACCCATACCCATTCCGCCCATCCCTACTCCCATCCCACCCATTCCTCCTCCCATCCCGCCGCCCATTCCTCCACCCATCCCGCCACTGCCGCCCATCCCCTGCTGCATCAGCTGCTGCTGCCGCGCCTGCTGCACCTGCATCAGCCGATGGCGCTCGCGCGACTGCGCGTTGGACATCGCCTCGGGGATGCTCGCGATGTTGATCCCGATGGTGTTCAGGGAGTGCGGGGAGGGCAGGGGCTGTTGATTTTGCCCGGGTTGCTGTCCGCCTTGGGCTTGCGACGATGTCGATGACGAGGAGGAGGAGGAAGCAGTGTCCGCCGGCCCACCTCCACCTGCGCCGCCTGAGGTCGACGCCCCCGCAGACGGCGACGGCGACGGCTGCTGCCGCTGCCGGTTCGCCTGCGCCTGCGCCTGTGCCTGGGCGTGCTGCTGCATCTGTTGCTGCATCTGCTGCTGGGGCGACTGGGAATGCGAATGCTGCTGCTGTTGTTGTTGGAGATGGCTCGCGGAGCTGGGCGAGGCGCGCGAGGAGGACGACGGAGGGCGGGATGGTTGCTGCTGCTGCTGCTGTTGTTGGGTCTGTTGGTGTTGGTGTTGCTGCATCGCCTGCGCCTGCTGCTGCTGCTGTTGCGGAGACAGCTGCTGCCCCTGCCCCTGCCCTTGACCAGCCCCGTTAACGCCAGACATGGGCAGCGAGAACTGCGCCGGGCCGTTCACGTTCACGTTCCCGCCGCTGTTCCCGCCGCTATTGCTATTGCTGCTTCCGCCTCCGCTGCCGCCGTTCTGCTGGTGCTGGTGCATCATCATCTGTTGCTGCTGTTGCTGTTGCTGTTGCATCTGCTGATGCTGCTGCTGTAATTGCTGCATCTGCTGTAGATGTTGCTGTTGCTGTTGTTGCTGCTGCTGGGACATGGGCATGCCCGACGACGACGACGACGGCGGGCCGCTTCCACCCCCAGACGACGAGGAGGACGAGAGACCCATGGGGATGGTTGCAGGCGGGGGCATGAGCATGTTCTGGCTCTGGCCCTGGTTTTGGCTGGGCGTGGAGGCGCGGTTCATGCTGGCGTTCGCGTTCACACCGCTTCCGGGGGCGTTGTGAGGATGGGGATGAGGATGGGGCGCGGGCGAGGCCGAGGACTGGTGCGCGTTGACATTGGCGTTGGCACCGCCGCTCATGCCAGCGGACTTGTTCTCCCCGTGTCGCGGCGCTTGTACAGCGGCAGCGACCCGCCGGCCCCGTCCATGCTGGCGCTGGGCAGCTCGTCTGCGGGCCGCTCGCGCTTCAGTGCGTTCGCAGGCATGGTCATGTTCGTGTTGGTGCTGCTGCCCATGTTCATGGGGGTCATGGGGGCCATACCCAGTCCCATTCCCATGCTCCCACCCGGGCCTCCGCCTGCGCTCGTAGGCGGCGATCCCGCATTCGCCCCAGTTCCTGCATTTCCGCCGCCTGCACCACCAGTTCCCACACCCCCTCCAACCCCGCCACCCGCGCCTAAACCACCTGCACCTGTCCCCCCGCACCTGCCGACGCCATCATGATCCCCACCTGCTGCCGCTTCGCGAGCTCCTTGGCGAACAGCCCGGGCAGCTCGCTGTAGATCTGGCGGATGCGCTCCGCGGAGGCCGTGTCCCCCAGGAAGGCGGGCGGGTCGAGCGTGGGTAGCGGCGGGTGCGGTGTGTTCTGTGTTTTTTTTTTTTGGTTGTCGCGGGTTCAGGAATAAGGAACGAGGAATGAAAAGAGGAAAGAGGAGAGAGAGAAGAGGAGAGAGAACGTTAGATCAGCACATGGTCGACTCGGACGAGCGAGGTGAGGGGGTGCTTACAGCTTGTCGGCCATGGTCTGCGGCTGATGCGAGCCATGTCAGATTCGATTGCATGCGCGTGGTATATCTAGAGTCAAGAGTGTGAGTTCAGGTGAGTTTGTTTGTTTTTTGGGATTAGGATTAGATGAGATTGGATTGGAGAATGGGTGGATGTATGGATGGGTGATGACGATGCATGAATGGATGATTGGATGATAGGAGGGGGGAGGAAAGAAAAGCTTACTGCTGGAACCGCGGGTCGGTGGTGGGGATGCCTTTGCTTTGGAATAACATGCACATTCTAGAGTAGACGAGAGGGTATTGGTATTAGTATGGGTGTGGGTATGGGGAAAAGAAAACGAAATGAGAGAGAGGACTTGAGATTTAAAGAGATGATGATGATAATGATGATGATAAAATAAACAAAGGAAGCGACAGAAGAAAAATGAAGGAAGTTGGAAAAGTGAAATACACAGCAAATGAAAGAAATAAATGAAAAATAAAAGATAAAAATGAAAATCGACGAAAGGAAGAAAACGGAAATGGAGGAGGAAGAGAACGAAATGAAAAGAAAAGAGGCGTACTTCAACAGCTCAACATTCAGCTCTAATACCGAGGCCACTTTCTGGTCTTGGACGGTTGGATTAGTCGTCGTCGTCGTACTGTTGTTGTTCGTGGGCGTCGTGGTTAAGTTCGAGTTCAGGTTGTTTGTAGTGGCATGTGTCGTCGTCGTGGGTGTGGGCGTCATAGCATTGGCATTGTTGGCATTGGAGGTGGGGGAGTCATTTGTGGTAGTGGCGGTGGAAGCCAGGTTCGCAGGCGTGGGTGTAGACGGGAGTGGGTGTAGCGGCGGGTGCTGGGATTGGTGTGGGTGTTGGGAATTCTGGATATGGGCGAGCTGGTTTGGATTGGGATTTGGACCTGGATTTGGGTGATGGGTTGGGTCCGTGTTCGGCAGAGAGGCCGAGCTGCTGCTGCTGGGAGTCGGAGGATGTGGATGTGAGTTGGGGAACGACGGCGACAGGGATGAAGATGTGGATGTGGCTGTGGATGGAGGAGGTATTGACGGCGGCGGAGGGGCTGCTCTGGACCTGTTATCGAGCTTGTGCCGTTGCTGTGGCCGCTGATGTTGCTGCTGCTCCCGCCCCCGCCCCCATTCCCATTCCCACTGTCGCCGCCACCGCCGCCAGCGACACCGTCGGGCATGCCCAGGTCAGGGATGCCACCGTTCATAGCATCATCGTCGTCCAGGAGCGCAGGCATATCCCCGGTCTCCGTGGGCATGCTCGCGGTATGTGGGAGGGAGTCAACAAGCATATCCGCGTCCCCGGCGCCTCCCTGCTCGTGGGCCTGGGGCTGGGGCTGGTGGCTGCTGCCCTGCTCGTCCTCGGTGCTGGGCGCGGGAGTGTCGGTATGCTGCTCCTCTGGGCCGTGCGCGCGCCCGTGGTCGTGGTCGTGGTCGTTTGCAGAGCCGGGCACCGGGTCGTGCTCGTCTTCGTCCTGGTCGGGTGGGGGCGAGAGCTCGCTGAGGGGGTGGACACCCGCGAGTCGGGCTCGGCGCGCGAGGGTCTTCGGGAGGAGGCTGCGCGAGAGCGACGGCGGTGGTGATGGTGATGGTGGTGGCGGCAGGCAGGTCTCCGACTCGGTCAACGCTGTCGTCGTCGTCGTCGCCGTCCTCTTCCTCCTCTTCCTTCTGAATGGTCTCCTCCGGGGCCTCGTTCTCCTCTGCCCGTGGGTTTATTGGATTAGATATTGTCTCTGGCGGGGGGGAGCTGGGATTGGTCAGGGTGTTTTGGTCAGGGGGCTGTATGGATAGGATCTGCTTGTCGCTGTCTATTCTGCGGAGGGCATGTGTGTGGGGATCGTCCCAGTGGTGATGGTGATCTGCTGCTGACTTTGGCGAGAGATGGTCTAGACGAATCATACCCTTCTCTCTTTTTTTTCTTTCAAGGGCGAGTGCAGTTAGTCCAAAACAACCTGCCCACTTCTCTGACACACAACAGCGGAGTCTTAATTCTTTGCTTGCTGGTCAACTCGGTATTTCTTACTGCCCATACACCTGCACACATCTACACCTTACGAGTCCTCCAACACCCGCAGACTATCCCATTCCACTGCATTCAATTTTAATTAGCCATCGTCACCGTTGTCCCGAGTCCTCTCCGTGCCAAGCCTGCCTCGCCGACAACATCGCTTACTTAATCCTTTGTCTCTGTTTGCCATCAAACTACATCTGCCCCTCATAGGTGTATCCGCCCAACCCACCAAAACGTTCCCTCAAGACACTCAAGGATGTAAGTATGCCCCTCCCCGCTCTGAAATCATGTCCTATGGCCTTCTACGCACTGCTGGTATTCTGCATGGCAGAAATCACTGCTCGAAACGGTGGAATTTGGATGGATGCCGTCGGATGGATTGGGATGGATGGATCCGGACTTTTCTCCTCCTCGTCCTGCTCTCTCCCGACCTCTGGCTAAACTTCCTTCTCTTTCTTAGAATACGCAATGGGTCGGGTTATCAGGGCACAAAGGCGCTCGCACGCCATCGTACGTCGTCTCGCTTTCGTCCTCCCATAATATTTCTCAATAACTCTCTCTCCAGTTCAAATCGCACACCCACCACAACAAGAACCCCGCCCGTCTGCGTAACCTCGACTTCGCAGAGCGCAACGGCTATATCCGCGGTATCGTCAAGGACATCATCCACGACGCCGGTCGGTACGTCCAAGCCCCCTCCATACAAAACCCATCCTCTATAGCACCTATTTATCCTATTTTATTATAACAGTGGTGCCCCCTCGCCCGCGTCGTCTTCCGCGACCCCTACCGCTACAAGCAGCGCAGCGAGACCTTCATCGCCACCGAGGGCCTTCACACCGGCGCCTTCGTCTACTGCGGCAAAAGGCCACCCTGGCCGTCGGCAACGTGATCCCCGTCGCGCAGTGCCCCGAGGGAACCATCATCTGCAACGTCGAGGAGAAGACCGGCGACCGCGGCGCGCTCGCCCGCACGTCGGGCAACTACGCCACCATCATCGGCCACTCGCCCGACGACAACAAGACCCGCATCAGGCTGCCTTCGGGCTCGAAGAAGACGATCTCGGGCGATGCGCGCGCGACGATTGGCATTGTTGCGGGCGGAGGAAGGATCGACAAGCCGTTGTTGAAGGCCGGGCGTGCGTTCCATAAATACAAGGCTAAGCGGTACAACTGGCCCCGCACTCGTGGTGTGGCTATGAATCCCGTTGACCATCCTCACGGTGGTGGTAATCACCAGCATATCGGAAAGGCATCGACCATTGCCCGTTCGGCTGTCCCTGGACAGAAAGTCGGTCTCATTGCCGCTCGCAGGGTACGTTGTTTTCTCCTTCCTTTAATGTTTTACTTGTATGTATTAATTGTTTTTTGGATAACAGACTGGTCTGCTACGTGGTACGGTCAAAGTCAAGGAAGTTTAGATATCTTGAATGTCTATCTTTTTTTTCTATACTCTTGTCTTTGCTGCTCGCCCTCTCTCCTCGTCTTCTTTTTTTTCGGCGTCGCTTGAAATACACTCCATCATCGATCCGTCATGCACGTACATACACCCGACCCATCCCGCCTACATGGCTGCCACCCACAAAAATATGCTTATGCCTTGTTATATGCACATATGAGTCTTTTGTTGAGTTTTTTTGAGCGAGAGAGAAAGTGTGGAAGATGATGTGGCGTTACGTGTGCCATTCGTTTCTTGGATTCTTTAGCTGGGCTTTGGAACCTGGAGGATTGAGATATTATGTGCTGTGTGCTCGGCGCTCGCTTATCCAATGTTGCTGTAATGATCCTGGCCTGATTAAGAAAGAGGATGTCCTTTTGGAGTATGTCCTTTACTTTGTATCGAATCTTAGTGGCAAGGCAGAAAGCTATCACCGTGCTGAGAGGAATCATATGTGATATCGGTTACTTTAAATTGCGTAGTAGGAATACAGTTGCGGACAAGCGAACACATCAAATTTGATATCTGGATTCCGAACGACAGAGATGCAGTCTCAAGAGTCAAAAAGCACGAGTCAAAAAATATGCCTGAGCAATTTGATGAAGAGTAGAGGTATATCTTGCCTGTTGCCCCTGACTGGCGATGGCTTTGTAAGGAATAGTTTATCTTCTTTTCCCTGGTTTGGGTGTCTATATGCATATCGTAACTTGCTGGCCAATCAGCCAAATACACAGCTTGAGATTCAAGAGAAAAAATTCAAGAATGAAACCAGGATTTATGTCGCAATGTTGCCTGGCTGTAAAAAAATAAATAAAAAAGCGACCTTCATTTAAACACTTCAAAGGTCACCTGAATATCAAAACTCCCAATGTGTGCGACAGAAGTGATAACTGTGGCTATGGACGGGTCGTTCTGTCGCACAAAAAGGTGTATAGAGTGAAGCTCAGAGGTAGTATAGATAGATAAAAGTGTTCTGTGTTCACTGGGGTTTGTAGCTACAACAGGGCCTGTGTTTATACTGTAGGGTAAGGTCTAAAACTAAGCTACAGGCATCCACCGGCTACTGTGACACAACTAGCCGGTGTTACACTTCAACGGTAATTCTCACTTTTCACATTGATTTTTGCACCTATTAACACAAATTCTTTTGTATATTGTAGCTACTACTCAGGTCTATAAATTTGTAGTAAAATTTTATTTTATTTTGTGCTGAGTACAGGTGTATTTTTGGTCGAAACAGTAATGTAACATGTTAAATTATAGTAAGTTGAAATTATTTGAGATCTTCTACAATTTGGGCCCCACATAGATGTAAAATTTTGGTCTAGTAATATATCTAATATGCATATCAACATCATGTAGCAATTTGAGGGCCCTAGCATGTGAGCGAGCATCAGTGCAGGTCTTTAAAAAATTGTGAGAATTTCAAAAATAGAGGCTGCCAGCTGATGGCTCAAGCTGTCAAAGCATATCAAGCTGAGCAGAAGAAGCCAAAGAATGTGTGGATGGGGCTGCGTAAAATATGCATGCTTTTTGAAGGCATGCATATTCAAGAAAACCAATGGCGAGCAGATTAAACTTTGCCATATGACGCTGAAACATTTAGTAGAAGGTGGAAGTACTCGTGAACAGGCTAATGCAGACCGTGCTTGGCTTACACCAGGAGAGGAGAAGATTGTTGTTGAGTTTCTTAATGAGGTTGCAAGCCGTGGATTCCCATATGATCATATGCGCACCAGGGAACTAGTGGACCAAATTGCCAGTGCCCGACTAGGAGATGCATTTCCTGTAACAGGTGTTGGTATTAACTGGACCTACCGATTCAAGGTCAGAAATGGGGATGATATCAAGATGTCCCGATCATGACCTTTGGAGGATAAAAGAGGTCATGCAGCCAACCCTGCCAACAACACTCTTTGGTTCAAGACCATTCTTCTGGGCACAATCACAAAATATTCAATCAAGCCTATCAATATGTATGCATCTGATGAGATTGGATTTCAGGGACAAGGTCAAGGAGAGCGGTAGTTTGTTTTTGGCCCTCGTACCAAAGGAGACCCATACCAGCAGCGTGCAGGAACACGGGAGAATATCACTGGTATTGTGACTATCTGTGCAGATGGGACAACCATTTGTCCAGCTGTGATATTCAAGGGCAATGCATACAATGTCAGATGGGGACATAATAATCCTCTCAAGGCTTCATATGAATTTTGTTTTTTTTTGATCAAGAAATACTGATTATTCAAATTTTCCCTTTTTAGATTAGGATATCAGAAGAAGGGCTGGACCGATAGAGAGATTGGCATTGAGTGGATCAAGCATTTTGATCAAATGACATGCACAAAGGCCAAAAACGAGCACTGGTTACTGATTGTGGATGGCCATAATTCCCACTACACTGTTCCCCTTCTTCAATATGCCTGCGAGCACCAGATTGTTATCATCTGCTATCCTGCACATGGAACACACATTTATCAAGGTCTTGATGTTGTGATTTTCTCACCTTTGAAAAAATATCTTTCACAGGAATGAGATAACCGGTTCCGAAGCACTGGTCAACCCATGGACAAAAACAATTTTTTGCAGATTTTTTCGAAGGCCTACATCGCTGCTCTGACACCCGAAAATATCAAAATGGCTTTTAAAAAGACTGGAATCCATCCATATGACCCATCTGTCATTACAGAAAGCATGCTTGCTCCAAGCAAAGACACATCCTATGAGGTTCACCTCCCAGTGCCCATGAAACAGGCCTCAGAACCTGTCCAAGCCCTTGCCAAGGCACTCCGTGATTTACAACTTGTGGATTCCAGCAGCTCAGTTGATACCGAGACAATGACATCAGCTGCAGAGATAAGGAGCATGGAAACCACTGATGTTGCTGGACCGTGGGAAGTCCGGATCACATGCTCATCTAACCCGGTGTTGAATCAGTCAATGAGAAATTCAACACCTGCAACAACCTCCACCACTCCATCTCCATCCCCAGACTCTACTCTTCAGGTGCTCGCAAATACTGTCAACTCTTTGAAGCAGACAAACCTTGGCCATCTTGTTTCCCACACCCCTGCTGTCTCTTCTGATCCTATGCCCTCCCACACCACTTGCACAAAGAAGAGTCTGTCTGGACCTGTCAACGACCATATTGCTGCCCTTGAAATACAGCCCTGCACTCCCAACAAGCTTCTTCTCCTCTCTGCCCTCCATGAATCTGAAGCCCATGTCAATAGGATGGAGATCCATGCTTTTGAGCTCCAAGCATCCCACATTCTGAATGAGGCCTATGCTCGGCGACTTAAGCAACAACTGGCAGCAAAAGAGGAGAAAAAGTCGAAGAAGAAGGCTGGGAAGCTGGTAGGGGATGGCCTCCCTTGTCTCCTTACAGGTGACCAGTTCTATGAGCTTGCAAAGGAGAAGGAGAGGGAGATCCATGATGAGGAAAGGCTGAAGGAGGACAGGAGAGGGGCCAAAGAAAGGTACAGAGAGGCCCTTGCACTGTGGAAGGTTGCAGATGAGCGAAGGAAGGGGGAGGCTGCAGAGGCTAGGGTGAAGAACAAGAAGGCCACTGAAGATTTCAACAACAAGAAGGCAGCTGCAACGAAGAAGGGAACAAAGTTGAAGAATTCTGACAAACCTACCCCCATCCCCATCCCAAAAGCGATTCCGAGGCTGAAATTGAAGGATTTTTCAAATGGTTTTTGCAGGCAGGTGCTCCTGGTGACGACAAAGATGATAGGGAGGCTTTTGAGGCTGTGGAGAGTGGCAGCGAGGGCAGCGAGGACAATGAAGACGATGAGGATGAAGAATAATTGATTTCTGGGGCCATCTGGGCCGGGCCGCTGTCGCGTGTCACACTCAATAGTGTGGCTCATTTTGTACCTGTCTCTCGTATTTTGTGTATATTCTCACCATCCCTTCCTCTTTTTTGCAAATAAAAGCTCTGTTGTGTACCTAGGAAATTTCTCTATATGTTTTGTTGTTTTTTTACCTACTATTACGTGCAGTTTTTTATTAAATGAATTCGATTTTTTGGTGTATCACATGACGGTGGATGCCTGTATAGAGTTCAAAAGGAATAGGTGTGATCGAGGAGTGAACAGTTTACCATAGGGAGTCTGGATAGAAGGTGTAAGAGGACAAAGAGGTATCGACATGGGGTCGAAGTCGATAAGATAAGATAAAGGAAAATTATAGTGTGAGAAAGTACCATGTGTCATAGTGTGTCAGCACTATGAGTCGTGCTGGGTCAACCCAAGAGGTGTCAGATCCACCGATTGCGGCCGTCAGATTCAACCATGACAAAGCACAACCGGTCATTTCCGAGAGTCAGCATTCCAGTGGCATAGCCCATTGCCATCAAATTTCAACCAACTCCGCTGCTAGCGCCATGTCCCAACTGTGGTAACTCTAAGACTCTTGTTTTGAACACAAAACAACAGGTTTTTAAATTTTGAAGTCACATATATGTAGTATCAGGTCTGTGAATGCATTGTACCAAAGGAATTTCATTACAAGTTCCACCCAAAAAGTCATGGCTGAAACAGGCTACAGCAAAGCAGAGGTCAGAATCAAGGATAATGTCTCAAAGAAAGACATCAGCATTGTACAAATATGATGGTGGATCACCAGCAAAGCCCAATTTGCACCGCTTCCCTTTCTGATGTTCCTGCAGTGGGTACATCATACGTTGATTTGTGCCATGATTGGTGTGTTCACCACAATGTGTGCATAGGACTTGATGTGGTTGGCCACTGTTCTGGGTAGTAGGATTCATGAGGGGTGGAGTGTTTTTGTCAAGAGAGGGGGTAGTAGTAGTCTGATCTGAGAAGCAAGAAGATATCTGAACGGAGGAGTTAACAGACAAAGCACTCAAGTTTTGACAAGACGAAGGTGATAAAACAGATTGATATGGGACATGTGATACACTATGTACATCATCAGCTTGCCATGATATAAAGGATATGTTGGTGTGGACATGATTGGAAAAACGCGTCCAACCGTCAGAGGTGACAGGAGTCAAGAGTCAAAAGAATCTCTCGTGTCGCTTGCTGATTCTGCACCAGATGCCGGACTTGCCAAAGCATCCCTCTTGCCATTCGCTTGCCTTGCTTATGTGGCCATCCCTTTTTGGGGGTGGGTACTACCCACCCCCCGATGGGAGATATGGTCGTGATCGGTAGATCTGACACCTCTTGGGTCAACCATTACTATCCCTTTCCAGGAGTTTGAAGCTTTTTCATGTATTTGACATATTCTTACACGACCACTGACTCTCTCGTCCTCAAACTTGGCCAAAAGATGTGGGATTGTGCCCTCTATTCGAATATCAAATTAATATTTGAAAAAGACAACAAGAGATGAGAATGGAGCATTTCCGAAGCACATAAATCGAATATTCCAGGAGATTGAAACGATTGTAACGGAAAGTCACATCAAAATGTTCATGTTCCGCCCCTAGTGGCAGTTACAACAGAGTGGGCAAATGTGGCTAGCACAAAAGGCGGAGCCTTAAAAATCATCACGTCGGTCACTCTTGGTTAACACAGAAATGCTGTTTCTAACTTTGCATTCCAAGAAATATATCCACAAGTCCAGAATTTTGGATGATTAATGGCCTGCTATATAGAAATGTTCCTCCAGAATTTGGGGGTAAACGGATTGCCTGATCTACACAGATCTGGGGCAACATCTTGTTACTTTGACCTATTTACTGTAATCAAAATTGGCACTTCTCAGTTCTACCATACAACAGCCTCCAAGCTCAATTTTTTTACATATTCTTAATGGGATAGTCCATCTGTATGCATGTGCAAAATTTTGTGTAGATAAAGCAAGAACTGGAGGAGAAAAATGAGATTTTCAAACTCATGGAATTTCAAACTCCTGGAAATGGAGTTGAACAATCCCTGATAACGCCGTCGACATGTGACATCATGTCACACGGCCAATATCATCACAAAAGTTGAGACACCTCAGTTTCGTCAGTTCTTCATTGTTTTCTTCCAAAAATTTTGTGCATTGTATATACTATAATATATATAGTAGCTATTAATGGTACTTTTAGCTCAGAAAATGCATGAAATAAGTTAAAAATAGTAAATTACATCAAGTTTCCACTATATATAGTCAAAGATAAGACAGATTCATGAGATTGCAGAGGATGTGAACAATGATATAGAAGGTATTGTTATATATTAACATGCATATAGTTATTTCATTTAAAACAATTCTAAAAACGTAATTTTTCATAGAGATTTGAGCCAAATACATCTAATTCTGTCAAAATTTGATTCTTAACATGTCCAAGTCTTTACAGTTTGGAATATGATTAAAAATCACAGTAATAAGTAAGGCCTACAGTGTTTTGAACCATGCATATACCATTCCACATGTATGTAATAATATAAAACATATTTTTACAACACTCAATAACCTCAGTTATTTGACATATCTTCAAAATTGAGTCAATTTCTATTATTGTCCCTCTCCATGGCTTCCTCTTCCTCTTCCTCTATCTCCTTTATCTCCTCTATCTCCTTGCTTCCCTCATCAGCTTCAAATATTCATGTGCCTTTCATATGTAAATCAACTGCATCAATCAGTGCTGCTTGAATATCATTTACACAAGTTGGAAGCTGTCCACTTTACAAGTTTGGAGCACCAGCTTGCTTAAACAGCTTTAGCTGATCTTTTAATTTCTTGCCTTTGAGGTCCAGGGTTTTTCTTTTTCAAGTACCAGTTCTAGCTGTTACGATTTCAAGTTAGAGTCACGCAGTGTGCGTAATCTAACCACCAATCGTTGTACAAGAACAAGTTCAAGTTCAGGTAGAGCAAGTAAAGCAGAGTAGATTCTCAAGAACTAGCTAAAGAATACAGTGGATGTTTCCTCGTATAAATACTATGAACTGTACAGCTAGTTGAAACAAGATCGAATGTTCATCAGCAGATGTATATAAAAATAAGAGAAACAGATCGAGTTGAAACGAGTTTGATTGTTCATCAGCAGATGTATATAAGAATAAGAGAAACAGATCGAACGTTCATCAAAAGATGTATCATAAAAGATGGAAGTGAAACAAAAGTTCATCAGAGCGTACGATGATGTATCAATGATGTGAAGGATGACAAATAAAAGGAAAAGAAAAAGAAAAGAAAAGAGAAAAGAAAAAAGAAAAAAGACTTGTCGTAACACTAGCTGTGCAATTCTGGCAGCTGTATTTTTGTATTTTCCTCACAAACTTCTATATGCTTGAGTTTTTGCTTGACATTTATTGCAGAAGTCTACAAGCTCTTTGTGTCTTTTCCTCTTTCTTTTCCTGTATTCAGTGCCAGTCTATGTATATACTGATAGTCTTCTTCAGTAAATTTTGAAGCCATGAATGGTTGTGTGTTGTTATGGAAATATACAGATATTGCATGATTATGATCAAGCAGTGTAAGCTGTGGCTATTGTCACATAAGAACTCAGAAAGCATCTAAAGCAACTTCATTTTCAGTATTTGTGGCAGACATCCATACAAGTTCTCTTTCTTCAACTGTTGCCTCATCAATCAAACCACCAGATGTAAATTCTGATGTAAAGCATTCCCATGCCATCTCCAGTGCTTCTTTGAAAAAGAAATCAGAAGTTCATGGAAGTGTGGATATAGACCTGAGAATGAAGAGGAACAAGATCAAGCATGTTTTCATTTTTTGCATTAAAAGTTCAGATTGCTTTTATATATAGATAAGAAAATATTCTGCATAAATTGCTGAAACAGCAGGCTCTGAAGCTGTTGGTGAATAGTCAAGAACATTTGAAAGATTTGTTCCATATGATTGAGTGTTGAGTTTTGCTTGTTGATACAAAGATTTTCTAAAAAGAGCTTGATTTCATCTTGATAAAGAATAAGAGCTTTCAACTTGTACCAGATATCTTCTGCTGCAGTCTCAGATGAAGTTACAGCCTTTTTCTCAGCTTGATCACCTTATACTTTTGCCATAACAGTAGCTCTACCCTTCTTTCCAACAGGCCTTGCAGAATATCTTTGATACCCTTGGACTTTAATGCATAATATTGAACCATGATGTTAGTATATTATAATAAGATGTTACTGCAGAATCATTGCCTGAATTTCAGACTGGCTATAAGGCCTAGAAATAAATGCTGGAATCAGAACAAGAATCTGTATTTTTAGTACACAAGATCATATAAGAATACCAAATTTTGTGACTTACTATCCATTAACAAAGCTTTTTGAACTAAAAATAGTAAAAAAGCGGTCAGAATCAAAGAAATAGAGGTAATCAAACAGGTATAGTGGTGATTTGAGTGCAAAACCATTTCCCTGCAGTCTTTAGGTATTTAAAGGTTATTTCGGGGCCATCCCTCACATGCAAGGCTGCCATGAAAAAGCCTGCTCGGCCTACTCGGCCTGTTTTGGAATGGGATCAGTGGCTGTGCTACACCTATTTTGCTCTCAAAACAGTATAATGACTATAGCATCATGGAAAATGAAATTCACGACTAGATTTGCAGAGTAAAACTGATTTAAATTTACATTTATAAAATGTGATCAGAACAGATTTTTAATTTAGCAAGTCTAAGTAGGTGAAAGTGCCTAAATATAGGGTCTAACTCGCCACTGAGGCCAAAAACAAAAATATGTTCTGATCAGTTTGTTCAAATTTAAATTCTAAGGAAAATATGTCTACCAACCATGTCTATAAGTGCTGTGGTTGCTGAGATATTCTTCATGCAATCCAGAGTGCTATATTTGGCAGGGAAATCAGTCTGATTTCGCTTTTTGAGTTCTTAATCATATTTTTGCAATAAAGATGCTCTCATGCAATGGAAATACTTAATATCTTCCAGTACATACCACAAAATATTTTGAATTGGTTGTTTATAAAGTACAAGCTCAATGTCTCAAGATATTGGTCTGGTCACAATGTGACACATCATGTCACTGGCCGTCACACGCATCAGTGATTGTTCAACCCCATTGGAAAGACAGTACATATCGTGTGATTTACACACTGCTGATCGAAAAAAAAAAGGTACATGTACGTATTGTACCTGGCCGATCTGCTGTGCGAGTAAGGCGCAAAGTTCCGCGTTCGCAAGAATAGAACAAATCATAATATGAAGGTTGTAAATAGCTTTGAGGCTGTGAGCCATGCGCTGCGCTGCGCTGAAGTTGTACAGCAGCTTCGAACACATCATCGCATCCACGAGAGCATGGGTATCCTGGGGCCAAGATGACTCCAAGCCGGTGCAATGTTGGAAATTGAGCTTGAGTTGTTGAATGGAATCGGTCATAAACGTGCGGATGTCTGTTGCGTCGTCTACCTCGTCCTTGAGGTTGATGGCTGTCGAGATTGATTTGAGAGCGGGAATGTCAAATGACGCTTCAATGGTATGTTCGGGGCGGCTGAGGAGGATAAACCGTAGTCTCCCAGAGACCAAAGATAACACAGCTGGCAAGGCATCCAAAAGGCGTGATATATCAGCCTTGTTATCGCATTGATCAAGGCCATCGAGGACGACGGTTGATTGGAATTCGAGATTTGAGGATAATATAGGCTCAACTATGAGCTTGCGCAGTTGCATTTCGATGGGTTGATCGAAAATGGTAGGATAGCTCTCGATGGATGATAAGACGTAGTGCATTAGCCCTGGTACGATGTTTGCGAGCTGGTATGCAATGGTTGGAATAAGGAATTTTGAGTCCGAGTATGCGACCTCGTTCTCATTGCCCTCACGCTTGCGAATGAAGTAACTGGCCACCACACAATTGTCTTCTGTGTGCATGAAATCGGCAAAAGACGATGCAATGGACGTCTTTCCTATTCCTTCAGCTCCGGATAACCAAAGTACACGGGAGCCGTCTCGATTTCGCGCCCATTCCGCGAGCATTGAGACAATTGATTGACGAGTGTTAGGATGGCATCGTGGAATGGCTCCTGATTCATATGTAGCGCCCATTATTGTGTGTTTTCTGAGCATGTCTAAGGCAGTCTCTTTAATGAAGGTTAGATCTATTGTGTATAACAGAAGAAAATAGTATGCAGTCGTACCATGACTGGACGTTTTAGCTACCAAGGTGAAGATACCGCCGTTGACTGTAACTGGAGCAGCGTTCGCAACGAACATAGCAGAGATGTTTTGATGCTGGGAGCTAGTACTCGAGGAGCTCATTGGACGGCGAGGGAGAGCAAGAGTGATCGAGCTACAGGGTTCGAGCAACGACGGAAGAATAGGAAAGAAGCAAGAGCAAGAGCCTTGAACCATACAATTGGTCAGTGGGGATGCGCATCCATTGCACAGAGTACATGTACGGCGGTCCTAGCCCATTATCGTGATAGTAGGGTCCTCTCCTAGCAGTTCTAATTTAAGCCTTGGGCGCTGTTCGAAATCTACAAATCTTCAGTCTGTTTTTTGGGCCCTCAGACTTGCGATTGAAGTATCTGGGGACAGGGTGTTACCCCTCTGTGCGCAGAAATCCACAAAGGAAGGAGCGAGTGAGGTTTTACATGCCCATACTACGACAGAACACGGGAACCATCTCGGTTTCACGTCCTTGCTGGTATTTTTGAGACAATCGATTGCTGTGTGTTCGGGCGACATTGTGGATGGTGTCCCGATGCATGTGAAGTGCCCATTAATTGAGTCTATCCAAGGCAGACGCTGTAAGAAATTTTAGACTCTGCTGTATTTAATAAAAGGAAAATGCAGCCTCGCGATTAATAGACGTTTCTGCTACCAAAGTGAAGGTGCCACCATTAACAATGATTGGGGCAGCATTGGCTACGAATATGTATAGTGGAGTCGCTTTGTTATTGAGGACTAGTATGTGAGAGGCTCGTTGGATGAGAGAGAGAACGCATTCTTCTGAGCAGCAGGAAAGTGAAAGTGAAAGTAACCTAAACCAGCCAAGTAGTCGGCACCTGACCCCTGTACAGAACACATGTTGAAGCGTTATCAGGCACAAAGGCGCTCGCACGCCATCATACATCATTTCGCTCTCATTCTCCTATAGTATTTCCCAATAACTCTCTCCTGTTCCAGTCGCACACCACCACAACAAGAACCCCGCCCGTCTACGCAACCTCGACTTCGCAGAGAGCAATGGCTACATTTGCGGTATCGTCAAAGACATCATCCACGACGCCGGTTGGTACGTCCAAGCCCCTCCGTATAAAACCCATCCTCTGTAGCACCTATTTATCCTATTTTATTTTATCCTATTTGACTACAACAGTGGTGCCCCCTTCGCCCGCGTCGTCTTCCGCGACCCCTAGCGCTACAAGCAGCGCAGCGAGATCTTCATCACCATCAAAGGCCTCCACACCGGCGCATTCGTCTACTGCGGCAAAAGGCCACCCTGGCCGTCGGCAACGTGATCCCCGTCGCGCAGTGCCCCGAGGGAACCATCATCTGCAACGTCGAGGAGAAGACCGGCGACCGCGGTGCGCTCGCCCGCACGTCGGGCAACTACGCTACCATCATCGGACGCTCGCCCGACGACAACAAGACCCGCATCAGGCTGCCGTCTGGCTCGAAGAAGACGATCTCGGGCGATGCGCGCGCGACGATTGGCATTGTTGCGGGCGGAGGAAGGATCGACAAGCCGTTGTTGAAGGCGGGGCGTGCGTTCCACAAGTTCAAGGCTAAGCGGTACAGCTGGCCCGCACTCGTAATGTGGCTATGAGTCCGGTTGACCATCCTCACGGTGGTGGTAATCACCAGCATATCGGAAAGGCATCTACTATTGCCTGCTCGGCTGTTCCTGGACAGAAAGTCGGTCTCATCGCCGCTCGCAGGGTACGTTGTTTTCTCCTTCCTCTATTGTTTTACTTGCGTGTACTGATTATTTTTTGGATAATAGACTGGTCTGCTGCGTGGTACGGTCAAAGTCAAGGAAGTTTAGATATCTTGAATGTCTATCTTTTTTTCCGTACTTTTGTCTTTGCTGCTCGCTCTCTCTCGTCTTCTTTTTTTCGGTGTCGCTTGAAATACACTCCATCATCGATCCGTCACGCACATACATACAGCCGACCCATCCCGTCTACATGGTTGCCACCCCACAAAAATATGCTTACGCCTTGTTATATGCACATATAAGTGTTTTTGAGTTTGAGCGAGAGAGAGATGATATGGCGTTACATGTGCCATTCGTTTCTTGGATTCTTTAGCTGGGCATTGGCACTGAAGCTAAAGCTGAAGGTCTGAGATATTATGCATGTGCTGTGTGCTCGGCGCTCGCTTATCAAATGGAATTGTAATGATCCTGGCCCGATTAAGAAAGAGGATGTCCTTTTGGAGTATGTTCTTTGCCTTGTGCCGCATTGGCGGAATCTTAGTGGCAAGACAGAACACTATGATGATGATGAAAGGAATCATATATGATATCAGTTTTTTAGGTTGTATAGCAGGGATATCTCAATACAATGTATATGCCATTTCAATCATGCGATATAACTTGAGGGATTATATGGACCGACGCGAAGGTCAATGGCAGGGAGGGATAAAGATAAATTGATGTTGTCTGCTCTGGATGTTTATGTATACACGAAATCTGAGACGAATTTCCGTGTCATAGTACTAAGTACACTGGCTCATAATGTATAATTCTCGTTTTGTATAGGAATTTGGTGGAAACCGCATCGGGGTGTGGGGACTTGTGTATATCATATAATGTATAGCTTTGTGGGGTCAATGATACATTATTATGAATCTAACCAGATCTAACCCTGGCAGATCTTAATACAAAAGTGTTGCAAATTAGGCCAATATCTCTGCGGGGCTAACCGAAGTAGTTACTGTTGGTGTCAATTTTGTTATACAATAATGGTAAGGCAATTTCGGTTGCATAAAGCTTTGACCAAGTCATGTATCATATAACCCTTGGCAGTATCATCTCTCAAGCTTGAAAAACATATCTGGGAGAATTTAAGATATTTCGTAAAGGAATCAACGCAGACAGCCAGGTAAACGAAGCTTTTGACAAAATTGGATCTTTTATTTTAAGTGGACAGTTGCCCGCTGAGAGGCTAAGAATACCTAACATTCTCTAGATATTCACCTATACATTACACCGGCTCATAATGTATAACGTCGGTTCCCAGCATATTAGAATTGTGTATTATGACATAGTATGACCAATGCGACTATACTTAGGGGGCGTCATGATAACCGTGATACAGTGTCTAAAAAAAAAAAGGTACTCAATGTACCAGCCTGAAGACCATGCTGCTGAGCGAGTAAAGCGCAAAGTTCCGCATTCGCAAGAACAGAATGAACCATTATTTGGAGGCTATAAATAACGTTGAGGCTGTGGATCATGCGCTGCGCTGCACTGAAGTTGTGAACCAGCTTCGAACACATCATCGCGTCCACGAGAGCATGGGTATCCTGGGGCCAAGATGACTCCAAGCCGGTGGAGTGCTGGAGGATAAGTCTGAGTCGTTGAATGGAATCGGTCATGAACGTGCGGATGTCTTCTGCATCGTCTACCTCGTCCTTGAGGTTGATGACTGTCGAGATTGATTTGAGAGCAGGAACGTCAAACGACGCTTCTATGGTATGTTCGGGGCGGCTGAGGAGGATGAACCGTAGTCTTCCAGAGACCACAGATAGCACATCTGGGAAGGCGTCCAGAAGGCGTGATATGGCAGCCTTGTTACCGCATTGATCAAGGCCATCGAGGACGACGATTGATTGGAATTCGAGACTTGAGGATAATACAGGCTCAACTATGAGCTTGCGCAGTTGCATTTCGATGGGTTGCTCGAAAATGGTAGGATGACTCTCTATGGAAAATAAGATGTGTCGCATTAGACCTGGCACGGCGTTTGCGAGTTGGAATGCGATGGTTGGAATGAGGAATTTTGAGTCATGCGACCTCGTTCTTATTTCCCTCACGCTTGCCGATGAAATAACTGGCCACCAGACAATGGTCTTCTGTGTGCATGAAATCGGCAAAAGATGATGCGATTGACGTCTTTCCCATTCCCTCAGGCCCGAATATCCACAATACACGGGAGCCATCTGGGTTTTGTGCCCATTCTGCGAGTTTTAAGATGATTGACTGGCGAGTGTTTGGATGGCATCATGGAATGGCTTCTAATTTGTCTGTAGAGCGCATAGATGTGTGCTTTCGGAGCATGTCCAAGGCAGACTCTGTAAGAAATGTTAGACTTTGTTGAATATACTGTATAACAGAAAATATGCGCACCATGACTGGATGTTTCAGTTATCATGGTGAAGGTGCCGTCGTTAACTATGATTGGGGCAGCATTCGCAACGAGCATAGCAGAGATGCTTTGGTGCTGGGAGCTAGTACTTGAGGAGCTCATTGGACGGCAAGGGAGAGCAAGAGTGTTCGAGCGATAGGGTACGAGAACTGACGGAAGAATAGAAAGGAAGCAAGAGGCATACACAACGGAGTCAGAGGCTGTCGAGGCGTATAGCCTTCGCACAGAAGATAGGTAGAGCTGTAATAGCCCACTATCTACGTACATAGTCGATGCACCTGACCCCTGTATGTTGAAGGGCACTACTCTGTTATCCCGATAGTAGTGTTCTGTCAATTTATACGAATTCCGCTTGCAGCATGCGGAACCTTCATCGCCATTCCCTGGTCCCTTGTTCAACCCCGGACGGTTTTTTCAGAGGTACAAGATCGTTTGCTGCCCGCTTTCCTCCCGGCCTTCTTCAAAGATTCGAGAGATAGTGGATACGACAGCGAAAAGTGGTAATTGCTAGTCCTTGTGGCCACTGTGCATCTTTAGCTTGTCTTTAGCTCTCTGACTATTGGTTGGACTCGCATAAACATATAATCGATAACCTAGTGAGATGCCGTCAATAAGATGTACAAAACTTACATGACTATTTCTTCGGGATGAAGGTTCTTGGAGAGCGGAAAGAAAGACAAAAATATGACCGAGGTAGGTCTCGAACCTACAATCTCCTGATGTCAATCACGCGTTCAGAAGAGCACGTACTGATCGTAGTCAGACGCGATGCCATTTCGCCACACGGCCATGTAAATCTGTTGAAACTTGTGTTAGTATAAATTCATTGCCTATTTCATTATTTGACTCATTATTCACGGAAGCAGAAATTCCAGAAGCGAAGGGTTCGACCCGGGTTGGAGAACCAGTCCATTGAATCGTTGACGAGAGGTTGAGCACGGTGCCCGGTTGCGGTCTCTGTACAATGTATTTTGCTCATTCAGTACCCTCCTGAAAAATCTCGCGCCCATCTCACTTGCATCTCACTTTCCGGGGGCCTCTAGTTCTATTGGATGTTTTGATTGGGCACTTTCTGGAATACGAGATTATTTTCCAGGTGTCAGGTGTGTGCTTTGCAAGACCTGAATCTGATCCCCAGAATTTCAGGTCATTTGGACAGTCCATAGTGTAACCAGGTGTAATCGCGATATCAGGGAGTTTAGAATTCTGAGGAGTGACCAAGACGAATTAAGTAGTTAATTTCTTCAATTCGTGAGAATGGGGTAACATCAGGAACAGATGATATTGAAAAGCATCACAACTTGGCCGAACCTGGAATATATACTCATTCGCGGCGGTGCGTTGGCGCGTCAATCGTCCGTCCTTTCAGCCCCCTAGTTCAGAACATGGATGAATCTGGTTCCGACTTGGAGCACTATGCGCTTTTCCCGCTCACAGTCTTTGATAGACTATTTGAGCGCACTACGTTTGTTACTGGATGGCTTGTGGAAGGGACTATTGACGCGGCTGCGCTTGCTGCTGCTCTGGATAGAGTCACTCATAAATGGCGGATGCTGTCAGGCAGGCTGCAATCTGTCAAAGACCAAAATGTACGTCCCTATGCACGAGTTCGCTCGCTTTCCATTCCATTCACAAGTGCCGACCGCGCCTCCGATTCTGTTATTAGAACGTGAAATGGTATCTCAAAATACCACTGGGTCCACTGCCGCCCGACTACGCGACGTATATGTTGACCACTTCGACATCGACCACGCCTCTCTCGCAGCATGTGAAGATCCCAATCCCTTCTACGTCAACGTCGCTCCCGTTGGCGTTATTTCTGCACCCTCCACGCCTAGAAGTTACGCCGTTTGGGAATCGACGAACCACCCTCTGACGTGCTGGAACATTACTTACTTCCCTGCGGCGAGTAATGGGGGCGTGGACTACACCTGTATCGGATTTGCGAGGAGCCATGGCATCTTCGATGGAGGAGGGGCGGCGCTCGTGATGAATGCGCTCGTCGCGGAAATGAATGGTCGCGAATGGGCCGTGCCGCCCTTACCGCACGAAGGTGCGAATGTTAATCCTCTCGAAGAGGTCTTGGCGCGTGCGGCTCGCGCTGAGCAGTATTCGAGAGATGATGACTTCGCTGCGTACACCGTCATTGGTCCTGGTGGTGTTTTGAAGTTAGCTGCTTCGCATGTTAAGGAGCGGTTCTGGGCGGGTGCGGACAGACGCATTATTTTGATGCCTAAGGCTGTTTTAGATACGTTGGTGGAGGAGGAGGTCAGGTCTTCTTTGCGCAGCGAGGGGAAGCAGGTCGAGCATGTTACCACCGGCGACGTGTTGGTTGCTTGGATATTCAAAGTACGTACTCTACGTATACTCAGGCCGTTTATGTTTTCAATCTTACGCTTTTGCGTAGACAGTTTACGCAACAGGGCCAAAACCATATACCAAGATTCATTGCACCAATCTTGCGAGTTTTCGCGCACTTCTGGAACCTGAGTACGAGGCTGTGCAGGCGTTTCCCCACAACGCGTTTGTGCCGCTACCCTACCCTATCCTAACGGTCGCCGACGTCCAATCGTTTTCGTTGCCAACTTTAACCAATCTCTTTTCTGCTTCAAGACTCTCGCTATCTATGGACCATGTGGTATCTGGGTATAAACTGCTGCATAATAGCTGCTTCCCGACCCGCCGGGGGCCGATGAGACGATGACGGTCTCCAACGTCTCGGCGAGCCGTGTTCTTGAATCGGATTGGAGCGCGGTGGGATCTCGGCGGACACTTTGTGGATATAGATATCAAGCCACCCCAACGGACGTGATGTTCACGAATGCCGTGTATATTGCTGGAAGACTGGACGATGGAAGGACTGTCTTGGATGTGACTTTGAATAGGGCACGGTATGACTTGCTTTCGGGAGAGGTTCAGCGATTGGCTACGCGGATAGCTCGTAATCAAAAATATGGCAAGAAATAAGATCTCGCTCGCTCGTTCTAACCGTGGTTTTTATTTGTACTTAGGCACTTTTCTTACTACTTGCTATCATTATGCCTAACACAGTATGGCTCTTTACGATCCCTATTTATTTAAAGTTCCTTCTTGGTTCCTTCAAGGTTTGATGTCAGATAGATATTTTAATCGTACGGGTAGTCAATGGCGAAGTCGGTCTGGTTGTTCAACTTTATTTCGTGAAACTCTGCATGAACTGATCGCTACGAGACTTCATACATTAATCCCTGGCAGCAAGTTGCAACAGTCAGTCCCCGCCGGCAAGGGGTTGGCTTGGACACCGGGCATCCTTTTAATTAACCGGGAAGATGGTTCGGTTATTGTCTCCCAGTGTTTCCTTTGTGCAAAATATGTAAAAATTATTGTCTGAAGGCTTTTGTTTTTTTCTTTCACAATTAGAGAACATTTTTTGTGATGGTGATGAGATTGAGATTTGCATCCTTCGGACTTAATTAATTGTTCCTGGCTCGGATTGGTTTGCTTAGTCATTAAACGGCTGAATGGAGATTGGGCTTGATGCCGCTTGTGGAAAACCGAGTGTCAGCCGGGGTTGTTGTGCCCTCCCCACTTGACCATCTTTGTTCTTCCACCACCATGGCCAGCACATCCTCCTCCAGCTCATGGATGTCGGGAAAGGGGCGCCACCCTGTTAATATTGGCTCCTCCTTGGGCAGGGCCATCAAAAACAGGAAAAACAAGGGCTCCCCTGCGCCTACTAAGAAATCGCCGCTTCCTGAGCGCGATTTCTACTCCTTTAAATGTATGTTTCAACGCATATATACTTGCTGGAAGCCGCTAACCCGTCTATTGTTTTGTGAAGTTAATTTCAAGCCGTTAACGATTGATACCACCCAACCAGCCACTTTGGAAATCAAGCAGGGTGCTGAAAGTACCCATCTCAAAGCAGAATATCATAGTACAGTGAATGTGAGCGATCCCCTTGGTGTATGCAATAGCTGGCACTGACCATACTCGTCTCACAGCCCGAAGGTTTACATCCATTCAGTGGCACTGAAACCCCTGCTAAAGAAATTGATTGTATACTGATATATGATACTGAAACTGGGGTACGTGTGACACGAACACCTGCAATGTTAAACCGATTTAACTCTTTGAATCTATAGACTTATACACTGGAAAAGCTTGATTCCTTTGCTGTGTTCAAGTACGATGGAAAGCTGGTTACTTCTCGGCGTACGGCGTCTCGTACGTGCCGCTTGATTCTTTCCTCCGATATGTCATTCATTAGTGTTCATCCCTAGCCTCACCGGGAGCCACATTACCTTCCTCTAGTGGAAGTGCAGGAAAGGTTAAGCAAGAGGACTATGACGGGAGTCATGAAGTCTCCGGCATGAACGAAAACAGAGAGACCGAGGATCTCGGGAGGTTAAACCTGTAGGCGTCACATACCTTGAAGAAGAGGAGGAGGAAGGGGAAGAAATAGAAATTCCCCTACAGCAAGCACGCGTCCATAAACCTCCACCACCTCCACCACCCAATGTTACTCGGCCCGTCAAAGCAATGCCAAAACCCCGAGCAAAATCAAAGTCCCCGCAACCTACCAAATCTCAGGCGCGAATGCCTCCTCCGCCGGTGCCTGCTTCAGCATTAGCCTCCGCCCCCGCTACTCCAGCCGCAACCGTCCCAATCACTAAAGCTAAACCTCCGTCTGCAAAAGCAAAGAAAGCGAAGGCTGCACCCACACCCGCACCCACACCCCCTGCTCCTACCCCTCTGTCTTCATATGCCTCCGAAGAAATCATGGAGTTCGGAAGGCCTTCCAAAAAGGCACGAACATCAACACCGCAACAACCTCCTCCACCACCTCCATCGGCGCGGGTGCCTCCATTATTACCTAATGACGCATCTGAGTTTGTGGTTATGCCTGGTGCTATACCCCCTCGCCCTCCGGCAGCGTCGTCGTCCCGCAATGCTCCTGCACCACCACCACCACCGCCACCAGAACCCGTGGTAGAAGCAGAGTCATCTGACGAAGAGGAAGATTGGGAGCCCGTTTCCACTGCCCCGCCCACGATCCCCCAAGCGTCCAGCTCGAACTTCGACCACCTCACTCTCGAAGAAGAGCTGCTCGAGGAGGAGATATTTGGGGACGGCTTCGCGGAGGCGGATGCGAATGCGGACGATGGCGGCGACGATGGCGGGGAGGGTGTCGAGATCGATCCGTTCGAGCTGGAGGAGCAGATGGAGGAGGAGGATGAGGATTTCCTGGACGCTGTTATGTCGCCGGCGCCCCCTGAGCAGACGAGGCGGCCGATTTCGCTTAATGAGATGGCCGGCGGTGCTGCGCTTGTGGATAGTGAGGACGACTTTTCGAGCAGCGACGACAGCGAGGATGATTGATGATATTGATGATCGTCGAGTGGATATTTCCGTCCTGTTGTTGGACGACGTATATCATATCATTACGTGGTTCGACGGCAGTTCTCGAACCAAGGGACAGGATACACAGAAGGGGCTATGCCTGTGTTTGTTATGCACCGACCCGCCGCGGGTCAACCAGCTGCTCTTTCCTGGTGGCTGCTTTTTCTTGCTTTTTGTTTATCAAACTTTTTTATATTTATGGAGGAAACTATACATATTTGCAGCTGCTACGCAAAGGGCTTCTATCTACATACATACATCTTTTTCACGCATTATACGACTCATCTGTATTACATACATACCAGCTTCTCTGTGTCCGTCTTTCAACCATGTTGGAAAGAATATAAATCGACAGTTGTTATATTTATGTGTAGTGTCTGGACATCAGAGAACGATGCTCTTACTTGGTAACGAGTGCAGGTGATTCAGGTTCCCATTGGATACGGCTTACATATCATATTTTTCTATACTTACTTGCATTGTAGATTGTAGTGTGGAGTACTCAGTACATGTAAAATGATGTTCTCAAGGGTGCAATGCCATTGCCCGGTGTTGTTCGCACTAGGATTGCGATTTCAACTATCTATAGTAAGCTGTAACAGGTTGCCACGAATACAGTTATGCAATAGATGCAGGACTAAAAACGAACAAAAAAAAGCAACCTCCCCAGGTTGATGTGCCAGAACCGAATCTGGTGGACGGCGAGTGATGAGTGAGATGAAAGAAAAAAAAGCAGAGAAAAACAGAACAAAGTGGATAAAAAGATGCAGGCAGGGAAGGAACGACCCACATGGACATCGAAGGACAACGACGAGCGACACTAGGTCAGACTTAGTTGTTGTCTCCGCGGTATCCGTGTGTTTTTGAGACGAGGGTTCCTTCCACTCCAAACTAAAAAAAAAAGGCAGAAAGCAAAAGAAAGAATCAAATAAAGTAGTGAAAAATGCAATTGACGGCGTCGCCAGCAAAAAAAAGGAAAAAGTGTCCGAGGTCGTCTGGTATCCGAATAATGAGTCCGATGGCAAAATGAAGGGTGTGTATAGCACTTGAAACATTGAAAAGAAAGCTCTTCTTGAAAAAAAACCTCGTCATGACTACTCCCTTCTGCTGCCAGCCAGGAAGCTCTAAATCTGTGTCCTCGCCCCCCGCGAGATATTCCGGGTTGAATAATCCATAACTTGTACAATTGTTGCATTAAAGAATCTAGAGATTGTTGTGTTCGGTCATGATTAAATTGATGTAGATATGGAAAAGTGTGGAAGGGGGGGTGGAGGTCATTAAGCGCTGACGTTGGACCACCCTATGACGTTCATGGAACCGTCGGGGGAGGGTCCTGTGGCAGTGTTGGGGCTTCCAGGGATCGCGGGTGTTGATACTGAGGCATCCACCTGGGGTGAAGATCCAGAAGAGGTGGCAGCAGGTGCGGCTGCTGAACCACTCGCGGTGGCTGTGGCGGTGGCTGATGCAGATGCGATGATGCCGGAGGCCTCGGCGGGGAGATGGTCGCTGTGCTGGTGGAGGAGGCTACAGCGCCGCCCGCGCTTCCGCTACCGCTACCGCGGGCGAGCTGGCCGAGCATCTGGGGCTGGGTGTCGATGAAAGCCATGGCGGGGCCGGCAACGAGCTGAGTGGTGGCACGGTCGCGGACGTTGTTGGTCAGGGGCTGGCCGTCGGAGGTGATCCAGATACCAACGGGGCCGTTGATACCGTCAGGGACAACACAGTTGTCGAATGGCAAGGGGATCGAGAAGGGCTGTCCTCCGAGCATCATTTGGCAGAAGAGTGTCTGCAGCGATAGGTGATCAGATATCGGATTGAAGGGATTGGGTCTAATTGGAACTTACTGAGGTGTCGTTAGCGCTCGTGATGGCAGGAGTGGAGAAGGAGAGCTGGGTTCCAGGAGCGACAGTTCCAGTATTTGTGAGAGCAAGGCCGGGGTTGGCTAAATTGAAGAGGAGAGATCAGAGGATGTCCAACACTATACATTCAAGGCAAAACTTTACCAGGGATACCGAGATCACAAGCACCGTCGAAGAAGGGACCAGCCAGCGCAAGGACTTCACTTGGGGTAAGGGCGATATCAAACGCAGCAGGGATAGCAGTTCCACTGCCTGAAAGAAGGTTGAGGATCGTCTGATGGCGGGCCTCCACGGTCAGGATCGACGCAGCAGAGTCTAGGAGGACGGGGTCTGTCATCAGAGTGGCACCACCAAGGTAGGCACCAACACCGACGGCCTCGACTACACGCGCTGTGGCAGCCATGGTGGTGACGTCCGTGAGAGCCGAGTCAAAGTTGAACTTGCAACTTGTGATGGGCGACTCGCCGAACGACTTCAACGCAGCCTGTAGAAGAAAGAATGATGAAAGAACGAACAGAGGTGAGACCAATATCCGACGTCTCGGGAAAAAGGATACGTACCTGGAGCACAGTCGAGTGCGTGGCCTCATCAGCCTGGATGGACTTGAACTGCTCGATAGCAATCTGGCTGGAGGTGAAGCCAGCACTTTGGAAATCGCTATCTTGGAATTTAGACAGAGCCTGCGAGTAGAAAGACGACTCCAGCTGTTCCAGAACATCCGCGAATTCTATGGGAAAAATTTAGCGCCAATTGACCAGCGCTAGGGGTCGAAAGGGATGCATACTGAAGACCAAGATATCCGATGCACCAGCGGCACGTTTTCCATAAAATCTGGTAGGGGCTGCCGAGACGAGGGCTGCTGCGACGAGGGCGACGAAAGATGAAGTGAACTGCATTTTAATTATCTGAAATGATTGCTGCCGGAGTAAGAAAGCCTGCTTTAAATGAACGTGTAGGAAAGACTGTAAAAAGGAGCAAGCCAAAAGACCAGGGGATGCAGCCGGGCAAGCCCAAGAAGAACGACTATAGATTGAGGTTAGTAAAGATATCCGAGAGTACTTATGAGAAACTGACTTAGGGCACGGGGAGGAAGAAAAAGAAAGAAAGAACGAAAGAGGGTGGCAAATAGGACATGATGGCGACGAGATCAGAGTATTTGTAGTGACCCAAACTTAGATCGTTCCACTAACCTGGTTCCTCTCGTGTGAGTTGATTTGATTGGTTTCGGTCAGTGCGGTTATCCTCAGCTCATTTCTATGGCAATCCAGATCTCCCTCACACTTTTCCTTTCGGCTCCAACTTGCTGCTCGAGTCTGTTCAGTAACCCGGTAGCTGTTTATTCTATCTTTTATCGTCGTCGGTCGAGCCATTGTCGACCACTTCACTTGGCTTCAAGTCATAGGTGCGTTGTTGTACTTCGCGGGTATATTTTGCGATTCGTACAAGTCCCGAGTCCACAGTCGTCCAAGGCCTGTCTCCATTCAATGAGTGTTGACCAGTAAAAACGAAGCGCTGCCTGTTTGGAACTTAGAAAATATATTTTCGAGATTTGATCAATACCAGCATTTGTGCTTGTGATTTGGCCAAGACACAAATTTTAACCGATCATTGACGTTGAGTTTTCAAGTAATGTATCCAAATATAATGGCGAAAACGACAAAGAGAAGGTTCGTACGAAACCAGCGACCACCAATCAGCGCAGAATGCATAATTCCATGTGTCTTTCTCTTTTTCTGCCCCATTCAAGCAGGCCCTATGTTAACAAGTATGATCGAAAGATACAATACACCGTTGTCATAGTCATAACCCTGATCCGTTATGTTGGTCCTCCAAGAGCTTCAGTTATTAACGGTCCTCATTCCCGAGTTCTCCTGAGGCTGAACTTCAGAGGAAAAGATTTTCGAGAATCAGGTGCAGATGGTTTTCTTAGAATATACGGGGGAAATAAAAGCAGAATATAACGATGGGATTGCACTGTGCCGACTTAGAGGAGAAATTCTTCAACTTTATTCGATTTTGCGGCCTACGAGACTGCACACTTGTAATCTTACAGCCTAAAACCCAATCCGAGCTCGGACTTCAAAAAAAAAAACCAACCGTGCAAGCACCTCAGTCTAATTGATGATGCGAACTATCAGCCTTCAAACGTTGAACAGATTAAATCAATAAGAAGTTGGCGGGCTGCCGGCAGCAACGGCGCAACATCACAGACGACCGCGAGCGAGCCAACGCGACACCATCACGAATGATTCTGCGGGTTTATCATGCGGGACGTAAAGAAATGAGGAACAGAAAGATTATCAGGCTCGGAAATATCTGCCAGAGGATAAAAAAAGAAACTCATCATATGCCCCGCCCCTCTGATGGTAGCGAAGGTGAGCAGAGGCGTCTCCTTCACCTCGCCGGCTTTGTGTCCCTCTGCAGTCCAGTCGCGCCATTCCTCGGCAGCGTACGCTGCTTGCCCGCTCCACTCGAGCTTGTCGACCCATAGTCTGTTAGCAATGTGATTGCATCGCCAGTCGTATGTTCCGGCGTATATGAGGATGCGGACACCGCGATCAAGCAGGTTCGCGACGTAGTCTTGAGTGTGGACGGCCCATTTGTCCATATGTGCGTCGAAGTTCTGCCCAACGTCCCCTGAGCAGGCAGCAAAGTCGTATGGCGTCTTGACTCCCAGCAGCTCTTGTGTCTCGGCGAGATTGAGGTATGCCTTTATGGCACCGATCTCCTTGTAGCAAAGCTCGCCTTCACATGGCTATCGATGGATAGACAGACACACACAAAACCGGGTCAGTCGGAAATTGAGAGAATAATAGGGGCATCATCCTCATCATTACCTTTGATATGTCATAGACGTTCCTCCCTGTAAACGGTCAATAAACGGAACTTGCGGAACACGCCGATCACATACCTGTTGCGTACATAGCAGTGGAGAGTTCGGTATCACAGAAATTGACAGCTGCCCGACAGTTTATGGAGTCAAACTGGTCAATACAAGTCTCGCGCATCGCTTTCTGACACCGTGGTAGCTGAAATTCCGAGAATAGAAGTTCAATGTTTCGTGCGCATTAATTATTGTGTATAATCGAGATATTGGTCGAAACATTGCGGTAGAAACAGTAGCAAAACGATGAGGGTGGTTTTGATGAGAATCGTGAGATGGTAGTATATACGGTCTTTCAGATTTGACCGAGGACTTACTGCAGTTTTCATCCTCACGCATGTGGATATGGACTGAAAAGGAACAGGCAGGGACGCAGTACCGCATTCTACCTCGTATCGACCTTGGTATAAACTTTCCGTGGGAAGGTTCAGTTCAGCGTCTATTTAATGGACTGAGATGAAATAATCCCGGCGTACGTTGATATGTCTGTGATACCGTTTCCAATGAGAACACTTTGGAGGTTGATGGCAGATCTGCCTTCTCGAAGAGCAATCTGGTTTTGGTCGTATATTTCACTTGCAAAAACAGGCAGATACCGTCCCTATGAAAAGTGAGAGGAGCAGATAGATTAGTAATAGTTTCAGAGGCAAAAAGAGGCATGGAAACGGGACACAAACACCATAAGATTCTCCGGAGAGATGAAATGGCCTTCCAGAAAACTGAGTAAAGGTGTCGAAAAAGATTGAGATGAAGGCGTGGACGTTTTTGGCAGCATCTTCTGTTGTCTCGACGGTTTCTCCATAGTCTGCATAGGAAAATCCGACTCCAACGCTGTAAACAACAAGTTAATTGACATCCAGCCTCCGGAGTCTTTACAGGGGGGAGATAGAGCGAGCTCACGGTTGGTCTAAAAGAAAATGTTCGCCTCCGAGTTCCAGGAATATGGATTCCAAACTGTGCCATTAGATGAAAGATTCTGCATGTCGATGTTGCATGGACCTAGTTATGTATGTAGACTTAAGAGGTATTAATATTTAGTTGAATAAGATAATGTTCACCTAATTCCATTAACAGGCCCGTAGCGGAAGAGCATCCAGGACCTGAAAATGAATGACAGACTATGGAGTAAATAATGTAGCTTGACTACCGAAAGGACGAACCTCCATTGATCCACATCATAACGTCGTCTGAATAAGAAGATACAATGAGTTCCCCGATCACATATTATTGCTATCGGCACGAGAAACTAGCAGGCACCTGTCTCAGGACTGCGTCGGCTTTCGAAGAAATAGAAGAACATGTGCTTAGCACCGGCATCGACATCTAGGTATCCTGTGTAGACACTAATGAAAGGGGGACACGAAACAATCAGAGCTTGCGTAAGTCACGATGGTGATAGATTTAAAGTTCGTGGGCCTGGGATATGTAGGGCCGTAGGCCACCGTGAAAAAACCTCACAGGAACTGCAAGGCGACTTACTTGACAGTGGAGTCGCAGAAGTCGGTTTTCTTCACGCGAATGCGAGTATTTGGGAAACCAGGGTGAGAAAGCGTTGTGAATTTTGTCGAACCAATTGACGACAGATGAAGAGGTTGGATTTCGGACGCATTGTAGACATTGGAAGCCGTGCCAGACGCGGTGGTTCTTCCCGTGGGTGGCATAATAAACCTGGCTTGTTCGGGTCCATGATAAGCCGTAGCCAGAGATACAGTCTCACAGACAAGAATTAAAGCTATAATTCGAACAACACTTCGAGAGATCATGATAGTTGTTGATAAGAGGCTTCACGGACATCATACTTATCGTGCGACGTGAGCAACTTTACCATGTTGCACAAGGAGGCGAATTCCAATAATAAGCGAAGTTGAACGTGATCGCTTTTGAAAATGGAATTATGTTCTCACGAACTCTTACCTGTGTGGGAACTTGCCGCGAGAAATTTCTCCAATCCACAAAAAAGTCCTGCTCGTCGCTGAATAGCCTTGCTCGTCGTCGACGCCGTTCTTGGCGACACTTCTCTGCCTTTTCTGATTCAAGAACCTGTATTACGAATTCTAATCCTTTTTTCATTTCCCCACCCTTAATCAAAAAATGCTCGTGCTATACGAGACTGCAATGGGCTACTGCCTGTTCAAGGTCACCGACTCGGCGAAAATTGAGAGCGCGGACCTCTGGAAAGAGTTTGAGACTCCAGAGACCGCAAGCAAACTGTGCGTTACCAATTACTCTCATGTGTTGGAGAGAATGAAACTCATCGTATTATTTCCAACGGTTCCTCAGACTAAAACTGAAAGCTCTCCACCGTTTTACGTCGACTGCTACGGCTGTCGAAGACATCAGCTCGCTACAGCATGGAAAGCTTGGGAAGGGTCTCAAGCAATTTCTGACTGAGGAGGTTCTGGATAAGGGCAAAGGAAAGGAGGCGTTGGTTGTTATTGACCCCCATCTTGGTTCGTTTTTTTGCCATTCGAAAAAGCTGCACGACAGTTCTAATTATACGACACATTTCAGGACGCGCAATTACCAAGAAACTTAGCATCAAAGTCAATGCTATGGCTGAAGGCTCGCACGGTGATCTCTGGCGTGGTATTAGAAGTCAAATCACGGCTCTCCTTGAGGGATTGGACCCTAAGGATTTGGCAACCATGAGCTTGGGTCTCAGTCATTCATTGGCACGGTAAGATAGATATCCATGTCTTTTTTTCATGAAATGCGGACGGGCTAATTCTTTTATTTCTACTTGGAAAGATTCAAACTCAAATTTTCACCCGACAAGGTGGACACGATGGTTGTCCAAGCAATCGCTCTCCTCGACGATCTTGACAAGGAGATTAACATCTATGCCATGAGGGTGAAGGTAAGTTTCAGTTTCTATATTGCTACGCATCTATTTAACCTCTCGGTTTGAAAGGAATGGTACGGCTGGCATTTCCCTGAGATGGCCAAGATCATCACAGACAATGTCGCTTACGCCAAATCTATAAAACTCATGGGTATGTTGTTATTACATCTATATACTTCTTTTTCTTAACATTTATTTTTAGGCTTCCGAACAAATGCCTCGACAACAGATTTCGCCTCACTCCTCCCTGAAGATCTCGAAGCCGTCCTTAAAGCCGCCGCTGAAATTTCCATGGGTACTGAAATCTCAGACTCAGATATTGCCCACATCCACTCCCTCTGCGACCAAGTTATCTCCATCTCCGAATACCGCGCACAACTCGCAGAGTACCTCCGCAACCGTATGAATGCTATCGCACCAAATTTGACAGCTCTTGTAGGAGAGCTTGTCGGCGCCCGTCTTATCAGCCACGCCGGTAGCTTGCTCAGTCTTGCTAAGCACCCTGCTAGTACCATCCAGATTCTCGGTGCTGAGAAGGCCCTTTTCCGTGCTTTGAAGACAAAACACGATACACCCAAATATGGTCTTATCTACCACGTACGCTCTTCTGCCCTCCTTTAACTGTATATTGCATTGACTTTTTTATACAGGCTTCGCTTATTGGCCAAGCACCGCCCAAGCTAAAGGGAAAGGTGAGATTAGTTTCTAGCGAAAAGCTTATGTACTATTGTTTTCTAAAAATTCTTCAAAGATGGCACGCATGGTCGCCACTAAGGCTGCCCTGTCGATCCGTGTTGACGCTCTGACTGATTCTGACGGCAAGTCAGATGAGATGGCCTCTTCAATAGGTATCGACAACCGCACCAAGCTCGAGTCTCGCCTCCGCGCTCTTGAACACCAAAGCGAAGGTGGTGCCGTCCGTCGCTTCGGCGACTCTGGCAAGAAGCAACAACGCTTCGAGATGACCGGCGAGACGAAGACCTACAACACACAGGCTGACCAGGTCGATTTGGTATCGACACAACGTGACGATCCTATGGAAATTGCCGTCAAGGCTGTGCTTGATGTTAAGGAAGAGAAGCGAAAGGCAAAGGAGGAGAGGAGAGCGAAGAAACGAGCAGAGAAGGAGAAGAACGTGGATCCTGAGGCAATGGCCGTGGATGAAGACGAGGGTGAGGATAAGCCCAAGAAAGAGAAAAAAAGACCAGAAACGAAAGAGAAGAGAGAGTGAGGCTAACGGTGCTGGTTCCATGAATGAGGATGAGCCCGAGCAACCAAAGGTTCGTTAATAAAAATTTTGCCCGACATGACATCACAATAATTTTTTACTTGCTACAGGCAGAGACCGAGGAGGAAAAGAAGGCTAAGAAAAAGGCCAAGAAAGAGGCCAAAGCTGCTGCTGCTGCCAACGGTACTGAGTCGCCGAAGAAAAAGAAGAAGAAATCTGAGGCCTGATCTAGGAGGCTAGTTGTTGTAGCCATCGTCGAATTGGATCGTCTTGCCTTCTTTCTTTACTTCTTTTGTCCTTCTATCTCATTATTATTACACTCTATTTTTTTTGCTACTCATGTTATAACGCTATGGATCAAGCTCTTCAAACTTATGTACCCACTTTTGAAGTTTGAACGACAAACAAGTTGCTTACCCCATTCATACTCGGTCCAAGCTTGGCAGAAATGAATTATAACCGTGGGATTGACGCGTCGCTCGTACGACAATCATCATGTCGCCCGTAAATATACCTCAAAAGTTGTACACGTTGAACCGTGCTCAACTGCAAACCGTAAAATGACCATGTCGAAGTTCTCGTTGGCTCCTCCACCCATCGTAATCGTGACAGGCGCAAATGGGTGCGTGTAACTGGTTTGCTCGCAGGGACCATTAAGTCTAACGCTTCCTTACAGTGGCGTTGGATATGGCATATGCCAGCGACTGCTATTCCAACTCTGTCAGTTGAATTCACCAGACGCGTTACCTCAACCATTTGCTTCTAATGTGAAATCGGAGGAGAGAGCTCCAGCGGGGTACAAGGGTGTCACCTTGATAATGGCGTGCCGGAATAAGCAAAGAGCCTCGGCTGCTCGTACAAAACTATTGGATTGGTTCGAAAAGCAACGGAGCACGCTGAGGAAGCTACCTAACTACGACGAAGATTATGCGTCGACGTTCATTGCCAATTGCAATATCCATATTCACGAGTTGGACCTTACTTCAGTAAGCAGTGTACTCCGTTTCAGTGCCATCATCCGCGAAACGTATGTCAAATTCTGTTTACCTGAAATCCTCTATCTGACCGAAATTAGATATCCATATGTTTCTCATTTATTACTTAATGCGGGTGTTGCAAGTTTCGAACGCATCGACTGGATACGATTCTTCAAACAAGTTTGTTCCGGCCCTATTAATGCTATCACGGTGCCCACATTCTATACCCAACATATTGGAGAAATTAGCGTCGACAATCTGGGATGGGTATGGCAATCGAACGTTTTTGGTCATTTCGTCCTGGTTCGTTCTATTGTCAGTCACAGGTTGCTCATTCTGAAATCGTGTTTAGTTTAGGGAGCTTGAAGACACTTTAGCAAAGTCACCTTTCGAAAGTGCGAAAGTTATTTGGTGCTCTTCATTAGAGGCGTCATCACAATTCTACAACTCCAATGACTGGCAGCTGAAGACGACAGATCACAGCTATGAGGCTGCAAAGTACCAAATCGATTTAATTGCGAATTGCTTGGATCTCATCGCACTGCAACCTTCGAAGAATGGCAAAGTGACACGTCATTTTGTTGGCGAACCGGGAGTGTGTTCGACTTCAATTAGTAAAGCACTCGCGAGCGGTCTTCTAGATGAACTCAAAGTGCTCGCGTTTTACATCGTTAGTTTTCCATTATTCATGTGTATTGCATTTGCTGACGAACCTTAACAGGCCCGTCTTTTCGGTTCCCCCATCATACCATTCTTCCATGGAATGCTGCTGTTGCTTTTGTACATCTCGTTCTGGCGCCCCTTTGCTTTTTACCTGTCTTCCTGAACAATAACCCAAGTAAACCCGTACGATTTGGCGCCCAGACCGGGCGATGGGGAGACGAATATGTCGGACTGACTGAAGTGAAGGAATGGGATAAACACAAAGAAGAAGGCTATGACCTGATCAAGAAATGCGACAAACTGTATGAATCTTTCATGCAAGCGGAGGCTACTCCAAAGGACATTTGAAGGGCGAGTTATTGTATATAATTCTTATTATTATTTGTATCAGGGAACTAGCACATTTTTAATACCGCCATTACTTATGTGGCACTTTATACAGTGTTAGGCGCGTCTTCCTAGTGCTGCCGCCCCAGCGCAGCCGATGTGAGGTGACTGACTTCACTGTGAGATTTGGAACTCAGACGCACTTCACAGCTCAACAAAGTGGGCGTGAAGTGCTGTGCAGTTCATCGTCGGCTCCATCAATCCAATTTCGCGCATGACCCTTTCTCTCCCTTTCTCTACTCTTAACTCTTAATGGTCATTGTTTCTAAAAATAAATGGCTCTTTCGGAGATTGGCGCAGGAGGCAACTAGGAAGTTCGAGCACTTGCTACCATGTTCGACAAATGTTTGACCCCTTGCTCATTGGCAACTACATAACGTTGTTGACTGGATTAGATGTATTTTACCCTCTGAGCATTATTATATGTGAACTTGTCTTTTGATCGAGTAAAGAAATTATCAAGAAACAATGTGCGGTGGCGCTGGAATTAAGCTGGAATGGCCTCTCCCCAAAACTCTATGGAAATTTTCTTTTCAGCCATCGACAGGACTGTCTGAGTTTGATGGAGGGTGCTACCTTCAGGACAAGATTTACTGGCTGCAAAATATTTATAAGCCTCGACTATGGAAGCAGTGCCAGCAAAGTATGAGACTTATTGGACTTGAAGCAAGCTGGCAACTTAGAGGGGAAGACTAGTGAATTAATTGAACGATTGACTACAGAGCTTTTTAACATTGATTAAAAATCGGTGGGGGTAGTACTGTACATAACTGAGACACAATGAGTGACGCCAGTGGTCACTTCACAGTACCTCACAGCAGACTGTGATCACTCAGGGGCCCTCAGGCATAGTAGAAGGCAGGCAACACTCATTTTATTTCTTTTTCCGGTCCTTTGTATGTAGATGGTTCTTGTCTACTAGTGTTTCTAGGGTTTTTTTTCACCGTGTTTGCCAGCTCACCAACTATGCAGCTTGCTGACAGCTGGAAGCTTCGGCGCCCAAGCTGGTTAAACCACATCTGCCAGTCCCACCCACCAAAATCGGACTGGCCATCCTGGAGCTCAGTGTCTAACTGTGCTCATTTCTATTTTCTGGATCGATGAGAGGGTTTTTTAGGTGTAGCCTACCTCGCAGGACTGCTATCGCGCACCGTTTAGTATAGTAAAATATACTTGATTATAAAAAAAAAAAAAAAAAAAAAAAGACTGTGATCACTGTGCAGCGTGTCACAGTTCATCAAAATCGGCTGCACTGTCACTTTGCTGCACTGTGCGGCAACATTACCGTCTTCCATTTCACCCGAGCCTTGGTGCTGCGGAGCTTACTTTAATAGGAAATTACTTCCTATTCCGGACTCGACATTTAGCCTACTGTCGCCCCAGCGCTTTATTTGGTGTTGATTTAATGGCTTAAATAGATCGATTAAAGGGATGATTGGGGAACTTGATCCTCTCTACTGCCATTCCAAAATGTCTAATCCCACGTGATTCGTTGCCTTCTGGATGGTCACTCCGTGAGAACTTTGAAAGCGCCGAGCGCCGAGCACGGCTCATCAGAGCGTGCTAGGGCACTGGCATAGCGAAGCGTCCTCGTTTTATACATACCTTGAGCTACTAGCCACTACAATTGATTCAGAAGCCTCTCTGCTCGCGCCCAGAACATCTTCAAGCTGTCATAGGTGGTCATATATTGTTGCATATTGTCATAGTTATCTTATTGGTTGCCTATAAATCTACTTAAGTAAATCGAATCGAATTTCTTCTCTTGATCTAGACACATTAACTCAACTCAATCACTATATGCCAATTAATAAATAAGACGCACCATCCGAGTACTGCCCTTGGCTGCCTAGTCCTAACCACCGTAGCAATCAACAATTCCGTCATCTGTACGGGAGGCGTATAAGTATGCCTCCAGGGTATTCTGGGAGTAAACGTCCTGCACGTCAACGACCAAAGAGAGAGATGCGGCTACTTTGGGGAAGATAGACTTCCAATGCTCCTCAATTTTTGAATGCTCCGACCAATCTCCTGGCGCTAAACCGCGGGAAAGTTGAAGGCTTGTCGACTTTGCTCGCGAGTGGAATAATACAACAATTATTCTGACCCTTCGTAGCTTTTCAAACATTGGTTCAGTCAAGCGAGTGTCGAGGTGGGTCCAGTATTTGTGTTCCGTAAATGAATGAATGGGTTGTCTGTCATGTGCCGACAAGGTCAATTTGATTTCGAAGGACTCGATTGTCGTAGGATTCCTAACGGAGTCCATCAGGAGCTTCCTCAGGAAATCCAGACACGTATCATGGCAGATCGTCAATCTAAAGGTTCGAAGGGCGGGGAGGCGGCCTAGACAGATGCGCGTGCTGTGGGAGTTGAAATGTCTGTGGACATGGGGACCTAGAATAATACGATGAACATAAAATAGTTTAAGGTTCTGGTGGACTCTTACCTATGGGGTAAGCATAGCTCTCGATCTCCAAGCTCGTTAGGGTGGAGGAGACAGTGACCATAAAACTCCAGATCGTAGACAGGGCACCAAAAATGGGAAACCTTTGCTCATCGAAGAGAAGCGATATAATGAGGCTGTTTAAGCGAGGGAATGCGAATGAGGAATTAGAGGAAGGCCCTGGTGGAGAAAGAAGGTTCAGAAAACGAAAAAGACTGAGATAGGAAATATTTCTGATTTCCAGTCGCTTCAACTCGGGAGCAAGCGTGCGTAAACTCGAATTCCCAGAGTGTGTCAACATGCCGGTTGTCATTTCTCCTACTTCTGTCTCCTCGAGTGATAGGTTGTTGAGTGTGAGCTCCTCAAGGCACGGCAAGAAGAACGCATCCACAATTTTCGATCCTGGTATGTTCCCCAAATTTGCTAAATGTAGTGTTTTGAGATTGACTGCGGTACAGGCTTCGGAGAGAGCCTTTTGGAATGGAGACGTTCCTTGGTCTCCTGGCAGCGGCCTTATGCGACTAAGCTCTGACATGGCCACTAGGCTAAAATGCTGAGTTTTCGATTCGGGGCTGCTTATGGTTCGAAGGATCTCCAGGAAGGGGTCGCCCAAGTGCGCGTAAACTCTGTCCAGAGCTGTTGGGTGAGGAGGATGCCTAGAAGGGCTGCGAGGATTCAATGTACGATCAGCGTCCGCATCGGCGACAATTGCGCAACAAAGTGATCGTAGGATGGGTGCTGAAAGGTCCGTAGGCCCATTTTTTATGCGCTCCAACAGGGGTGTCGCGTAGGCATCAAAGCCCTCACCCGCTCGAATATGGATATTAGAGACGAGGTGTGTCTGGGCTCTAGAGTAGAAGGCCTTGTCGACGAGTGCGCAGGCCAATATATCTTTTTCGGATCGATCATGATAGGTCCTAGAAGTTCGGCAGGCTACTTCGTCAACGATTAAGTCTATTATTTCTTGTGCTAGCAGAGAGAATGGATTCTGGGCCATTGTAAATTATTTGGGGAGGGTATCTGCTCTAGATTGTTGTCCTGGATGAGTCAGAATTATATATAAAATTTGCTAGACTGGCACTGCCCAGTGCTCATATACTCCTATTCCTATAAACGGCACAGCAGTTCGGGAGGATTTTCTTTTCTGAGTTGCATACCACGCTGCCCGAGTAGGAGAATGTCAATTGCCTCGAGGTTGTAAGTAATAAAAACACGCGGAAATAATCAAAACGTTCTAAACCAGTACAAAGGATACTGACATACATCTCCTTGTGTAGAGTCTATGTCTCAGACCGAATAAACGGTAATAAATTCAGTTTTTATCAGTTTTCACCCCACTATTCAAATTCTCGCTGGGCGTTGACCTATTTTTAGATCTTGCTAACGGGCAATTTAAATTCCGCGAAATTGAGTACTTGGTGCGATCGAATACAAATCGACCCGTAGCGTAAGGTAACTTTGAGCTACCGGCTGCTCGCATTTCTTCTGATGTACACAAACGGTGGAGCCTAGGCTGTGCTGCCGCCTCTTCAGTTAGTTCTGATGCACGAACGCGTCCTTTTGTCCCTTTTATTAACTGTTTATGACATTTGCAGATTAGTATAGGTATAGCCACCCTCCATAGTCTGTTCTATACAGAATACTTGGGCATCATCGAAAAATTTTCTGGTCATCTGCCCGCCATCGTACTGGGTTGGCTGATTTCAAAACTTCTCTTCCTCCGAGACGTCTGGAAGAGTATCTTGAGTGTGAACTGTGGTCTCGTATCTGAAACCGTCCATCAGAAGCCTCGGCTGTCTTTCTGTTTCATGTTGAGAGGAAAGGTATGACTGGACGATAGGTAGCGTGCGACTGGGAAACCATAACTGACGGGATTTAGAAGTCTGATCTTGATGTTTTTTAGCCAGCTACAATTATCGAGTTCTGTATGTTCCACAATTCATCAGAGACAGTGGTTTCTCATAAAGTTATGAAGCGTCTCCAGACTCGAGAGCTTGAGTGATGGACTCGCCTACTAATAAGCATATCAAATGATAGGCGCCCGTTGATAGAACCATGTTATCCCACAAACTTGATTAACTTTTTGTTGATGATCTGTTCTGACAATATAAAAGTACTTCATAAGCTGTTTACAGTCCCCGTATCTTGGTTCGGAGGACTTTTATTGGCTCTATTTAACACCCATCAGCAAGTATTACTATATTTCGTTTCGTGAGAGATCAGCTATCTGACTGAGCTGACATTCGACGAGGACCATTGCTTTAGTAGGTGTAGTGAATTTAATCAGCTCCCGCAAGAGGGAGCCAGAGGTCTCCTTGTTTAAGCACTGAGAAAACGTCGATTGTCAGTTCCATATTGTGCCTACTATTTCATTCAATTCGGCAGGGCCCGCGACGCGTGACAGCTCTGCCGAAATTTTAGTTTCGGCAGTAAGCTGAAGTCTCTGTGACATCCCTTTTTTTTTGGCAGGTACCCCAGATCTGCCGAAAACATTTTACCTCAATCGAACAGAGGGGTGTCCTCTTGTTAGAATACTAAATAATTGTCGAAGTAGATGATGGAATTCACAAGAAGTTATACAGAAGGAAATTGATTAGATTAAGCCAGACAGAACAATATCTCGAGTATGCAGTTGACAGACGCATTATTCCCTTTCGTTCTCTCTTTGGTATCCACAAAATCAACAAATGCACGGGCCGTACATGCCAAATCACGTGAAAGTGAAATTTCGACTCAATTTCGGCTCCAGGTTCTCTTTGTCTATCTTAACCATAAGTACTGCTTCTTGGAAAATCTCGTCTGCGTATACAATGGCACCTCGTAGCTGTGCGCTATGTCAAAAGGCGAAGGCCATGGTCAAGCGCCCAAAAACGGGTCAACAGATCTGTCGGGATTGCTTCTTTTATGTTTTCGAAACCGAGGTTCATAATACCATCACCCAGTCCAAACTCTTCAATCCCGGAGATAGGGTTGCAATTGGTGCATCTGGAGGCAAAGGTGCGAACTTAGTTTTGGTTTTGGTTCCTCCAGCGATTGTGTCTTGGGATTGACCCAGGATTGCAAGGCAGATTCCACCGTGTTGGCATATGTCATGAAAACACTTAATGAACGTTATCAATATAGATTAGAGCTCTTCCTGCTGTCAATAGATGAAGGCATCACCGGATATCGAGATGATTCTTTGGAGGTGAGTCGATCTTGCACTATCTTTCTCGGTACTGTGGGGTATTTCAGTTAATAATGATGAGGTTTCTAGACTGTCAAACGGAATCAGCAGCAATATGATATGCCTTTAAAGATTTTATCCTACGACGAACTCTATGGTTGGACTATGGACGCTATTGTATCTCAAGTTGGGAGGAAGAATAATTGCACCTTCTGCGGTGTATTCCGACGACAGGCCCTCGATCGCGGCGCTGCGATGTTGAATGTGGATCATATCGTAACCGGTCATAATGCAGATGATATTGCAGAAACAGTCCTCATGAATAGTGAGTCGATTGTTTTTTGCCGCATATACTTTCATTAGAGATCAAAACGAAAGCTTACCCGACCTCGAACCTTTGATAGTCATGCGCGGTGATATCGCGAGGCTCGGACGATGCACCTCAATATGCACGCAAGGGGAAGACACGATCCGTCGATCCAAGCCTTTCAAGTACGCGTATGAGAAAGAAATCGTGATGTATGTGCTTTGCCTTTCCTGCCGCCCTCATGCTTTTGTGTTGCGTGCTTTTCGTTCTGGATCATGCTAACCTCCCCGCCTCCATCAACAGGTATGCATACTTCAAAAGTTAGATTACTTCTCCACCGAGTGTATCTATTCACCGGATGCCTATCGAGGCCATGCACGCGTTTTTCTCAAAGACCTGGAAGCGGCCCGGCCCAGTGCCATTGTCGATATCATTCATTCAGGAGAGGCTTTCGAAATTAAAGAAGAGATCAAGGCCACCCAGAAACTACAGCGTAAGTGCACTGCCACCATTAATTTACTTCTCCTTTAATCGCCCTATATCATTAGAAACGTGTCAGCGGTGTGGCTACATGTCAAGTAACGAGTTATGTAAAGCTTGCACCCTCCTTGAAGGTCTCGAGCGAGGCATGGCAAATTCCGGCATTGTAAGTCATCTCCGTCTCATTTATCTCCTGAAAACTATCTCAACGCATTCTTCATTTCCAGACAGATCGAGGGCGAAAGAAAATGGACTCAGAAGGACCTGCCCCAGACAATTTACGGACAATACCGTTCTTCAAGGTGGGGTCAGGAAGTGCAGCAATCACCGTCGAAACGCCTTCATAGCAACATTGTGGGCAAAAGACTTTTGAGTTTTGATATATCCCATAGAACACCAGTCTTCGAGGCCGTCCGGTACTCCCTCGTCTTCCTTTGTGATGTTCTGTTGGTTTAAAGGCGTGATAGACGGAGCCAGGCGTCTGCCCCTGCCCCTATGTGTTGCGATACACAAACAGAACACCAGATTTGCTGTGCACAATTACTCTTTATATCAATCGTAATTCTCTCAAAATCGCTCCTAATCTAGTTCTCCTATCATCTAATCTTTGCATGTACAATGTATGTATTAATGAAAAGCTGGTCCATGCAATAATTGTGCCATTTTGCCTCTTATTCCGGCATATTCTACGTTCGATCAGAGAGAGTACCCCGCTCACAAGAAACAGTTCAACATCTTACATGTTCAAGGGCTGAGAGAGCATTGGAATTTGGATGCTATACACCCATCCAAAGTGTCAGAGTGCAAAGAAACTAGTTTCAGAATATACCATCACATTCTTCTAGGAGTACCGCCTTTTTTTTTCTGACAGCAACGATATATAATGATGAGTACATACAAGATCTATAACCACAAAGAAACCCAACAAACGAAATGGGGTACAGAAATTTTAGTGGCACAATTTTAGTGGGCAAAAAAACAGATATACAACAAAATAGTACGGAACTTGCATGATACACTTCGGACATGCTGTTAAAGATGGGTACAGGGAGAATAAATGCGGTGAGATCTAGGTGTTTGATGATAAGTGATGTGTTCACACAATAAGACTGTTCAGACGAGTATGCCGAATGATGGTAGGAATGTGCTTGGAAAGAAGAGAAGGGATCCAGGGTGGGAATGTGTGTGTGAAAGAAAGAAAGAAAAAAACAAAACAAAAAAACAGCAAAAAGGTATGAATGTTTCCCAATGCTCTTGCATCGGCTCAACTTAACCTCCAGACGAGGGTCTCACTCCGCGATCTTGACCACGATCGTCCCTCCATCCCGCAGAGGGCCATTGTCCACAAACACGTTGGGGGTATACTCAAACGGCACAGCCCGCGGAACGCCTCTAGACCCCTTCCATCTGACGTCCATGTCCTCTACCACAGGCCGCACGCCGTCCTCCAGCGCCATGCGCACGACGGTGCCCAGCGTCTCGCCCACGTCTACGCCCTCCCAGTCGACGTCCTGCGCGACGCTGATCCACGCGTAGCCCACCTTCCCGCTGTCTTCGCTGGATTTGGTTGCCCCGTTGCCCGCCCCGTTCGCGGTCGAATCGGCGCCGCCGAGGCGGAGAGAGCGCAGCCCAGCGCGGAAGTTGTCTCCTGCAGTCGGAACGACACGCTGTGGGGCATCGCCCACGAGCGTCGTGAACTGCCCATGGTCGCGTCGCTTCATAGGAGCACTAGGGCCCTCTCGTGGTGATGCAGTACCCGACGCCGACCCTGGCGACCTCAGAAGCCGCTCTCCAGCCTCCCGGACCTCCCGCCCACCGACAGTGTCCAGCACGGCGTCGAACACGTCCCCGTCCTCTCGGATCATCTCCATCAGCCGCACAGCCGCCGCGCTCCGTCGTCGCCCGCCACGCTGTCGTCGTGGATGATCTCGTCCGCGCCCCACGCGCGCGCGCGCCTCCTCCGTGAGCTGCATGAAGTGGTCCACGACCTGGGGCGGCGCGTCCGCGGGCATGGCCGAGCACGGCACGTGCACGGACACCTTCCACCCGCGCTCCGCGAGCATCTGCACCGCCATCGCGCCGACGCCGTCGTGGCCCCGGAGCACAAGCACGCGCCGCCGCCGGTCGACGTCGTGCTCGGGCAGCGTCCCTCTGCGCGTCTTCGCACCGGGGCTTGAGATGGATGGCGCGCTCGTGGTCACAGCGTTTCCGACAAAGTCGAGGCCGCGGCGATCTGCTGTCGAGGGCGACGAAGGCCCGTCTCGCATGGAGGAAAAGGCATACATGAATGTGCGCACTGCGCGATATGCGGGCAGACCACATAGAGGAAGGAGTGCGAGTTCTTCCAGCGTCAGCGTCGATGGTTGTGCATAGCCTGAGCTCGCTGACGCCGCCCAGATTGGGTTGGTTGCAGAACCGCCTTGGGGCTGGGGCACGCGATGGACGCGACGTCGGTCAACGACGATGAACTCTGCGAGAGCGCCTCCCTGTATTCAGGGAAATTTTCTCGTTAGCAAAGCAGTTAAGTACTCGTATAATGAAAAGCAATTTTAGAAAAGAAGTGTGAAAGAAAAAGAAAGAAATGACCAGAACACGTAATGAGATGCCTTCGCGCAGCTGTCCAACAAGCAAGCCTGAGCAAGAGAACTAAAAACGGTTGTCTATTCAAATTTTTTCATCTGATATGACAACCACACCTCACTAGAACACCGCCATACTATGCCATTTCACACGGCAATAAAAAAACGAAGAAAAAGAAAGCAAGCTCCGCAACGCAACGCAAGAAAAAGAAGAAAAAAAAAACGCACCTTGCGCACGTCCAAAAGCCCAACCACCCACTCCCCCTTCCTGACCACCTCATCCCGGACGCCCCACCCGCACTCCAGCACGCGCCCCACGAAGCTCCGCCCCGGGATATACCCCACATCCGGGCGCAGCTGCTTAGGCGGCGCCTTCTTCTTCAGGCTCTTCTTCTTCTGCTTCCCGGGGGATGCGGACGAAGACGGCGTCGGAGAGGCGAGCGTCGACGCGTTCGACACCGCGGTGTTGCTCCGCTTCAGCGAGAACGACAGCGATCGCTTGTGCCCATTGGCATGAGGTGTTTGCGGCGACGAGGAAACTGTCTCTTGGGGCGGCTCGGATTGGCCGCGTGCATTCTTCGTCGGCGAAGCAGCAGCCGCTACAACAACTGCGGATGCAGACCGCTGCGGCTTAGCGCCGCCGCCGCCGCCGCCAGCCTTCTGCTTCGCACTCCCACCGCGCGACAAACGCAGGCTCAGAGACCTGCCAAGCGCCGCGAACCCACCGCTCTTCTTGGGCGGCGTGGACGGGGTCTCCGCCTCCGCCTCCGCCTCCTCCCTCTCCGTATCCTGTGCGTCGTCGTCGCCACCCTCCCGATCTGTCTCCTCGTCTCCGCCGCCACCACCTCCACCTCCGCGACCCTCGTCGTCTTCCGTCTCCTCGCGGTCGGTCTGCTGCAGGGCCTCGGCGTCGAGATCCTCAGGCTCGTCCTCGCCCCGCCCCACCTCGCCGTCCCCGAACCGCACGCCCACGAGCCGCCCGTCGACGCCATCCACGCCGACAGCCCACACCTGCACCAGCACACCGCTGCTCGGCACGTAGTTCGGCGGCGTGCGGTAGGACGTGAACCCCAGCGGACTGCTGCTTCCTTCCCACCCCCTCCTCCGCCCGCAGGCGGCACCGCGCGTCCGTTCGTCGCCTCACGAGGCACAGGTACAGGCGCAGGCCCCTGCCCCTGCCTCGGCCCCGGCCCCGAGCTCGCGCGCCGCCGCACAAAGCCCAGCCCAAGCCCGAACCCGAATCCGCGCGCGGCCTTCGACCCGAGCCCGCGCACGACCTCGACCGTCGCCATCGTCGTCTGCGCGACGCCGCTCTGCGTCAGGTCGATCCGGCCCTCCGCGGACAGCGCGAGCGCCGCGAGCCACCCATCGCCCCCCCTTCAGCGGCCGGGGCGAGGAGGAGGACGCCATGGGCGGCGGCGCGCGCGGAGCACGAGCGCGGTGTACCCCTGCGTGCCCTTGCTCGGGCGCTCGCCGGGCGTGGAGAAGCCCTGCACGAGCGCGTGCACCTCGTCGCTGAGTGTCTTCGGTGGCGGGTGCCGTGCGCGGGTCGTGGAGTGGGACGACGAGGAGGAGTTGTCGTTGTCGAGCGAGCGCGAGCGGCGGCGGCGGACGTGTTCGGGACTCGTGTGGCGCAGGCCCCGGGATCGGCTGTTGTCCCCTCCTCCATCGACGTCCTGCGTTGGATGGCGCCCGGCGCTGCCGTCCGACGAGCCCTCCCAGCTCCACCCGTCCTGGCCCTCAATCGCCCTGGACTCCATCCGGGGCGTCAGCGGGCCGTCTTCGTCTTCCTCCAGCAGCGCGTCCATGCCGATCATCGTGCTCGGCGGGGGTTTATACACCGCTGGCTTCCTACGTTGGGTGGTAGTAGAGGAGGAGGAGGAGGGAGCCGCCGGTTTGGAATTGGCGCTGCCGTTGGGAGGAGTGGACGATGCTTTGTGGTGTGGGTTTCCAGAAGAATAGGCGTAGGTGGGTGTGTAGGCGTCGCGGCTTGTTGTTGGCGGCGGCTGCGAGGGCACAGGGGTATCTGAGGCTTTGCTGTCACGACGGCCGTCGGGGCTCTCGTCGAGTGAGATGGTGCTGGGGAGGGTTTGGGAGCGCTGGAAAGTGCCGCCGAGATTTTCGAAGGTACGCCATGTCCATTTGCCGGGGAGGACGGTTTCTTTGAAGTAGTAGGTGCTGCTACAGGTGGCGAGGGTGAAGCGTCGGGAATAGACGCAAACGCGGAGAACGTGTGGGGTTGCTTCGGCGGCGCGTACGGTTTGGTTGGGGCGGCGGTCGGGGCATGAGGCGTGCCAGTGGACGTGGACGTTCCTTGGCTAGAAACACGGGAAGGCGGCTTCTTCTCCTTCTCTTCGTATGTGTTCTCCCTCTCCTTCCCTTTCGCTGCCCTGCTGGTTGAACTAGGCGCCTTTTTATCACCAACATCCGTATTAGACCCTCCGTCTGGTTGATTAGGGGTTGGCAACTTTGACGTTTTCTTCGTGGAGCGGTCTGTCCCTGAGCTCGGAGCAGATGGTTTTTCAGCCCTTGATGATGCGCCAGAGCTTTTTTTGAGTAGGAGTTGGAGTTGGAGCTCGAGGGTTGGTCGTGTGTGTACGCGACTTGGAAGAATCGGTGGACGGCGGCGGCATCCTCTTAGACTCCTTTAACCTCTCCTCTTCAGTGTGTTGATGACCTCGCGATTTCCCATTCGTCGTTGGAGAGGCGCCGTTTCCGATACTATCGACCTTTGTTGCGCTTGATTTCCCTTTGGCTTGTGGCGTGCTGTTTGCCGAGTCGCTCTGATACGGTGTGGTGAGCAAGGTGGATTCTCCTGAGCCAACAAAGTCTGAGAATACAGAATGGCCTTCAAGACTCGTAGATGAGAGACTGGATGAACCTGATAAGGCGTGGCGCGCCCTGGTCGAATGAGATGTGGATGTGGACGGTGTACGCGTGGAAGGCACAGCAGCAAAGGGCCCCGTGGATGGTGTTTTGGAAACCTTTTGCTCGACAGGTAGTTGCAGAGGTTGGTGCGAGTCCGCAGTGATATTAGTCAGAGACCTCCGACTCGGCTTTCGAGTGGCAGGAAAGGTGATGGTGGCCACAGATGAAGCCATCGATGTCCTCGGAGAAGTGTTGGGGGTGAAGAAGACCTCGAGATCAGAGTCGTCCTCGTCGTCTTCAGGATGGGGTCCAGTGGACCGGTATTGTGTTCTCGCCAGTGTTGATGGTTGAAAGGCGGCTGATAACTATGGCAAGGGTTAACAAGTTCCAAATAGCCACAACGGATAAACAATATAAAACGGCCGAGAACTACAAGCCTGGGATGAGAAAAAGTTTGTGTGACGTACGGTAGGCTCCTTCCTTGTGCTCATGGCGGTAGCAGAGATGGGCAGGTCATTCCCGACAGAAGTAGCTCCTCCATCCCATCGACCTCGCGGCAGCTGCATTTGTCCTGCATCAGCCCGGGCGGTCGCGGCTATACGCAGCATTTCCTGCTTTGTCGAGTAGTATTCTTTTTTGGGTTTTGTTTCGGCATTTACGTAGCTCTGGGAGGGCAAGTTGAGAAGACTTTGAACCAGGGTCGGTTTGGTGGGCATCTGTATAGAATACAAAGCAGAGTCGCCGCTAGCCTACTTTCAAGTTCGGTCAGTGCGGCAACCGTACAACTGCCAAGACAAACGGAGACAAGTCACTCCCTTTTGGTCATGACGTCATTTTAGAGATCAGGCCGAGACTCAAAGTCGATGCCTGTGTGCAACCTAGTATGACCTGTGCCGCAGGCTCAGCATTGAGCTCGACAGCGCATTCATATCCAAATTACCTAAAAAAAATTCATGTTTCAACAGATGGTATAATTCGGATAGTAACTGGCTTACCTGTTGCTTCGATGTGGTAAATCCGTTCAGGGGGTGGTGTTATGTTGTGCTAAAATACGAAACTGGACGGTGTATCCCGGTAATTACAGTGCAAAGAAGCGAAATTACCTACGCATGCGCATTTAAAATCATCAATGCCCACAATGACTCTTTTTGCAACTAATGCTACCTGGCAGACAGTAGGATTCCAGTCGTAGATTGTTGAAAAGATTAAATTGTGATCGCAGGAAAAGAATTAGCGCATTTGGAACGCTGACTAGCAGTGAAAATAGCGATGTCAAGTTATGCAGCAATTGAAGATGGGAGTTGCTATGAACGATAAACGCGGCACCGACGGTTGCGCAGCCCACTGGCCCAAAATTGGCACATATTTGGCCAATGGCCGCTTCCCAAACGTCCACGAAATATGGATTACTTAAGCTTCAATCTCCTGGCATGTCATAATTCTACCCCATTCCTGTCATGCTGTTGTTGAAAGTTGGGAAAAATAGCGCTACCTCCAGACGTGGATCAATATGACTAGATGTGTGCGTTTGTAGACGCCGTACTTTAATAAAAGCCCCGAAGGGTTACTCCATCAATCAGTGCGCCACATGAAAAGAAGCCTAACTGCTCCAGAGGATGCATGACTGAGATTTAGAAGGGTGCGTAGTGCAGGCTTGGCTATAAGTCTAAAGAATGTTTATATTACTATGTCTGTCAAAGAGAACAAAGAGGAAGTGATATCAAGCTGGCGGATTTCAAGCGCCGTCTACATACTGAGTAATGCCTAAGAGGCCGAGTGATCTCAGCGTGATGTAAATCACAAAAGAAATGGTGGCTAAGGTCGAACCTGAGATTGACGCCCATATTAATTACTCAAGACACCACGTAGAAGGCATATCCTCCCTGTCCGTTAGTGTCTTCATTGGTGGGGAGAGTCCATTTATAATGTGTATGTTTGGTGTCCCCTGAGGTTTTAATGTCAAATGAGCACGAACACGAAGTGAACTTCAAGTTATTCTACAAGCAAACGATTTCCCGGTGGGGAGCGAGATCAATATTTGAAATAGCTGTTCTCTGTTCGTTCCCGTCCTCCGAGCTCCATTGAGCACATAATCTAAGACTTCAATGTATCGGAAAAAATTCATCGTTGGTCCGGAACAATAAAATGCTCCGTTGGTTTCTACGTTGTACTCGAAGAGCTGATACCGCAACCTCTGCTTCATTTCGGAACCGGATCAACATTTGTTGGCTACATAGCTCCGCGTAGCCACATGGCCCCAACTGGCCAACATGCTATCTGACTAGAAGGGGACGAGACAAGGTTAGGTAAATTACGCTATTCGTATAAGACAGTAGGACTCGTAGACCTGTGACAGATCCTTATATGAGTGCTAAATCGAGGATTTAGCATCCTCGTATAGGGGCTGGTCACCAGTCTAAAGGACTCGTATGAAGACCAGAAAACACACGCAGTCGAGAAAACGTAAAGTCCAATGCCATAGCTTCATCTAATGTTTACCTTACATAGACCATAAAAGTGAACTTTCAATCACACTGCTTTTCAGTAAAATTTTCTTGTTAAATACAACTAGTACAAAAAGCATTAAACGCCTTCAAGAAAGTCGAATGGTTATAATAAGATATGGATGCGAATGAACGCATAATAAAAAAGTAGTAACACAGTCGAAAGTCGAAAATGCCACACCGTCCTCAATAACCAGTGCTAAATTGACAGAAGATGGTATGAAGTCGGTATGGTATCTAAAGAAAATGAGTAGTAGTATAAGTAGATGCTAAGACGGAAGAGCAAAAAAAAACACAAGCACTGACGATGAACAAGGAGGAATAATAACGGGCAGCACAAAGTGCGAGTTTCTTGAGATGAGAAACTCAAGCAACAACGCAGTAGGCGTTTCCGCCGCTTCCGTTGGTTTCCTCATTAGTGGGGAGATCGAAAGAGGTGATGGCGATGAAAGAATCCATTTGTGGTATGTGTGGTTCAGTGGTCGAGTAGTTGCAAAGGCGACTGAAGAAAAAAAAAGCCCTACGTTCCGCCTGTTTTTATAGCTTTTAGGCACCCTCTAATCCATTCATCCGGGTACCCAAAAATATCGAGCAACTGCATTGAAACCATTGAACTCAATATCATGTCCATATTTTTGGCGCTGCCTAACCCATTCATATGAAATTCTATTAATAGCTCAATACGAGCGAATTTGAGGGTCCTGAGCCTTTGGCATTCAGTGTATCCTTATACGGAATTCGTGCCATGTCAGGCCGGTCGGGACAATAGTGGTAATTGTCTAGACCGAGTATTGTCCTGGAAACAATAAGGAGCGGGGGGCTCCTTTTGCGGGCACTGTGGATGTACGCCGGATGGTCAAAGCTCTGCGTCTCGGAACCGGATCGTCTGCTGGACTCGCATGTAGGGCGAGTGCGGTACCGACAATTTAAATTGATGCTCGGCCACGCTGCACTTGATGCTGGCCCGCCCATTGTCGAAGAGACATTGAATTCACTAGCGTTTGCATATTCAGTAGCATACTGAACATCCGGGTCATCGAAAGACACAATAACGCTTCCCGGCAGTACAGAAAGCACCAAGCTTAGACCATAGACACACCCTGTGCTTTTTGTCTTCTGTGTTTTCGTGTGGGGATCTGATGATGTGGGCGAATAGTAGAGTTGTGCACATGGTTGAATTGCTTTTGGGTGAGTAGCGTTTGACTGACGAATCAATATATTTTACATCTGTTCACGAGAACGGAAGCTCAATGAGTGGGCCCAGCGCTGGTTCGAGCATAGCCACACATCACCATATGCCAAAAGACAAAAGCCAGGCTTGCAGGGCAAAGTTGATATGAGACTTTCGTCCCACGGATAGCAAATGAGCGTCATGATGAATGAAGCGAATAACATACTGAGCTCTCCAACATTAAATTAAGCGTCCTTCAGCAAGAGATAATACACTACTAATCGATATCTTGCGTCGGCTTTCGAAGCTTGGCTTCAAGCTTCACTGTCAATTTCTCGTCGTCGGGGATATACGAGCTTCCTCTGCACCGTCATTCATTAAGTCATCAGAACTCGATTAAGATCGATCGATCGAATGTGCGTCATGGAAAGAGGGTCGACTTACGAGTATTGCAGACTAGCGAATGCTGGATTCTCGTCGAGCGCGACGACAATTTGAGTAGCTGGGACGCCGTTACGCGGTGCCTCCATCATCTGCTTGGATTTTAGACGAAGCAGTGTGGGTACTTTTCCAGGTGGTGCCCCAGAGCCTGCTACGGTGTCTTCGAGAACAAGCCGTGCATCCAGCCATGTTGGAGGACTTGGCTCCTGTAGGGAGATTGACACGCACCAGGACCCGGGAGGGGGTCCGTACCATGCATTATCAGGAGTTATCAGAAATGAAAAGCGCCATAATCTATCTGAAGATAACCAACATTGTAAATACAACGAGCGAAATTAATAACGTCGCCGATGCATAAAACAGAAGAAAGCACTCACTTCGTGCCACGAACTCAAGCCCAATTTCTCGCGAGATCATCATCCTCTTGTGGAACTGTGGTATCTGCATGTTCACAGCAAACGCACCCTCGGTTCCTTCTCCAATCTCCACAGTAACATTGTCAGCAGGGTGCCCCGCCCCCAACAATATCTGGTCGGCACCCGGAATTGATGAGAATTCGGGAATAGCTAGATGAAGACGTTGGAACGTCGTCTGGTCCGATGTAGCCAAGCATGCTAGACGCATCTCGGCGATGGTATCCGCCTCTAGCGGTTTCGCATGCGATAAGAGTGCTCCAAGCAAGTCGGATGAATCATCCGTCCCCTCTGGCTCTTCTACTTCCTCTCGATCGAGTAGATTTTCGGTTCGAGTCGTTGCTTTGGCGTAGGGCTTCACTGGCCGTTTTACAATGGACCAATAGAGTGGTGAATGGCTTTCGACAAATTTCTCTTGCAGGATAGCGGAAAGTGACATGGAATGGGTCGCGCAAGCCTCGGCGCAGCTCTGCAGGATGCCTAGGGCAGCTGGCGACAACGATCCCGAGCTAAGTTGCTCCTGCGGCCCCACAACCAGATTACGAACTAGACCACATACAGTCGACCGTACTTCACTGATAGTGCGTGACGATACGGATGGTGTCCCCGATTGTGTCGACGCAGAAGACTTGAAGTTGAACCAGCTCTTCTTCCCCTTCAGACTATTTGTTGACGACGAGCTGAGTGACCGTGTGTGCCCCCTTTGCGTCGATGCTGGGGGTCGAAACGGGGAAGGCGTGGGCCCATTAGTAGGACCTGTCGGAAGACTAATGGGTTGTTGTGCAAGAGCACCTGTGCGTCTCCAGGTATCTTGACCGAGGTTATTTGGATTTGTTAGATTAAGACTTTCGTACGTTGGAGGGGCTTCCTGTGGTGCTGGTGCTGGTGCTGGTGCGGTAGTAGGGGTAGAATCCGCCAAAGCCTCTTTTTCTTCAGCCATATGTGAATAAGGACCGACCTGTGTAGGGATGTAATAGAGATGTGCACTGTGCTATGTAGTTGATAAACTTGTAGATAAGCACCTATTTAGATCAACATTTGGATCTAATCAAAACAGACAAACAGGGGATCTCGGGACTATGGGAGATTCACTACTTGGCTTTCTCGAGTAATGACACCTTCGTCAAAACTTTTGACTTTTGTAGTTAATAGAATATTCAAATTCAAAGGTATTCTATCTCGCACGCAGAGGGCTTCGGTAACACAGCTGAATTTTGTTTCGAACAGGGTAGGCGCGCGAAGCTAAACTGGTCGTCAGATGGGCAAGGAATGATTGTCTATTTACTCAACCAAATTCACGCAATTGCTGGAGATACCTAGTCAGTTATAAACAGGGGACTCGAGCCGAAGTCGGCTGCTCAACAGCGTCTGGAACTGAATATCCCGATATGCAAGGCCGCAAAGTAGGCCAAAATATAAAACACAAACTCATCATATGCATACTCTCATGAACTCTCCTCTTCAGTACGCTTCTCTTTCTTCTTCTTCTTCTTTTTCGACTTCTCGATCCCTTCAGGCTCTTCATCGTCCATCTCCATCTCCATAGCAGCTCGCTTTTTGTGCCGTCTCTTTTCCTCCACTGTCGGTGCTGCTGTTTCAGCTGGAGCGACAAAAGCTTCTGCACGTTCTGCACGTCTCTTTTCGGCGGTTTCGGCTTGCTATGAGTAAAATGAAGGGGTTAGCTGGGCAGGCTTAATAATAAAAATGAACAATATGTACCTGTTGCTTTCTCTTTGCTGTTTCTCGTGCTTCCTTTTCTGATTGCTTGAGGAAATATTCTCCTGATTCGAGTTGCAGATCGACCTAAGGAAGAGAAAGGGAGGAATAAAGAAGATGAGATATAAAAACTCAGAAATTCTGGAGACGGATCTGACCTTTCTTGGCAACTGCGCTGGTGGGAAGGGTGTGTACACTTTCTTTGTAGCCTGTTTCCTCATCAACTCTTCTGCAGTGGTATCGATACCGGCGGCCTTGCGAGCTTCCACCTTGGCACCAATCTTCTCATTCTTCTTCGCTGTCTTTTCTGACGTCTTCAGATGACGTTTGCGGAATTGGGGAAGGAAACGATCCCATGATTCTTCGGCGAGTTTGGGGTCTTTGGCAAGTTCACGGCGGATCATGAGCTCCTGGAAAAGAGCATGAGCACGACTAGACGCTACAGAGTGCAGAAAACGAACTTTAATTCGGTAAATAGGGTGGATATTTTTCATGCAGTCGAGTACTATTCGTCGAACTTCTTTGAGGGACTTGAAGGGGCCCATGACACTGACAGTGTTTCCTTGTACAAGCACATAGCAATTTGTAAGAAGTTCGATAGCCTAGACAGAACCAAGTCAGTAATTTATCACAAATGACGGAGCTTCCGCAGCGTACTTTCAGCGTACTTCCGTCGGGCCCAATGATTCTCTGTCTTCGCTTCACGAATCGCTCTTTATTCCGCACCAAGTTGCCAATTTTGATGATATCACACGCCGTATCGTCCTCCAGGACTTTCACTGCTTGGTTGACTGCAACACCACGCGCCATGAGCTTGATCATATCTCGCGCTTTGAGAATCATATAAGGGTCGAATGTTTTTCGCGTTGTGCGGACGGACATGGAACCGTGAACAAGATCAAGTGTGCATGCGATTCCCTACTTGAAAGTTGCAGGTCAAGAAGTAGAAATGGACAAGGAATCGCACATACATGTGCTTCTAGAGCCCTTGTTACAGCACTCCATACTTCTCGTAGGTATTTTTCGCGATATTTTGGGAAGAGAGTGGCGAAGGATGATTCCTCTCTAAAAGGTCCAGCCTTGTTGTCGGTAGGTAGAAATGGGTCGACTTTCCACTGTTAAACACGCAAATTGAACGGCACAGATCTATATTATGTGTCTTGTAATGCTTACACTAAAGAAACAAGATTAAGGATTGAGTACAGATGCCTTATGGACAAACTTACTGGTCAATATCATCGGTGTCCCATGCTGCACAAATCTCGTTGGTTAGTACCCGTTCAGCGGTAGAAAAAAGATAAATACGTTTATCTTTCCTGTGAACTTTATTCTTGTTTACTACCGGCTCAACTGACGGTTCTCCTGCGTCCGACATTTGCGTGAAACAACAGTGAAGAAAGAAATAAATCAAATTGTGAAATCCCGAGGGTGCAATTGACCTGAGCGCTTACATAATCGTGATCGTATTTCACTAGCCACGGCCTCTTTGCTTCTCTTTGTCGTATGGTCTTGTCATAAACCACCTCACATAACATATCCCCTACTCTCTACCTGCCGCTACGATGGATAACACTCCTGACGGTGTAACCCCTCAAGCAATCGCCACTCTTTCATACGATGATGATGTCGCCTACGAGGCACAACTTCCGACAGAGGCTGAGCTAGCCGCTACAGCCGCCTCGTTAGCTAATCGTATCAGCAGAAGCAAGGTGTATTTATTATCAGAATCCTCAGCGGCAGCCAACAGGCCCCTCAACGGAAAGGTGCGCTGGTAGCCCTTTTTATGTCCCTTTGAGGACAATACCTGAGATGCAGGATCCTAATATTCGAGCTGGTTGGCTTTTTTTCTATTGCGTTTTGTCTGTGGACTTTGTAAGAGGAAACATGACGATGGAGAAGAGGAACAGGACATTATGGACGAGGATATGGATGAAGGTCCGCTTATCTAACTCAATTTCTTTCACTCAGCGAGACTGACATCATTCTTCATGTACCAGACCTTACATACCGCACCAATGCACTACTTCTCCACGGCACGCCAATAGCGCACCTTCCAACAGCTCGCATATTTGCATATGCAACACACTTTGACGTCCATCCTATGGGACTCGAATGGGTTGACGACAATACTTGCGTTCTTGTCTTCAAATCACGTAAAGAGGCCCTGGAAGCACTCAACCGACTTCAAAAGTCGGCGTCCGAAGAACCTGAAATGGACGATTGCACAACTGCCCGACCGTTTCCTATTGCTCTATGGCCCCCGGAGGAGCGGATCAACGAGACGCTCGGTCAAAGTCAGGGTCTGAAGGGCCCTATACGAATGCGCTGGGCAAAGCACGATGACGTGAAGAAAAAAAATGCGATGAAAGAAAGCAAGTTTTACAGGAAACATGGATCATCCGCAGGAAAGGAGTTGTTCAATGGACGTGATCTGCCCCTCCGAAACGGAGAAGACGTGACGATTACCAGGATGACGACACCCGAAGAGCGGAGTTGGACGACGAACTCGACAAATTCCTGGCAGAGGAAGATAGTAACGACGAGAGGCAGCCTGATGCTGACGAGGATGTCTCACAGTCTCCCGAAGTTGACGAGTCGCCAGCTTCCCCGCCTTCAAAAATGCGGTCAGACTATATCGGTGGAGACGGCCGAACATTGCTCGAGCGTACCTCCCTCCTTCGCGTCCACAACATTGGAATCGATGGTGAAGTAGAACGTCCCGACTTAGCATCCCGATTAATAGCACCCCTACCTCGCCGTAATCGACAACGGCGCCGAGACGGGGGCAGAGATGAATATGATCTTTCACCCAGCCGCGATTCCAACAGACTGGACACTCTTAGCGATAGACTACAACCTAGAACCACCGAAAAGCTTGAGTGGGGTCCGGACCCTACTGAACGCAGAAGACGTGATGGTCGAACTCCCCGTAGTTCTCGAGGAGAAATACGCATTTTGGAGCATCAAATGGATTGGGTGACGATAGCGAAAGACGTCGTAGGCCAAGAGGAGAAGAGCGAGAGCGAGAGCGTGGCAGGCGCGAACGACCAGCACGAGGGGAACGCACAGGAGAACGACCAAAGAAGACCCAGCAAGAGCTGGACGACGAACTGGACGCGTTTCTGCGGTCTTCATGATTCCAGTATATCTTTCAAGTCTGTACTTTGATTTTCATTTCACCCTACCTTCTTTCGATATGCATAATCGTAGCTGGGATTTACTTCAAATTTTACTTGTCGATTGCCACATTGGAACTTCGATGATCTGCAGAGGTTTGCATAAACATTCACATTGCACTTTACCCTTGCTAAGTTGGACATATCACAACCCCCATTCATACCTATAAACTTTGTCTTATCTGTATTCCTACCCCATATCTCAAATATATGCACTATGTATGCTGCTTGAATTTAGAATTTTAGAGAGCCATTGCCTCGGATTGCACGAAAAGCTACAAGCCGCAGGTGCGAAACAGCAATATTGAACAAGTTTACGAATTGGGAAAGAACGTTTCTAATTTGGGATTATCAGTTAATTTACGCAGCGATAGATGTAATACGGAGAGAGATAATCATATTGATGGCTAGGGAAGTAGAAATCAACTGTAAGATTACGCTGGGTCAAGAATCACAAGCAGTGTAATATTAGAGTAAAATGATGTATAATTTTAGTATGAAAGAATCCCATCCACGCATTGCAGAAGGGGCCTCGAGTACAGTGGGTAAAGCAATATGTACTGATGTAGTCTAGACATTACACCCCGTCCGTTCCTCGTTTCTAGTAGTAAGACCGATCTGCGAGCTGGTGTCATTATAGGTGGTTGGTACTGCACTAGACACGTCCCTCTTGAAACACAATCTGGACAACATTTGAGAACGCTCAAGTTCTAGTGGCTTGACATGTCCTTTCCTGGCCGTTATGAGCGTCGGTGCGGTGCCCTATTTATAGTATATCAGAGAAGGAAGCGCACATCGGCAGCAGAAAGGCCTACAGTGACCACAGGTAAGATAGCATCGAAGTCTAGCGTTGCCCGAATAAGACCAGGATTGTCGACGTTAAATCTCTGGATAAGATTAAGGATACCACAAACAAGAATGACAGTGGTATATAGTAGTCCCGACTCGACCAAAATTTCAATGACATAGTGGTATCTGCTGAGTTGGTTATTCCCTTGTTTCGACACCTCAACGATCCGATGTATAATCAAGGCCGTCGATGTGATGGTGATGCACAAAGACAAAATGAAGTAGAGATCCAGGAAGTATAAACGCGATCCCAAAGCGATCTTCCCCGTAAGAAAAAGCGGAAGCATAGCTGGCGAAGAGACGTACTGTCAAGTTAAGACAATATTTGTTATCCTGACCACTTTTCTTACCGATTTCTCCAAGAAGTACTAACCGAATAAACGATAAGAATCCACTTATTTTTCTGCCGAAGAATGTAGCATCTCCAGACCTAGTATCAGCCAAAGTAAATTTCGTTCCCCATCATAGCAATGTTATTGCGCGTACCAAGAAAGTGTCTGCAATGAGAGTAGATACCGCCAATGTCCCGTTTGCCAGTGACTGTGTGCGAGAGGGTCCACCGAATATCTCTAGGGCCATGGTTTCCCGCGTAGCGTTATGTGTAACCACCACGGAACGCCAAGTTCGCCATATTGCCGCTAGATTCACGATCACAATGATAAACAGCGTGCTCAAAATCACGGCGATAAATATTCTTCGCTGCCTAATAACAGGGACTGGCAGTCGCACTTGGTGAGATCATACATAGCATCGATTACTCTTGAATCCTTACCGATCGATTGAAAGAAAATCAAAGTGTAAACACCTGATAGAGCCTGTCATCAATTCGATTGATCGAGCGGGATTATTTCGAAGCATCACCAGTGAAGAAGGACTGTAAAAGAGTGGATTCAACCAGCGCATCGATCGACACTTGCACCACCACTAGCGGGTACTGCGGTGACTGGGACTGAGGATCCGACATAATGGGAGTCGGTGAAAAGAGCGATCAGTCGACAGTTCAGACCGTTTGCTTACTTTATGGACAATGAACTCATCCACACGATTCGGACAGACCGCTCAGGGGACTATTTTCCAACAGGAACCAAATGGCCCGGTACTAAGCCAAAAATTTATGCTAAAGTTTCTATTAATAGCACAGAGTCGAATGCAGCATCCGACAGCCGACTGTAGTCAATAATCTGGAATTTTAATTACTCCAGGTTAGATAGTAGCTAGTGCGGTAGCGGACAGACTGGACACTGGTTTGTTAGCCCCAGAAACCTTTAAACTACTCACAAAGCAGTTGAAAAACATTACGTATCGCGCTGTCGTGCTGCGTGCAGAAGGTGTCATATTTGGACGATGCTGACGTATACTCCGAGGGATCCACCATCTGCTACCGCTGATCTCGGGGCCTAGGAATGATTCTCTGTGAAGGCTGTGAGAGGCTGTGAGGAAGTAGTGATCAGTGGTTATACCTTCATCACTTCTCCATTTTCGAGTTGGCTTCAGCAGCATGCCTAAGCTGTACATGCCTTTGACAAACATCTACCATGCATATGTTGTTTCGAAAGTGTAAATAAAGCATATATTCTCGAAAGTCTACCTAATGCCACATTGTAATTCAATTTGTGTTCATGTGACACCTCATGCATCACTGGGCCCGTCGAGGGGCAAGTAAAGTACGTGATTTCTAGCTGGCGCAAAGGTATCAATTTCCGCCCAACTTAGTACCAGGTTCCATATAGCTTACCACATACGGAATACACGAAGGCAACGCATATTTATCCCGATGGTTATTTGAATGACATCTCCGGTATCGAGATGACCGCCATTGTTGAAATTCATTTATCAGCATATCACATCCACATTCTCCTTTTTACCACCTATGTGGAAATAATGAACAACAGACTTAAGAGCCCTGCATACTTGTTCTACAAACTGTGATGTCAATGTGATGTAGGTGGTGGTACCAGGTAGCGTACCAAGGAATTACCAAATCCGGAAACTGTACGCCCCAATTAGGGCGGTGACCGACTCTGGGACACCATGCTCGGCAGTGCGAGGACGTCGAACATTGGGAATCAGTGGTGATCAATTTTTATGAGCATGGGCAGAGTAATTCAGTAGTACTTAGTTAGGTCTGCATGAGACTACGCTCCAATAGACATAAATTGACAAAGAAAGAAAAAATGGGCAGTGATATAAGAATGATGGATTTCGCGTTAAAACATCGTCGTCAAATAGTTATATATGTATATCAAATGTGTATATGGATCGCTCGCACGCACCGCAGTCAGTAAAAAGACAAGGTACTCTGAAGGATGCGTAGCTATATGGCCTACACAGTACGAGCTTGCCATTCCTGGCTGGCAGCTGCAGTATGTGACCTTGTGTCATCGAAACGCAATGGTTCAGCCTTTGATTCCTCTTTCTTGAAATCTAGTCTTGAGATCTCTTGAGATCGCTCCGGGTTCGATACTTCTACACGGGCTTTTGCAATTCTCGAAGTTATGAGAGTTGGTGCTATGCCCTATACACAGCATTTTAGTGAAAATTGCATGCCTCCATTAATGTAACACTTACCGTGATCGGCACCAAGATTGAGTCAAAATCTTGGACTGCTTGAATCAGACCAGGATTGGTGATTCCACAATCCTGGATAACATGCAAGATGCCACAAATCAGAATGACAGTGGTATATAGCAGCCCCGACTCCACCAAGATCTTTATGGTATAGTGATATCGACTGATATCGTTGTTTCCCTGTCCCGACACGTCCGCGATCCGATAAATAATCAAGACCGACGATGTGATGGTAATGCACAGGGATAATACAAAGTAGAGGTCGAGAAAGCCTAAACGAGATCCTAGTGTTAGGTTCAATGCAAGATACGCCGGAAGTAGGGCTATAATGAAAGGGATACAATGATGAGTCATTATTACATTCACTTTGAGCTGCTGTTCCTACCAAGTTCCCCCAAAAGCACAACGGAATACACTATGAGTATCCACTTGTTTTTCTGCCAAAGAACATAGCATCTCCAGACCTGGAATCAATAACGTAAGTTTCGATTCTCACCATTGTAATATCTTGCGCCTACCAAGAACGTGTCTGCAATAACTGCTGAAAATGCCAATGTCCCATCTGCCACTTTCTGCATGCGAGAAGGACCGGTGAATAGATCTTGCGCCATGGTATCACGCGTCGCATCATGATCGACCACCACTGAACGAAGAATTTGCCATGCTGCTGCCAAATTTACCACAATGGCAATGAAGAGGATGCTTAGAATTACGACAATGAGTCGCTTTTTCTGCCTGACCGGAGAAACTGATGTACGGGCGTGTCAAGCTAAGCTGCAAGACCCTCAGCAGAATGGTAGTTCCTACCAATTGCTTGAAAAAATATTAAAGTGTAGATCCCTTGCAGAACATGTTAGGACACCTAATGAGAATGAAACTATTCCAGATACTACCTGTAAGGAAAGACTGCAAAAGCGTAGATTCAACCAGTGAGTCGATTAGCGCTTGAACCACCGACAGTGGGTGCTGAGATGGTTGGGAGACGGACATGCGCAGCAGTCAAGGAAGGAATAATATCCAATTTTAATTTCGTGAGAAGTGAGAAGTGAGACCTCTGCGAGCTTTAAGGGAAATGAGCCAGCAAAGAGTAAATAGACCCGGCCATATGCTTGACAGTTGACTTCTACGCTATATCCAGATAGGGGCAATCCATCTCCTCAAGTTGACAAGCTTCTATTAGTATCAATGATGACTGTAGGACGTCGCCGTCCAATGTCCAAGTGTCGAGGATTCTAGGAGCCAATGATCACTGGCGATCGCTGATTCTGAGAGTTTGTTTCCCATGAGAGCGATGCTATTGCAGTTAAAGTGGTGTTCGTCGCAACTTGGTATTTTCAGAACGCCAAGTCTGGAGAAAGCATCAGGACCAAGTGGCAACAGGTGGTAACAATCGAGCGTAATCAGATCGTCGCACCGTCGATACCCATGCGCAGTGCTTGCCTAATAAAATAGGTGTAATGGATGTCGCACTGAAAATCTAACCATCCATCTGTGTATAAGTAAAGGGAGCGCTTGCACGAACGACACGAAGAGAGAAGATCCAAGAACACATCCCTATTTGGCTTATACAGTACGAGCCTGCCAGTTGCTAGTAGTAATATGTAGATCTGTGTCATCGAAAGACATTGCGTCTTGCTTTGATTCTCCTTGCTTGAAACTCATTCTGGAAATCACCTGGGAGCGCTCAGGGCCCGATATTTTGGCACAGGCTTTTGCATTTCTTGCCGTTATGAGCGTTGGTGCTATCCCCTATCCCCATCTCTTCAGTAAGGTCATTACTTGCCTTTAGTACCAAAACACTTACAGTGAGCGGCACCAAGATAGCCTCAAAATCTTGGGTTGCTCGAATCAACCATGAATTATGGATCCCAAAAACCTGGATAATAAGCAAAATACCACAGATCAGAATGACGGTGGTATATAGCAGCCCCGACTCGACCAAGATCTTTATTGTATGGCGATATCGGCTGGTTGCGTTGTTTCCTCTAGACACGTCTGAGATCCGATATATGATTAAGACCGACGATATGATGGTGATGCATAAGGATACTGCGAAGTAGAGGTCGAGAACATTCCAATAAGGTCCCAGAGTAATATTCAACGCAAGATACACCGGAAGTACGGCTAATTGATGAGAGTGTGTGATAAGTCAAGCTTTAGAGGAACATTCACTTTTGCTGCTCTTCTCACCAAGTTCTCCCAAAAGCACTAAAGAATACCCTACGAGCATCCATTTGTTTTGCTGCCAAAGGACGTAGCATCTCCATGCCTAGAGTCAACCGATGTGAGGTTCAGTTCTCACTATCGAAAAGACTTTGAACTTACTAAAAACGTATCCGAAATGATCACAGAAAATGCCAATGTCCCATTAACCACTTTCTGCATGTGAGAGGGACCGGAAAATATATCCTGTGTTATGGTATTCCACGTCGCGTCATGAGTGACCACCGCTGAACGCAAGTTTTGCCATTTTGCTGCCAAGTTTACCATAATGGTAATAAAGAGGATGCTTAGAATTACGATAATGAGTCGCTTTTGTTGCCTGACCAGATAAACTGATGTATGAATGAGTCGAGCTAAGCTGTAAAGTCGGTAGAAGAGTGACAATTTTTACCGATTGCTTGGAAGAATATCAACGTGTAGACCCCTTGCAGAACATGTTAGATCTCTTGATAAGATAGAATTGGCCTAGATACAACCCGTGAAAAAGATTGCAAAATCGTGGATTCAACAAGTCCATCGATTAACGCTTGATCCACCCACAGCGGGTACTGAGGCGATTGAGATTCGGAGACGGACATACGTCGCGGTCAAGGGAAAGGGTTCAATTCTATGAAGAAACAAACGTCTGCCAGCTTTACGGCAAATGGGTCAGCAAAGGAGAGTTGACTTCCACGCTGATGAGGTTATATCCAGATCTATAGGGCTTCTATCATTGTATCAATGATGATTGAGACGTCGCCGCCCAATGTCCAAGTGTCGAGGATTCAATCGGAAGCCAATGACCACTGGCGATGCTGATCACGAGAGTTCACGGTTTACCACGGGAGCGAAGCTAGCAGCTACCGGGAGTTCAAGTGGTGTTCGTCACATAACAATCGCCGCATTTGGGATGACCGATCGATACCAATGTGCAATGACGATGGTGAAAGGCAAAAAGCAATGGGGATAAGTATGATCATATATTGCACACTATTGTACAGTGTGTACGCGCCAAGCCTCGCCTAATAAGATGGGGCGCATACATGTAATGGATGTCTCACTTTTTTATTTTATTTTAAAAATAGTCAAATACATACATATCCATGTATAAAGGGATCGCTTGTACGCACAACACAAACCAGACACAAAGCGAGAAGGTCCAATAATCTGTTTCTATTTGGCTTATACAGTACGAGCTTGCCATTCTTTGTTGCTAGCAGTGGTCTGCAGATCTGTGTCATCGACAGACACACCTGCCTCTGGTTCGTTTTTCTTGAAACTGATTCGGGAAATCGGCTCAGAGAACTCGACGTCCGAGATCTTGGCGCGGGCTTTGGCATTTCTAGTTGTTATAAGCGTCGGTGCTATACCCTATGCATGCCAGTTCAGTGAACATTAGCGGCCTCCAATACCGAAACACCTACGGTCACCGGTGGCAAAATAGCGTCAAAATCGCAGATTGCTCGAATCGAACTAGGATTAAGGATCCCATAGACCTGGATAAGAAGCAAAATGCCACCAATAGAAATGGTAGTTGCGTATAACAGCCCCGACTCGACCAATATTTTTATGGTAGAATGATATCGACTGATTGTGTTGGACTGTCTCGACACATGAACGATCTGATAAATAATCAAGACCGACGTTGTGATGGTGATGCACAAGGACATTGTAAAATAAAGATCGAGGTAATCCCAATGAGATCCTAGTGTGATATTCAACACAAGAAACACCGGAAGTGCAGCTAGTGAAGAGATACAGTTATAAGTTAGAGAAGCATTCACTTTAACTGCTCTACTTACCAAGTTCCCCTAAAAGCACTACGGAATACACTATGAGGATCCATCTATTTTGCAGCCAAAGAACATAGCATCGCCAAGCCTGGAGTCGACTGATGTAAGGTCCAATTCTCGCCATCGTAATGTTTATGCACCTACCAATAATGCATCTGAAATGATCACAGAAAATATCACAGTCGCATTCGAAACTTTCTGCATCACCGTGCGAAAAGGACCTGTAGATAGATCCTGCAGCATGGTATCCCGCGTCGCATCATGAGTGACCACCGCTGAGCGCATGATTTGCCATATTGCAACCAGGTTTATCACAATAGCAATGAAGAGGATGCTTAGAATAGCGAAAACGATTTTGTTTTGCTGTCGGAATGGAGAAACTGACGTATAGACGTGTCAGGCCAAGTTGACACATCGATAGCAGAGTGATAATCTTTACCAATTGCTTGAAAGAATATCAATGTGTAAACCCCTTGCAGAATATGTCAGATCGCTTCATAAGACTGAATTGACGTAGATACTACCTGTGAGAAAAGATTGCAAAAGCGTGGATTCAACAGGCCCATCGATTAGCGCTTGATCTACCGACAGCGAGGACTGAGGCGATTGGGACTCGGAGACGGACATATGTCGCGGTCAAAGGATGGGATTCATTTCCATGAGAAACCAAACGTCTGCCTGCTTTATGGCAGCCGAGTCTGCAAAGGAAGAGTAGGTGGACTCGGCTACATGCCTGAGAGCTGACTTCCACGCTGATGAGGCTTCTATCAATGATGACTACGACGTCGCAGTCCAATGTCTAAGTATTGAGGATTCTAGAAACCAATGACCACTGACGATCGCATATTCGGAGTGTTTGTTTCCCATGAGAGCGGTGTTATTTGCATCTAAAACATAACTCGGTATTTTCAGTACGCAAAATCCCAGACATATCGTCAAGGGGTAACAACCGAGCATACTTGGATCGTCACATTGTGATACTATACCCAGTAAGATCTTATGCTAAATTAATATGCTACCCATTCACATACCCATGGTCATTCTGATACACAACTTCGCCATACTCGGAGAGCGGAGCCTTAGTAGATACTCTAGCGTAGGGCGGTGCACCCTTGCACCCGTGTGTCTTAGCGCTTCGACCGCTTCTTACACGTTAATAAACTAATTCAAAAAAAAAAAAAATTAATATGCTCTGAAGATCCTTCATATGCCAGATGCGGTATGAACCGAAAGATTGTATCAACTGTGTCGCAGGAAATTTAACACATTTACAGGTGCTTACTTGCATCGTTGTAGATCAATTTGGTATTTTTCCCTCAGTTATCTGTGACTTAGATGCTCAGAGGGATAAACAGCCAATGAATAGTAATGAATCTGCGCAGTTGGAAGGATATGTGTAGTACATGGTCTGGTCTTGTACCTTCAATGTCAATGTTGACTGACCGCGATTTAAAGTGAAATACTCACATCACGTGATTATAAGCTGTACGGGTCAGAAATTCAGTTGAACCGTCACTGTCAACGGCGACGACGAACTTCGGCTTCAACGACGGCCACCGAGCAAACTTAGTACTTAAAACCTTTGTTCTTTCAAAGCACTCGAAGAATTGCTTGAGACATGAGTCATGAACGCCACGGTCGTGGAGGTGGATACCGTAATAAACGGTATCACTACAGAGAGAGAGGTGAGGAAGAGGTGATATGTTTGAATGAGTGACTTGTATGAACTTTTCCCCATCTTGGCTCTATATAGATGAATATGAGGACCGCCGTCGCGATTATGAGTCACCAGACGACAAACTTAAAACAGCAATTATTAAATTGGGAGAAGTGGTGAGTTCTTGCGGTGTAATTTTTGCATTTACCTCAGATGCTAACAATGAGGTCGAATGCGTTGCATAGGATCCCGTAGAAGAACTTCCTCGTCTTGAACAACAGATTCGTGATCATGTTCCTCGGAATATTCCCGTTCTTTCAGAGGCGTTTCGTATTGGGTGTGTATCTCCACACATGGCATGGCTCGCTGGGTGTGTCTGACGCAAATTCTAGAGTGACAGAGCAGCCATACAAGATTCCATTCTATGCCGCTCTTCTGCGTCTACTTCATAACACTACTGAGCTCTCCATACCTGGTGAATCGTCACTCGGTCGACTTATCCTGGAGGATTTTTGGAAAGGTTTCCAAGCATATCTCGACAAAGTGGAGTGGAGAGAGACGCGTCTTTGCGTGAGTGTATATTATTATTTGATAAGGAAGTGGTCTCTGATATCCAGTAGATCCACTTTTTTGCTCACTTGACAGTGGCAAAGTTGGTTTCGGCAGATTCAATGTTCTCTCTTCTTCGTTCCTTTACAGCAGTGTTGGATGAGTTTGGTGTTTCACATGGACGAGCGAAGCGGGCAGCTCTGTGTGCTGGGGAGGGACTGCTAATAGTACGTCGCAGACACTTTATCACATATAAGAAACTCATCGTGATCAAAGGCCGGCGCTGCCCTCAAAGCAGACTCACCTGCTATCTCCGACGAGATTATTCATGCTATTCAAGCATACGCAGAAACTACTACACAACAAAAATGGCTGGTTTCACCTTCTACTAGAATATCCAGTCAAATGATACCCAGTGACGGCACAGTCGAGGTAAGTATTTTAGCGGTGCAATCTTTTAGTATTCTTGACTCATTTTAATTGCAGCTTCTTGATATTCTTTTAAGCTCATTGGTGACATTGAATAAGTCGGACTTCAAAGACACAGGAAACTGCATTCCTCAACCTTATAAAAATAATGCAGAAATTGATCCGACCATCCTGACGCCTTATGTTCTCCCAGCAGTTTTGGTGCCTCCTGAGGTTATCGAATTTGATTCAATGTCAGCAGACTCTGGTGAAGAATCGCAAGTAAAGAAAGAAGAATGGCCGGAGTTCTTTATTCGCCTTTTCCCTGATGATGTTTGTCTATCTCTATTTGTTCCTTTCTTGTGTTAACACCTTTATCTCAGGTTTCACCAGATCCTAAGAGTCCTCCAGGATATGTTGTCCGCACTGCTCTACTAGACATTCTCGACATATTTGAAGTCAACCGTAAAGAATGCGCAAGGCTCTTGCTTGAATACCCCAAATGGAATTTATCTGGAACATTCAAACCCAAACCTGGAGCTCCCGTCGAAACTGAACCTATGGCTGGAAAGGATTGGCAGCTTGAAAGCACTGTTATCGAGGTAGCGTTCGCAACTTTCCAAACATTATGATTTTACCTATCTTTTCTTATCAGATTGTTCTTGGTTCATATTTGATCCTACCAGAATCTTCGAAAAAGTCGATCTATTATATTGCTCTCATCACGGAATTATGCAAACTTTCGCCATCAACAGTAGGCCCTGCTGTAGGGAAGTCAATTCGCAAATTGTACAATTCACTGTCGGATGGCTTGGATGTCGAGGCTGCCAGACGATTTGCTGAATGGTTCGCTGTCCACATGAGCAATTTCGGGTTTTCATGGGTATGGAAAGAATGGTAAGTGAACATGATCGAGAAGGCATCGAGCCAAATGAATTCATTGCAACTCTAGGGTCCCCGATCTCGCTCTGCCAGTCCAACATCCGCGTCGTGCATTCATGCGCAGGGCTATCGAATTCGAGATTCGTTTGGCATATCATGATCGAATTCTTAAGACGCTCCCGGAATCAATGCAAACCCCTGATGCTTATACCATTGCTGAACAGGCCCCGGGTCCTGCTTTCGAATATGACGATCCAGGTGAGTGCAAAGCTCGAGTAAGTTGAGCTTTGATACTGATAAAAAAATTCTAGGTAACCCGCATCATGATGCTGCACTTGCGGTCTTAAATCTCTTCCGTGGCCGAGCTAAGGCTGAAGACGTCATAAGTCATCTTGATTCGTTGAAGAGCACACTTGAGGCATCAGAGGATGGACACGTCAATGTCGACTCCGTCATTCGAAGCATCGTTGTTCAGTCTCTTTTGCATATTGGTTCACGCTCATTTTCACATTTCCTCAATGCGATTGAACGGTACCTTCCGCTCTTGCGCAACCTCGCCAGTGGTGGCACATCCAGCGTTGGTGGTAATGGAAATCCTGAAGCCAAGGCAGATGTTCTCACAGCTGCAGCTTCGTTCTGGAAGCACAACAGGCAGATGGTCGCTATTGTGTTTGATAAGCTCATGCAGTACCAGATTGTCGACCCGACCGATGTTGTTGGGTGGACGTTTTTAAATGGCGTGGCTGTTGGACAACTCGCGGAATTAGCGGGACCAATGAATCTTAGTGCGTTTGAGTGGGATTTGTTAAGAGGCGCTTTGGATAAAGCAAATGGCCGAGTGACGATTGCGAGGAGAAAGGTCGCTGCTCTGAGGAAGGAGGACGATGATGCTCGAGCTCGATATAAAGCAAGAGCAGACGAGACTATGGAGGTGGATCCTGAACCTAAAGGTGCGTTTTCTTTCACCATTTGTACGTGACCTTGTGCTAAACGCTTGTTTCTCAGAATCGACAGAGGAGACAGAGGTTCCGGCAGTCCCTGAAAAGGAAGTCCCACAGGTGGAGAACCCTGCGATCACCACCGCATTGAAAGCCTTCTCCAGCCTTACAAAGGAGCAAAAGGCGGCGCTTTCGCGAACCCTTGAAGGTTTCGTTTCATGTCTTGCTCCGTCTGCCACCGATGCCCACGCCAACCCACATGCTCGTACTGTCATCACCGAAGCTGCCTGGGAGAATCGCGCGAATTGGGGTAGAGACGAGTGGAATGCATGGGAAACTTGGGGATGGTATCGTCAATTTTGCAGAGCGGTTCGTGGATCTCTTAGCTGTTTTTTTTCATTCCCGTTAACTTCTTCTCCCTACCTAGTATTCACCGTATTTGCGTACATATTCAACGACACTTTATATGGTCTCCTTCTCCAGATTTGAGCATGTCAAGGATCCAGCTGCGGACTTGCTCAAGCTAGTATGGAATATCGCCACTGGCCAAGAAACATGATTACAGCAGGCCGATTCCCTTCATATGTTTCTTTTGTTGCGATGAAAGGGGTGGTTTCCTGTTACGAGGTAGTGTTTGTCATGTATTTCTGATGTACTTAGCTTCAGAGATTGACATTTTAGTTATTCATGTTTTACTATGTAATTTATCAGAAGAAAGTTTGAAGGAATATAGCGAAGAGTGAACAGTCTGATTCTTGTGCCACTCAAAAGAGAATGACCAACTTTATGGCCCATTGAATTCCAACTGAGTTGCAATTGAAAGTGACTGATTGGGTTGGAATAAATTAGAATTGATCTAAGTATTGTTTACGACTATTGTTCGACAGCTTCTCGGGGAGAAATTATTGCTTCGACCATTCAGTCAGTAAACCGTTTGATATTCATATTACCCTTTGAGGCTTATTATCATGGTAGACCAACCACAAAGCAAGAAAAAGGCCACCCAGAAATATCCTGCAACTGAAGAATTCTCAGAAGCAGGTCCTTCTCGAATCTCAAGTGAAGAATCGTTTATAGACCAAGAAGAGTCGCAGCATTCACAAGACGAGGAGAATAGGGAGGAAGAGCAAACAGACGAAGACGGGGGAGTGAAGATGAACTTAATGGCATGGATCCTGAAGGCTTTGCAGGGGAGACCACGCTGAAGCCCTTGACTCCAGAGGCGTTGGCCGCATTCAAAGCTGCTCAGAATCGTGCAGGGGTTATCTATATTTCAAGGATTCCCCCAGGTATGCGGCCCGCTAAGGTACGCCATCTCATGAGTGCCTATGGTGCAGTCGGCCGTGTTTATCTTCAACAAGAAGGTTAGTCCTTCTATGTTTCAGCAGAAATAAATCTCAAACTATCTATCTAGACGCCAAACGAGCCTATCTTCGACGGAAATTCACTTCGACGAAAAAGGCACATTACACCGAGGGCTGGGTCGAATTTAAGGATAAAAAAGTTGCACGTAGTGTTGCGGAGATGCTGAACGCACAATCCATTGGGGGAAAGAAAGGGACAAGATGGCGTGACGACATTTGGACCATGAAGTATTTGCCAAGATTCAAGTGGTACATGTTGACCGAGCAAGTTGGTGCGTATTTATTCCATCTTGACACCCTCAATATTATTGATATATCTACTTTCTAGCACACGAATCAGCAGTGCACACGGCCAAATTACGCGTGGAACTATCGCAGTCCAAGAATGAGCAGCAACAATATCTGAAGAATGTAGAGCTTGCTCGTGTTTTGGACAAGCGGGCAGCCAGGAAGAAAGAAAAGGGCGAAGAGTTTGAACTGAAACCTAACCCGCAATTCAAAAAACGGCGGCATGAAGGGGATCAAGGGGAACAAGACGAACGCATCTTGAAAAAGAAGAAGGATGTGCCAATAGATAGTATACTAAGTAACGTATTCTAAGGGTCGACGTTGTTCTTGTGCACGGGCCTGAATTTAGACTCCGCTTCAAATGTGTATGTGAGTACTTGCTGGTCGTCAATTATGACCTTCATCGCGAAACACTGTTGAGCGTGTCGAACGAAACGTTGAGCTCGTCGCAGTTGCCAACTTTCAGCGCCGTTTCGTGATCCCAAGAGGTCTGTGCTTCACTATGCTCGACCTCTCTCTCGCAGGCTCTGATCAGCCGTCGTAATGTTCGCTTTCTCTTTCTGTTCCTCAGTTCTTTTGCTCTCTAAAAGATGTCTTCCTGGTCCTCGTCATATCCTCCTCAACCACGTCGCTCTCGTTCTCGTTCTCCTCCCAGCCGCGGATACTCGTCTGGTAGACCAGGATATTCTGACGGTTATTCAGAGAATTATAGACCCGACTGGGATGGCAGGGATGGTTACGACAGGGACAGATGGCACGACCGAGAAAGGCCTCCATATGACTATGGGAGACGCGGCAGAAGTCGTAGTCCACCTCCTGTAGATGAGAGTGCGCTTTCGTTCTCTTGGAATATCATTTCAACTTATGCGCTGACACATGGTTGTTTAGCTGGCAGGAAGCGAAGGAGATCGATGTCTCCATACGACAGGGATAGGTATGACCCACGACCACGATACAACGACGACTACGGTTTGCTATACAATCCATTCTCTATTGCTACGTATCATACTCAACGCGTCATTGTAGATGGTCACCCTCGTCACGGTTATTCCTCTCCTCGAAGGCACCCTCCATACCCTCCATCAAGAAGAACGCCTCCGGACCCACACACCTTTGATTTTCCAGCAACGCTCAAGCAGTATGCTGATTGGTTTCGCTTCTTCTTTCCCGGCCAAGCAACGGAAGAAGATAACGCCGACAAGGCTGCTGAACAAGAGGCTGGTGACGGTTCCAAACCCCGCAATGGCATCAAAAGTCGGTGGGAGAAGTATAAGAAAGACTTTGCCGCAAATCAGGTTAGCCATCCCTTCCCAGTTCGTCGCACTTCATGCCGTGTGTATATTGTCCTTGAGTTGTTTTCTTTACGGTCGCTCTTGTGTTTTATTCATCGAAGTGTTGAGAATCCATGGCTAAACCTTATCACGTATTGTAGCTTCAAACCATGTTTGAACACCACAGGAAATCACCATGGTTTGCCGAAAAGTATGACCCAGCACCAGAATTCGAATCGCTGCGCACGCGCGTGAGAAAAGAAGGCTGGAAAGGTCGCTTGAATAGCTTCCTCGATGACCTCGAAACCGGAAAATTTGACCCAGACTTGCATGAGCCAGAAGAAGAGCTATCGTCTCCCGTCAAGGAGAGTGCGAATGGAGATGCTGCCACCGCGGAAGATATCAAACCCGTCCCAAATGTGGATGATGATACGCAATTCAATGTCGATGTAGATGAGGATGCTGGCGACCAAGACACTAATCGTCCTGATGCCAATGGGAAATCTTCTTTTGATAACAAACGTGGCAATCGAGGGGAAGAGGTATCTGTCGCGTCTGAGGGAAATCAAGTTATGATTAGAACTATCCCTCCAGATATCGGTCGCGTCAAATTGGAAGAGGTGTGTACTGAAGTCGACAATTCATTCAAGCCATTTCTAACAATATTCTCTTAAGGCTTGTTCAAAAATTCCCGGATATGTGTACCTTGCCTTGGGAGACCCCCTTCAGAAACGTAACTACTATCGAGCAGGTTGGTTGAGATTTCGGGATGATGCAGATATGAGCTCCGTCATAGCCGAATTGTCTGAGAAGAAGGTAAGAAATTTCCACGTAATTGCAGAATCATTGCTAAATACGCGCATAGATTGAAGGGTTCAAGTTGCACGTAACACATAATCTTCGACCATTCGTAAACAAAGTTCGTTATGCCCCGAAGTGGCCAGTCGGCCTGACAGGTTAGAAAAAGATCTGGAGAATGCCAAAACTCTTGCCGGTATCCTAGAGGAACAAGCGGCCAAGTTGCGTGCTACCAAAACCACGGCTCTAGTGACGACCACGAATGGAAACGGCAATGCTTCGAAGACGGAAGAACAAGATGCACCTATGGCCTCTGGTGGAGACGAGGAGGAAGACCCAGAACCCAAGGAATTAGGGAGTGAGGCGGTTGAAAGGAGAATTGAAAAAGTAATGGCCGATATGCGTGATCAAGGCCTTGTTGATGTTCATGACGAAAAAGCTTATCACGAGAAAAAGGTCAGCCCCTTATTTAATTCAACTGCATTGTTCTGCAATTTATGTATACTTTTCTACAGGTTGTAGTATCCTTGGACATGTATCTTGCATATTTGCGAGCTGCTTTTCACACATGCTATTACTGCGCCGTCGTTACCGATCATCTTGAAGAACTGCAACGTAAATGCTTAAAGCATGATCGAAAGCCACTTTCAAAAATGCTACTTGATGAGCTGAGGAATGCGGAGGCCGAGAAAGAGAAGATCAAAGAGCAGGATAAAGACATGTCTGTTGATGGTGCTGACGACAAGACAAAGGTCAAGGAGAAAGAAAAAGAAAATGGCAAGGCAAAACATGATAGCAGAGACTGGAAGCGCAACGGTACGTTGTTTATTTCTGCGTCCATGATGTGACATTTTCATTCATATCTTATAGACGAGAGGTGGCTTGAATGGCTTGACTCGAAGATCGCTCTACTCATCAATCGAGACGGTGTGGACCCTCGTGCTTATGGTGGCAAGAGTTATGACGAGTACGACGATTGATCAATTTGAGCCTCTTACTCCATGCTTACGTTTTTTACTTTCTCTTTCACAGGGAATTGAGCAAAGCCGTTGAACCTTTCCTTAAACAGGAAGACGAGGGTAAATTTAGGTGTAAGACTTGTCAAAAGCTGTTCAAAGCCACTTCCTTTGTCGAGAAGCATATTGCAAATAAACACCCGGAGTTGGTCAAATCCTTGGACGAGGTAGGCATCTTTGACCTGAGAGCTTCGTTGGAGGATTCTGATTCTATGTAATCATCAGATCCCTTATTTCAACAACTTTGCTTTGGATCCTCATCGCATTCAACCTTTTGCTCATCCTCCAGCAACGGTTGGTAATAGTAGCCAGGCTCCTCCACCTCAGGCGTACGGCATTCAAGGACCTACGCCGTTCCATGGTGGTGGCGATTTTGGCCGTGGTGGTCCTTACTTTGCAGGAAATGTACCGTTCACGCAAGGCGGTCACCCACCATATTATTGGGATCCGTCGCATCAAGGAGGCCCTTATCCTCCTGGAATTTACCCACCGAGACGAGATGATATGAATACTAACAGGAGGTTAAGTGATCGTATCAGCGGCTTTGCGCCTGAAAGTGCTGTTATTCCTGCCGCTGCCGGACTGCCTCCTAAACCTACACCCGCGGCGCTGGATACTGCCCTCGTTAGCGGGAATCCAGCCATGAACAGAAGGAATAACAGGAACAATAGTCTGCCAGCTGGGCTGCCGCCGCCTCCGCCCCCTGATGCTAAAGAAGATCCTCGGGCGGCAGGGGGGAAGAGAGTTAGCTACCACGATATGGATCTGGTTGCCGAGGTTAGTTTTCACCTTCTTTCTTTTTTTTTATTTCGAGGGTGCTGATTCCGTGTCTCTTGCGCCAGGGTGACGTTGAGTTGATGTATTAATGGAGTTATGATGAGACAATATTTGTTGCGGTATAACTCCAGACTTGTCTTCTAAGTACCTGTTGATAGTTTTATCTTTTGCGTCTGTACGCACCCTTTTTGTGACTATGGGTCATTGTGTATATATCGAAATAAATTGCAAATGAATGAATAAGGAATGCAGGGTTTGTGTAAAGATTAGTTTGTATGTTTGTTGTGGTTTGAAATGGAACCCCCTTCGATCTGCAGTCCTTGTAGTCCTTGACATCGGTGGCCAGGTATTAAACGTCCTCCAACGCTTATAACCCTTTGCATTCTCCCGTTACCCTCCAGGCTACTGAATCTCAGGCCACGGCTATCTATCGACTTTTCAGTCGCGTCCAGCGCACAGTTGGCGCAAGAGTTTGCGTTCCATAGCCTGCTTTCACACATCTTGGTTGTTCTCGTGCAGCCCAAGACATGTCGAGCCCTCACAAACTCCCAGCTGTGCGGATGACAGCAGAAGGCGACATTCTTATCCAGGAGGGTGTCTCTCTGGATCTTCCACCCAGAAACAAGTTCAGCGTATCGTATGCACTCTCGGAAGGTCATCGAAAATCTGTAGTGGACGAGCCGCAGTCGCGCTCCACGCTACAACCGATTCTTAGCTATTCCGATGAGGAGCCGCATACCTCAGATGCAGAGGAATCAGAAATCAATACTCCCGGTACCACGTCGAAGGTTGCGCCTCCGCCAACGTCGCCCTCTTCTCAAGTCCCTATGAGGTCATTATCTAACGTTCCGGCACCTGGCATTTCAAGGGCCCTTTCAATGCCTCTGCCTTCGCAGCTCAGCCACCTTCAGAACCCACATCGACCTGGGCGGTCTAACTCTTTCTATTCATCGCCACTTGCTCGTTCGGCGCAAGAGGATCAAATTCGGGAAGTCTCCATGGAATTGGCGGATTCTATTCAATTGGTCATCCAGACCATGCTTCAAATATCACCTCCACAAGTGTTAGATCCAGCAAAAGAACAATTCTCAGCATGTGCTTTATCAGTCCCGACTTCGTCCATGTCTGCCATGTTCACAGCGATGAAGAACATCAATTATATCTCCGCGAATATGTCGGCATTCTGTGAGCAGGCGAGCAACAACACTCGTCGTCCTCCGGCCCCAGATTATGTCGCAACCCCTGCACCAACCATCTCAAACCACGACTTATACAACGAATTTGATATTGGCGAAATGCTGCAATGCGTAGGCGATGCTCTGAGTGGAGCAGCGGCTCATGCGGGTGTTGATTTGGTCCTTTATCACGGCGATGTAGGACTGAAGCACGTATACGTCTCTGGCGATGAAAGTGGGATATCTTTTGCATTATCGCATGTAGGTATAGACTCTGGACTTGCTATTATCAAGCTTGACTTCTGATTATTTGTTTCATTTGTTTCAGGTTGTTCGCCAAGTTCTCAGTACTGCGGCACGAGGAGATTCTATCGAGATTGGTCTTCTCGTCAGTCCAGTATCGAACCCTTTAGCCGATCACGATGGACCTACAGAGGGTCCCCCTGTGGACGACATGTTAAGCGCTGCGCCTCTGGAATCCAATGGTCCTGTCAGAGTCAAACTTCGAATATCTCACAAGTATGCTCCTTCGGAAACATATCATGACTCAGATCGCCCTCATGATGTTGTGACAACCGAAACAAGAGCACAGCCAATCTTTTCTACCCTCCTCCTACGCCGTATTCTCAAGCAGATCGACGGCAGACTGTCCTCGGATCTTCCGCCCCCGGAAGCGTTCACAAGCGGGCGTACATGTGATCTCGAAATGGTGCTGGATCGTGTTCCTCTGCCAACGCATGCAATTGCTCCGCAGCCCTTTGAAGAGGGTATTAATCCTGAACCCAGTCTGGAGCAGTTGTCATCGTTCGGAGAAACACTGAAGGGGAAAAAAGTAAAGCTTTATGCAAGTGCCAAAGGCTCCTTTGCACATCATTTGACAAGCTACTTGACTGCTTGGGGCATGGATGTTACACATGTATCGCCAGATGGTCAAGTTGACGGGCTCACAGACCAAGCTACTTCCAGTCAGGAGGAAGTCCGGCTAACTACGGAGAGTCCTATTCTACCTGCATACGTGGGAGATACCATCCCCAGTCTGCAAATCAAATCTGATGCGGGTCCCGCCTTATCTGTGGCGCCAAACTTCATTTTCATCGACGACGATATCGACATCCTAAAAGAGCGTCTGCAAGCACTTCGATTCGAAAATCAACCAACGATGATCAACAACTCTAGAAAAAGGCCTTCGTTATCCTCCAACCACCGGCCTAAATCTTCACCGACCATGGCTCGTCTCACAAATTTCCAAAATAACTTTTGTGCGATCACCACCTGTAGTGATAATGCACTTCACAAGTCTATCCAACTATAAGGTGGTGAGGGATGTTATGCAATCTGTCATGGTTTCATATGCTGCCACGTCGACGCCTCTGCCCGAAGTTATGATCATACCCAAACCTGCAGGTCCTCGTCGATTTTTGACTGCGCTCCATACGGCAGTCACCAAGCCCGTTGTGGATCCACTATTTATGCCCATTGCCACATCTCCAATGAGCCCAGGGATACACAACACCCCTGGATCTTTTCTTTTTCTCCTGCGCTCAGCGAACACAGCAATCAAGGCACGAATCAGGATAGTAACCCTCCTTCTCAGGCCCAGTCTCCCTTGGTGAAGAATATGAATCGGCCGACCGGTAACTCACGCAATAATTCGGATCGTTCTGCGCGGTCCAGCGACAGCATTGGTAACAACACATCTGTTCTACCGCCATCTCCTCTTGCTCTGCCAGACAACGTTGAATATTTCTCCGCTGCAGCCGAGCAACTGGGGACATCTCCATCATCGGGTCTTGTCATCCAAAGCCCTGATGGCCAGACCGCAGGGATATATTTCCACCCTCGAAGCAAAAATGGCTCCAAAAATTTGACAAGTCTTTCTATGGAGAGAGATCGAGGTCAACTTGCTGTTCCTACTCCTCGAAGAGGGTCAGTGCCCCGTGTTCCTTCAGGGGGGTAAGAAGGACGAGAGCGTGTCCTTTTCGGCGTTGCATGAAGTGCATCAGTCTACTTCACAGACAGATGTGAACCAAGTGCCTGGTGCCTCTCCCACTGAGGTATCGTCGTCGAGGGTGCTATCTGTGGGCCCAGTTGAATATCAACGTGAGCAACCTTCGTTGGCTTCTAGTATTCTGTCTCCGGTCCCTCGCAGAGCGAGTGATGATATTCGCAACCTTGCGACGGCCAACGGGACGCCTTCGGAGGGTCCATCATCTACTCGGCGATCGGCAAAGCGTAGCGACACCAAGGACACGACTCCTGTGGCTGGGAACAAGCAGAAAGGCAAGGTGATGAGCTCTGACAATGTCGTGCCACCCATCAGTGTCCTCATTGTTGATGGTGTGTCCTCTTTTTGTTTCATTTTCTATCTGCTTGACTTGTCACGAAAACAGATAATCCAATCAATCAGACGATTCTATCAACTTTCATGAGACGGAAGAGGATTAAATACGATCTGGCCAGTAATGGGCAAGAAGCAGTGCAGAAGTGGCGTACTGGAGGATTCCATTTGATTCTGGTGAGTTTATTCTCCACGCCATGTTGATTCTATCTCACTCATTGTGTTCATGTTCAGATGGATATCCAAATGCCGGTTATGGATGGCATCCAAGCGACCAAAGAAATCAGACGTTTAGAGAAGACAAACGCTGCTGCTGGATATCCTCCATTGTCGCCAACGACGACGGATGAAGGAAATACATCCATTTCCTCTGGGGCTTCGTCGACCTCCGATACGCGATCTGGATCACTCAACTCACCATATAGATCCTCTGTCATCATCGTTGCCCTCACCGCTTCTTCCCTGCAAACCGATCGTGTGGCTGCTCTTGCAGCTGGTTGCAACGATTTTCTAACGAAGCCAGTGTCATTGTTATGGCTAAACAATAAGATCATTGAATGGGGCTCTATCAAGGCTCTACAAATGTGGGCTGACATTCGACCAGATGGAGTGCGGACCATGTCTAGCAGTCTCGAAGCGCAAGCTAGAAATGTTGCAGACAAGCTTCACATGCCAACAAAAGGACGTTCTACGGCCGGTTCGCCGACAATACGACGGTCAACGAGTATCTTGGAGGACAATGCAGCTGCACTTGCTTTAGCATCGTCTTCGGGGACAATCCATAGTTTCTCAAATGCACCCCCATCCCCACTGGCTTCGACATTTGCTGTCCCTGATCGACCCAGGAGCAGGTCCCCTAATTTGTCGACATCCGGCCAAAATTCACGGTCAACATCTTTAAGTGGAACCACTCGGAGTCCTTTTGAACCATATCCGCCCAGAACAGCTCTCGAGGTTGATCAAGGTCAGCCCCTTCTTCTTATCTATATCGACATCAACCTGACGTTTTGTTCCGCTGTCGCGAACAGATGGTACGCGACAGTTGGCTTTGTTAATTGGAAAGTGAATAAATTGATTGTCCTTCTAGATTCTACGCCAAAACCGAGTACGCCAGAGACGAACATCAGATATAGGGAGTCAGGCATACAGCATAGGCGAGCCACGCCGCCCATCAAGCTGGGTCTTGCCGATGTATCTCTATGCTCCCCAATTCCTCTTCGTCAATAAGTTTTGAAGCCGTTAAAACACGAGATAACGGCCATACAGGACCTAAAGATGGAGACAAACAAAGCCCTCTGAGCCCTTCAATTCCTCCTGTTCCTCTCGAAGACACCAACGGGATTTCTCCATGACGATTCCCGGCAATCGTGGTGGGCCTAGGCGTCTTTCTTGCATTTGTCTTGCCATGGTTCCTCATGGTTGCGGGAACCATTGTTCTTATATGTCTTTTATTTCTGCTGTTTTTCACTCATTTGTACTAAACGCACTCCTCACTGACCTTCATTTTATTCTTTTCTTTTTTTATGGGTATGGATTAGCAGGGACTGTTTCGTAACTCAGATGCTTTATGTTTTAGGGCTGTCGTTAGAGCAAATACATACACGATTCTCTCTTTGATTCGCAACGCGATTCTTTCGTTTCTTTTGGCCGATGGATGTAGGATATCTTGTTATTGGAGTGTCAATAGCTTATACTCTAGTAGTACAGAGTTTTAACAAGATGAATTGTACAAAGTCTCAAAAATACTATATTGTACAGAACACCCCGGTGCCCACTTGAGTCTTGAAGTATCAGTATCTACATGTATCTCATCAAGTCACCCCTAATTCTTCGAGCAAGATACATATCTTTTGGCATAATTGTGACTCTTTTGGCGTGGATGGCCGCCAAATTGGTGTCTTCGAAAAGCGATACGAGGTATGCTTCCGCGGCTTCTTGCAAAGCCAGAAGAGCGGAAGCTTGAAAACGAAGGTCGACGGTCTATGATTTGATGAAATTATGAGAAATAGCCTGCATGAAAATGATTCCTTGGGGGAACCATGTCCGAATATACGTACTTTGCACTCGGTAGAGATCTCCCGGACAAGCCTCTGAAAAGGCAATTTGCGGATTAGGAGGTCAGTGGACTTCTGGTAGAGTCGAATTTCGCGGAGAGCAACTGTTCCCGGACGAAAACGATGACGCTTGTCAGTTGACGCCGAAGTCTGTGTCCTCGTATGTGTGTTGGTCTTGGAAGTAGAGCCATCTAAGCTGTTGTTGAGAGGGCGTGAGTAATAAACATACCTGCTTGATTGCGCGCTGCTTCCGTATGTCGCTTTTGGGATTTTGCTTTGGTGGGATGGTTGTTCGCTGCTTTCACGCCTGTTGGTAGCCCGTCAAAGATTTTTCTTTGCACACTTGTAGGCTTTCCTGTATATTATCACATGAATTCAATGAACGAAGCTTAGCAGGTCATTCAGAAAGAATACATACCGCCAAAAGACTTCCTGGCCAGAATCTTTCCGCGACCCATTCTATTTTTATCGAAGACCTTGAGAGAGCAAATGGAGCACTGGTTTTGAAGGGAAAGCAAACAAATATTCTGGCCACTTTGGTTACAGGGCTCTCTCTTATATAGAATATTTGTAATCCACAGAATGGGTCATTGTTTGCCACACATTGCGAAGTTTATTCGACCTTTGCCAGACATCAGAAATAAACTCCGTTTATTGATGTCACGGTCGGCCTTTGGTCGGTTTAACGAGTTTGATTTAAGGTTTGGGACATACAATCGAACCTGTCATAATCCATCTCGGTGGAAGGTCCGGGCTATGGGTTATGGCAGGTTATGGGTTATAAGAGGTTATTTCTGTGTAAATCTCGGTTTGGTGGCAGCTCACACCTATGACTCATTTAATAACAGGTTATGGGGTATCACTGGTCTGGGTTATGACATATTCGACTATAGTTATCCCGTGAATCATGCAAGATCGCGCTATTTGTTGTATTTAGTGAATCGACTAGGAGCGGTCTCCGATAGTACTGGTTCAGTCTGTAATAGGGCTTTTTACGTTATGAAAACCCACTTGCAAGTATAGAATAATTTACCTGAGAATAAATCATGAAAAACTTGTAGAAAGATAGTTATATTGATTATCAAGGTTTAGGTGGATGTTGGCTATTTTAAGAAAAAGATTAGCGCGCGTGTCAAAATATTTGAAGTTGACACCGATCATTGTATCCTAATGGGACTAGAGACATCAATTCATACCGATGTCCTTCATGGGCAAGGAATATCGCAGACAGCAGAAGTAATCTCAGATGCAAGATATTGTGGCAAACACGAGGGTATATTGAAAAGTACGATATGTATATTTGAGTTACAATGTGAAGAAACGAGTATAAAATGCAACCCCGAGCTATCGAGAATATATGTACAATGGACGAGACAATGATATGTGCAAAAGAATAAAACAGAGAACGATATGTGCATAGAGACGAGAATAATATAAACCCGGGAGAGGGTATGATGGGGAAAATGAGCGATTGAAGCTGATTCAAGGCTAGGATTCGTCTTCGAAGAGTTAGGAAGGGGACGGCACTCGTCAGCGCCGCCTTTCCATCGTCGACGACAGTCGCGGCGATGCCAAGAGAAGCGCACTTGTCAGTGCACCGCCCCGTAATAAAGCTGCGAAGGTGTGAACGGCCATCTCGTCAGACGACGTTCCACCCCACGAATGTCCTGATCTGCCCAATTGGTGCCAACCACCCCTGAGCCCCTCCACAGACCACCTATCGTCAAGAAGCCAAAAGGAATCCAAGAAACGAACTGAACCAAGACTGGACGAGAAGTCATCGACAGCTTGGTCATATCATCCCAAAAAATGGGCATCCTCTCAAACATCTCCCTCACCACCATACCCAACGCCACCGACGCTTGACTTTTTCTCTCGGAGAAAGAAGGGGGTTTCCCGACGAGAGAAATCAACAAGCTGGAAGCGGTTGTTGGGAAGGCCGTAGTTCGGGAGATCGAAGTGGATGAAGCCGCGCTCACGAGGGGCGTTGGCCTGGACGAAGACAGTAAGTGTCCTTGGGTGGCTGCGATAGTGCTTGTAGACGGGGACGAAGAGGCGACTGACGACCGGGGTAACCTTCGACGACGATGCGATTGCGTTTTCGTATTTCGCGGGTCTGCGCTTGATGAGAGACTGGAGATGCAAATTGGTAAGTTGAATTACGGAAACTCACACCGCTCGCAAAACGACTTACCGACGAGGCAGATAGAGGGTCAGAATCCTTGCTCCCAACACCAGCGACCGAATTGTCCTGAGTGATGACAGTGACAGATACATCAGCAGCTCCAACGGGCGCCTCCTGGAAATCAACTTCGACAGGTGGGCTATAGATAGTAGACAAGCTGAAGTTATGGGGAGTCTTGCCACGATCTTCAGTCGAAAAAGACAGTTCGGCGTTGGTGAAAAAGGTCAACTCGGACACTAGAGAATCTGTTTCGTCCTGGTCTTCAGTGGCAGTAGCGAATTCCTCGGCAATGTCATCGGTGTAGGCAGAAGCAGTGGATTTGTCCTCGATTTGGGCAGATGCAGGTATGGCTTCGGTTTTGAGGGTGATGCTGATGTTCGAACGCTGTTGAATGGATAAATCAGTATAATGCGAAAATGGAAGGAAATAAGGTGTCGCACCCTTCTTGCTGTGCCCGGTAAGCACAAGAAGAAGAAAAGAATGAAAGCATGCATATCCAGGCGGGAAGTCTCCATAAAGGGATATCCCTCGAGCGGCGGTTTTACGACAATAAGGTCTGTATCGTCCTTGCTGGGGTATGCTGGTGATTTTTGATAGTTAACGGTTGAACCAATGACGGAGACGAGAAAGATAATGCAAGAAAAGAAAAAATACATCCATCCCACGTCATCTCCGTTGGGGTCGTCTTCCGGGCCGTCCTCTTGAGTATGCGTCGATGGAGGAGATGGAGGCCCAGGTGGGGAGGTGCTGCTTCACCCGCACGCTTCCTACCACGTCGGCCAGAGGAAGAGCCTTGATTAAATTTCAATACAACAGCTTGCAGAAAAATATTGCGGGGACATACCAACTTTTGAATCGCCTCTAGCTGGATTGGGAGGGCCAATCCGGCGGCGACCGTTTGTGCCTCGAAGGCCTATGAAACGGGTCAGCGTTACCGAAGAAAACTCGTTTAATGTTTGCCCTACCTCTTCCCCGGCTATGGTCGGTATTAGGCGCCGAAGTTGTCCTTGAGGCAGCGCCCCGTGCCGACAAAGCAGCTATCCTTTCAGAACGGCGAGGCAGCGGAGGTTCCTCGCCACTATCAAGGGGTTGAGTACCGTATTCCCAATCACATACAGGGGACCAATCGACGAAGATCAAATCTTTGGACACCTGTGAAAGGGTAGCGAGATCCTTGGAGGGAGGAATGATAAGATCCTTGGAATATACAAGGATGGAATCTTTTAGTGTCATAGTGTATGTTGGGAAATAATGAAGAGTGTCGTTGTCGGTGGCATTGTAGTAGGTGGGGTCGGAATAAGAATTGGAGATGGTAGAAAGCCACTGAAGGTACGAAAACCCTGCTTCGAGGACGAGGAAGCCGAGGGGAGAGACTCTCGCCAGAACGGTGGCCTGATGTGAACGTGAAAGGGTATGAGACGTGACACTAGTGAAGCCGGAGCGCGATAACCCTCCGATGAAGGCGACGGCCAAGGCCAAAGTGGGAGGTTGGCTATAACCAACAAATGGTTGTTGTAAAGCCCACCCGGGAAGGTGAGATGCCACGCAATAGCGCGACATCCGAAAAGAAACCACTCCTATGCAAAGTTGTACTCGAGTCTCGACGTTTTGTTGCCCTGGCGGAGGTGAAGAAACCGACGAGGATGCATGCCTTTATACCTTATTGACATTGATGTGGGCCTAGTCGCATTTTGAAGTTCATACGATGGCGGAACCGCCATCCGCAGCCTCCAGTTCAGAAGCAAATCCGTGAACATAGGCTAGACATTAATACTAAATACGAAGTCGCTCGACTTTCGAGTGCGAATCATCTTCCAGTCCGAGAGATCAACCTCTACACGTGATTCTGATTGAAGATAATTGTCCGAAAATGCGTAATAGAACAGAGCTTTACCGTTCTTTTTGTCGAATTCGATGCAGCAATGGGTGGATTTTCTGGTCAATAATCAGCTCATTGCATCCCTATCGGCTAGAATTTAAAAGAGACTAGCGGGCCACCGGTCTTGAAAATCAAGTATTTTGAATAGTCCTGAACGTCTTCAGGCGAACCTTGATCTGCCCAAAATCCAAGGGCCGGCCTTAATCTTGAAGTGGTAGTAAATATATACTCTACATTCTCTGCCGGTGGCTAGCATGCTAGTGGTTGAGTTTGAGTAAAATCGACATGAATCAGAGAGATGGATTCTCTGAATACAGGAAAGTTAAACGCCAGGATTGAACTTGAAAGGGACCGCTTTGGAGTCCAATAAATTGGGTACTTAGAGGCCACTGAGGGGTTGTATAGGGTCGTATAAGTGAGTGGACTCTACATTATTACGGTGCACAACAATCGTGATACAGTCACTGGGCAATGCGAAGGTCAACAGCCGTCCTCAATCTAGCTTACAATACCTTTACATACTCTCCACGTCACAACCGGATGCACTGGTAGATATGCCGTTGGTACACGATACAATTTCTTGTCAATTCCGTAATAAGGAATGTCTCTGCATTTGATTTTCTTCTTTTTTCATCAAGTCCTGCGAGGTCCTGTGCCGCGTCGCTGTCGTACCAAGCTCCACGGAACCATGCGACTGGCTGGAAATCCTAGGACCCAAGGGCCTCCCAGGGGCCTCTCTCGTAACTCCTTCAGCCGTCATAAACCCTTTCGACACGATCGCATGCCGCGGAAAGTTGCCGCTCCGCCAAGCTATTGGCCCCGTTGTCAAGAGTGCCGGCGGTGAATGTCGATCCTAACAGATAAGCATTATCTGGACAGCAAAACTATACTTCCTGGAGCTTCTTGGACTTCCTTGATCTCGCGGTCAGTGTCACTTCAAACTCATCATACGAGCTTTGCTATCCAGAGGTGTATCCCAAATGGAGGTTTCCGATGTTATTGCCTCTTTCTCTTGTGTGAACATATCTCTGTCACGGAGGACGTGGTGGTGCTTTACCACTTGAATCCCGGCGATGTCAATGCGGTCATACGCTGGTCATGGTCACTTGACTCTTTCTGGGATAAGCAATATATAGTATAATGTCATGCCAGTACCATCCTCGTTCAGCCTTGCTTCCCTGATAGTAGTCCTTGTATTCCGATTAAATACCTCCTTCCAAGGGCTCCCTGATAGGCCAGAAGCACGGAAGAAACCATTCCCCGCCTCAACCTGGATGGCGAAGAGCGGCGAAGACGCCCAGTACATTTTCGTCCGTAGGGCATGGTGTTTTGTCTCTGATGACAGTGCAAAAGACCTAGATATCAACGACTTTTTGGAACCTATGCGGATGCCATATGCTTCTGCGGCTGAATCGCACCTAAAATCCCGGCTGCGTGTACTCAGTTCCCTCAGGAAACTCCGAGATCTTTGAAATCTTCTATAAAGAGAACACCACTGCAAGGACCGCGGCCAAAATTTTCCCCTTCCAAAGCCATTCCGTATCTGCCTCTCAAATTTTGCTCAAATTCATCAAACTTCGGGTCCGGAATAAAATGGTTGCCTCTGTCGAGTATCTTCCGCCCACGAGAACAACGCGAACAAGAGAACGATTTTCGAACGAGAACAACGCGAACGAGAACGGTATCCTTATCGAGAACAACGCGAACGAGAACGATATCCTATCGAGAACAACGCGAACGAGAACGATCGATATTCGAACGAATGTTTAAAATACACCACTATGGCCATTTACAACCGTATTACCTCGATACTTCGTTTCCTAAATCAAAATTTCCCGAGATACGACACCCGTGAGGATTCGTTTTTGACAATTCTCAAAAACCACGCTCGACTTTCATGCCTGCATCACAGACATTTTCAAACGTAAACGGCGTTGCGTCCTTGAAAAAAGTACAAGTTACTGAGGCCTCACGTTTTCTGGGCTTAGCACCGATGCGTAGGATGTGTTGGATATATGCGTTCGTGTCGGCGAATATAACTTTCCAGTCCGTAAGTGTGTTGCTCTCAAAGCCGACCAAGACTACGGAACAAATCACTTATTAGCTTTACGTAGATTTAGATGACCTCGGACGGCTTTCATGCCTTCCGAGATCGTGTTCTCCACCAGATGTCATGGTGCGGTGATCAAGGGTTTTTTCTCTCCACTGATGGAGGCAATAATAGCTATAGATGTGGTGGTCGAGTGGACAAGGGGCCCGAGGAACTTCACGACTCTACGACCTGGCCACAAGCGCCGGATACAAAGTCAGGATCCCATGGAGATGCATCCACACAATCTTATGACGATCCCAAGGCTTCTTGTGCGTTGAACCCCGAGCACTGGGGTTTGGTCCCATATTCGGCAATTTTCAGAGGACTACGCAGCCCTGATACTCGCGCGAGGTCCAGAGAGGTCTAGAGACTGGGACCGCATTGTGTGCAGTGTTTCGGTATTCTCACCCCAACATGATAGATCACGATGATAACTCTTGTCGATGCTTCTTCAGCTGTCTGACGTGAGACACCGAGGTAGACGGTCGGCTTTGCCAGCCTATCCCGTAACAAAGCGGTACACCAGAAGGCATTTAGCGAGTTCTTTATTATTGGATGCCGGACATTTTGTCTCATCGAGCTCCTCTGCAGGATGATGAGTGAGCCGAAATTGACAGATCTACTCTGATGCTGCGCTGTCTCCTAGGAAAACGAGAGAGATGGGCGACAAGTTGCACCAGGTGGGAGGCCGTCATTGCTCGTGGTAGCATACCCCCTTGCAACAATTTGGTCTCAAAATTGTGCATCGCCGACCGACTCGGAACGTTATCGAATTCTCTACGAACGAAATTATTATGATGGTTTGAATGTCTTGGACCGAACCACTTGTACTATGATATGCATATGTCAATGCACTTTGTTTTCATCGTTTGGACGATATACCCAGGTTTAAACAATGTATATTTATCATTTGTACAAGGAAGAGTTTGGTTCCTTCATGTACACCTTAGTCAGAGATAAGTTTAGATCTTTTACCAATAGTACGTACTATGACTTGAAGACACCAGACTCCGCAAATTCCTTCTCCCTCTGAGCTAGCGCTTCCTGCCTCTGTAATTCTGATTTCGCCGATTCTTCTTCTCTTTTCTTTTTCCTAAGAGCTTGCCTTTCTTGTCGCTCAGTTTCGTCGTGCGCAATCTCCTCGACCTCGTGCTGTGTTGGCAATTTGAACTTTTCCTTCTTTACAGTGCTTTGCACGAACAACCTCAAGGAGCCCTTCTTGAAATCTCTTTCTCGCCACTCAACGCCTACATCCGCGATCCTTGTCATAACTTGATCTACTTTTTCCATCATCACCGGGTATAGTGGGTTGCGAACCCGAGGCTTGGGATTGAACACCACGTCCATACGGACATCGCCCTTCGAGAGGTCGTCGTGGATCTTGGCGACTTTGTGGTCGAAATCTGCTCCAGAGGTATGCCATGTCATCTGTGATTCTTTGTTCACGATATGTCGCTTCGTTTCAGTGGCCTTTCTCTCTGCCTTAACTTCAACTTTCCGTGCTTTGTCCTCCGCGTGTGTGAAGACGCGTACGATAGGTGGAGATGACGACGTTAGACGCACAACATGTGTGTCGGTGTCTATAGTTTCCAGTATTTTAGACAATTTGTGTGGGTGGTGCAAGGTACCGTCTGCATCTTCGAGCTGGACAATTTCGAAAGGGATTTGGTGGTTTTTGGGGTGACTGCGATACTTCATACTCATGTGTCGGACGGAGGTTGAAAGGATGAAGGGGTACATGGGTGGGAGTCTCTGTGTACGCGACGGGCGTAGGACTGCGACTGCGGCCGTTCTGAAGGCAATGAACGCGCTCATCTTCAGTGGTATTAAACAGGTGCGAAGACTTTCATACAGGAGCAGACAGGTCGCAGTTGAGCTGGCCAAAAACGGAATCACTTGTCTAACAATCGTGGGAATGATTAATCATTACACCATGCTCTAAAACGGTATCTTTTTCCTAGTTAGGATCGTCTCTCCTTCAACCACAACGACTGAACGACCAGCTGGGCGTAGTTGCTTGTGCTACTTCTTCTGGCTCTCTCTGACACATCGATACGTCCGTACTCTGGGTTCACTGCCTCGGAGGATAGTTTAAAACTGGCAAGTTTGTGGTCATCGCTGTTCCGATCCGACTCTCTGAGAGGAGTCTGAGTGGTAACTTGTTAGACTCTGAATTTTCGGTACTTCCAAACGGCGTCGCGCGTCCCTAATACCTGTGAGAAGTGGAGCGGAAATAAACTCTCTTGTTATACCGACTCATATTGTTTTTGTGTTGTTCTTCACCGATGTAAATACTTCAATGCAGTGTTAATGTTATTGCCAGTGGTGGAGTGTTCTATGACATGTCCGTCGGGTGGTTTTCCGCTTCTAGACTATAGTGGCCAACTCGAACTTATTGGCGTTTGTCGGAAATTCTCGGTTTATACCACCTTTACTACTGTCAGCCGTTGGTTATATCACTGTCAGCCAAACGATCGATCCTTTCTGCTTGTTGCATGTGTGAAATGTATTTGCCGCCTGTTCGGGTGAGGCGGCTGCCAGTATATTCACCAAACATTCCAAAATACAAGGAAAGGATAAAAGGTCGTCACCCTTCCACCCCCATCTCTATCCTATACCACAATCACAACGACAATATTTATTCGATATTATAAACTCTATCAACAAATCTTAGCTTCATGCCTCTTTATCCGAGGACACTCTCCCATTCTGGGGAGGGCTCTCCCTCAGGGCTCTCCCCAATCCTGCCGTCAACGCAGCATTGACTGCAGCAGGGCTCTTTTCGCTGCAACCCGCCATCAGAATATACACCCCATATGATCAGGTCTCAAGCTATGCGCTTAAGCGTCTTGGAATCCTGGTTGTCGTGGGCGGGATCATCAAGGTTACCCTCTCGAACTACAGCGACATTGTCATCCTGAAAACGCCTTTGAGCCATGACCCTGTGGCGTCTAAGGGTGCCTCCGCTGGTGGATTTGTCGTCGTCGGACGAGGATCAGGCTCTGCTTCTAGGTATATGAAGCACGACGGCGTTGGCGTGGAATTCGCTGTCGGCGAAGCTCTCGGAAATGCATCAGGCGAGTATCCTCACTATATTTTTTCGGTTATGTTGTCTGACTATTCTTAAATCCTTAGGCGATATCAACAACACCTTGTTCAATATCTCTCCCGGTATCGGTTTAGGGAATTTCGGACCTTTCTTGGACATCTCTGCTGGTGTGATGGTTCATGGCATTCAAGGTCAGTGAGCCATAATGTATGATTCTAAGCATTTTCTGACATTGCTTCAAGATGTCACCGATACACCTCTCCCCGGTGGTCTCACACGTATTTCCAGAGAACGATCGATCTCTCTCAACTTTGCAGACATCGTCACCCAAGGGAAATGCTTGGAAGGATCGGCGGCCGATGTGTCCACCATACAAGATGTCTTCGGTCAGTGGACTACCTGATTATCATATTATATCTTCTTACATTCAGTTACTTATAGCTGATGATGTCGTTTCTCTCAGCCTCAGAGAGTTGCCTAGTGCACTGAGCGTTACTGTCTTCGCCCGACCTAGTATGTATCTCCTCCATGCAGGATGATTGTCCTATTGATTATATACCCTTCGTACCTCAGCCTCGCCCTTTATCTACTACAGAAACAACATCATAGAAGTCAATACTACTCCGTATTCTCATGGTTTGTTTATTAGTGACAATAACTTGGAGGCGTCTATCCAAGATAGCGTCATCTTAGGAGCGAACACCACTCCAGAATCTCATGCTTTGTTCATTTGTGGGGGTGACAACAGCTCAGAGACGTCTACCCAGGACAGCGTCATCGACTTGAGAATTTCTTTGGTGTTCTTGGGGCTTATTGCACTTATTGGACTGTCTCTTAGGCCTCGACGTGTCGCCGTGGAACCTCTTGTACTACCTGTGCTTATCAGAAGGCACACTCCAAAGGGATCTATACCAAGGTGGTTCCTCTTGGAGGAAGAGAAGCTCAACACTCGGGAGGGCCTTGTCCATTACCTCGACGACTGTACTTGCGACCAATATGTTGAGGTCTGGTACAGCAAGAAAAATATGGCCTCTGTCAACAAGTTCGTTGCAAACGGCTGCCAATTCCTGCCTGCGCGATCACTAAAAAAATCTGGGGCTTTTGGATATCTCGTCATGGATCTTCTGTTGTACATCATGGAGAACTTCGAGTTCCTGATGGCGTCTGTGTGGCTGGCGCACAAGTATATGGGACAAGAGTACCTCCTTAGAACATTTATGGTGAGTTGCTTTGCGCGTTTGAGAGCGATTCCATCTGATTCAAATCGCCATAGATTGTTGCGGTGCTTGTTTTACCTGCCGGGGCCGTGCGGTACTTCCGTTCCAAGCTGTACCTCAGACCCTTTGTCAAGCTCAAGGGTCGAAAGAGGCGCTGGAGAGGTCGCATGAAGACGGGTGTTTGGGAGAGTTTTGAAACAAGGCCGGAAGGTGTTCATACCCCTCGCGTCTCTGTGGCTGGCTCTGGTTCTCTAGGCCGAAGTTCGACTGGGAAAGGGAACGGCGGCGTCGGCAACTCCTCTTTGAACTAATGGACTGTGGACCGGGAAAAGCGTTGTGGGAATTGGATATCCGGAAGTTGACGAGCTTTTAGATGTCTTCATTCATCGGGCGGGGAGGTCGTCTGACGAGATGATCTCTTCGCCGCATCGCAGTCTTGTCGTGATGGTTGGGGTGCTGACGAGCGTTCCTGCCTCCATGACAAGACTGTCATGCCCGATAGCATGGACGGAAGGAGCAGCACTGACGAGTGTTTTTTCTTGTTGTCTGTGCGTCGGAGACGAATTTCCCGCACACGCTAATCCATGCCACTTTCTGTTGGTCCATTTGGTTTGCCTTTCGTGGCTTGCAGCGATCTGTATCGAACCGCCTTTCTTGCCCTTGGATTATTCTCTCTTCTGCCGCCTGTATCTGATCTTGGCTCTTTGATTCTGCCCCGTCTCTATCATCATCATCATCATCATCATCATCAGCGGTTACTATTTTCTTTTCTTTCTATCCTTGCGCCCTCGTATATCATCAAACCCTCAAAAATCTGCATATAATCTTGAAAATTATATATTCACCCCTAAAGTTCTTGTTGCATGATTTTTATTCTTTTCGTCATTATCTTCTCCTGGATCTTGTCTATCTTCTCCAACTGCCTATTATTTACTACATCCTATTTTTTCTCTTATAAAACTACCAGAACCCGATCTCCACTTTTGTTTCTTCTGCTACTATTTCATGTATACCGATTTTTGTATACTTAATGGTTGTTAAGAGTGTGTAGACCATGAAAAAATACCATTATTTTTCACCTTTTTCGTGTCTGTCTAAGTTCGCATTTCTAACGCCTATTTGGATAACTTAGCTTGCATACAATTTGAATTAGATCAAGTGTAAGCTTTTGTGAACCTATCACACCTATATCAAGCAGTCAGTCACCGTGTTCAGCCTTCAAGCTACCGTCGGAAGTTCTCGCGATTGACATTAGATTCTTCTCCAATGTTTCCACGTTGATTTTAGACCGCCGTTGAAATCCACGCTGTTATCCTAAACTAGTATGTTCTTCCAAGAACCTATGGACACGTGTAGCGATACGTATTTAGTTCTGATAATTAATGCTTCGTTCGACGTGTCTGGTGCCTTTTGATTAAACGAGGGAAAACCTTTCGTGAAGTTTCACAAAGCATAGTAGAAGCACGCTCCAAGCAATGCAGTGGCCATTCCAAAAGCTAATCCGCTATCAGCGGCTTTGATTCCTATGGATGCGTTCGTGGGCGCAGCAGCTGTGTCAGTGCCGCTAGACGCCGTCGAGGATGGAGGGGCGGTGACGGTGCTTTGAGCCAGGGGTGAAGATGTGGTTGAAACCGACGTTATAGTTGTCTGTTGGATTGCAGAAGTCTGTGAAAGTGACAATGGGGCACTTGTTGATGCCTTGTTACTGGCTACTGAAGAGAGCGCTCGATTTGGGTTTTGTCCGGGGAAGGTGAGCTTCGGTAAAGCGACTCCTTCGATGGCACAGTCGTCAATTAACGCTACAAACAGATAAAGTCAATTGTCAACTGCGGGACAATTAGCTGGTTATCGAATAGGCGACGTACTGTCAACAATCTGCTGTGGTGCGGTGAAATCTGTTTCGTTGGCCAAATTTGAGATGCACACGAAGCAGTTGAAGTAATGCATTTCGAAGGTGGCTTGACAGCATGTGTTGACTGAGCAGGACTTTGAGTAGAGAACATATCAGATTAGTGAGATTCCTCGAGATACGATTGTTGGGCTGCGCACGTTGTTTTCAAGCACAGTGTTTACCGGATCGCAATCCGTTTTGCATTGTGGAGGAACGTCAGGTACGGTACCGGTTTGTCTCTTGTCATGAGGAATAACCCTATTCCCGACGTTGACTCTGGCCTTGATAAGAGCAGATACACCCCGAGCTGCCAGTGGACCTGCTGCCTCGGAAACATTAACCGCTATCATCCCCGCGACGACAAGTATATAGAGAAAGGTTGCGGATCGGAACATGGTAGTAGAGAATTGGAGTAAAACTACGTAGTGCACGGTGCTGAGGTGAGAAGAAGGGTTAGAGGGGTTCAACTACAACTAGAAGGCAGAGGCTTATGTGGGCCGTCTATTTCCTGCCTTCGGTTCCCAGGGATCTAAGTGGACCATGCGCGACGTTCACGAGACTTGAAGAGCGAGGCTGAATTGACAGAATTGAACCAGAAGCATGATGTTGACGGGGAATCCAGAATTAAGGAAGGGCATGGAAATCACTCGAGGTGTTCAACGTTCAAGCGCAAGACTCTGACAAGACAAGTTGTTCTTGGCAAACATCCCAGAAAACCCAGAAATAAGTCATGAGATCAGGTTAGGGTTCTAAAGAGCCCATAATCGGTGCAAATTTATCACTCTTTTTCTTTGAAGTTTCCGAACCAAGTTCACCGACATCGGCGAGGAAATGCATCATTCTCGGACATTTTAATGGATAATAATGAACATTTGAAGTGGATGGGGGAAGCAATGGCGATGGTGGGTAGCCCAACTTATCCTTCTTCTTCGTTCCTTGAACGTCTCGTATTCAGGCAGAAGAAGCACTGAAGGCTGGAGAGGTGCCAGTTGGTTGTGTCTTCGTAAGAGACGGTGCAATCATAGCTAAGGCCAGGAATCGCACGAATGAACTGCGCAATGTACGAATTGTAGATTATGACGCCGTGCCTCTCCAATCTGAGATGAGACTAGGCAACACGACATGCAGAATTGGAAGCTATCGATAGCATTCTGTCCGACAAAGAACTCACACCGGAAATCTCTCAATATCCCCTGTCCACGACGGTGTTGTATGTCACAGTCGAACCTTGCATCATGTGTGCCTCTGCTCTGAGGCAAATGGGAATCAAAGAGGTATATTATGGGTGCGCTAATGATAGATTCGGGGGTTGTGGTAGTGTCTTGGGCGTAAATGAAGAGTCGGTCATTCTCTGTCCAACAAACATCGTGCTGATTGAGCCTATCACAGACTTCCACATCCCACTCACCCAAGCTATTCTGCGAAGGGTGGGTTTTGTCGAGAGGAAGCCATCATGATACTGCGTCGATTCTACATTACCGAAAACGTTAACGGTAATTCATCAATGTTCAAATTTCATGTTGTCAATTTCACTCATCCCTTCAATCATAGCTCCAGTTCCCAAGTCAAAGACAAACCGCGTTCTCAAAACCGAAATTATTCCTGTTGCATTGCCTAACTAGTAACCTACTCAATTGACAATCCCTGAATCAGACTATGATCATAGGGATAAGCTTCTTATCCATGCAAAGCAATGGGAATGCTCACTCGACTTGGGATAGCTTCGCAAAACTACCCGATCTGTTACGTTCAAGGAATACCAAGGGAAATCCCAACTAAACGCTTTCGGTACACATTCAACTTTGAAGGAAGGTTAGAGTTGTGTGAGACCTGCGCCAACCCCAGCGGATACAACCGACGGGCTTTTACGATCATCTAATAGCATCCGCGAACCAACAGGACTAGGCAAACTTTCCCGCATGGCGTGTCGACTCTCGAGGCTGAAGCGGCAAATTCACTTTCGTCAGTTTTAGTTGAATGAACTGGGTTCATGTGGTGTGAGATACGTTTGGGGCTCTGCCGACCCTGTATTCGCACTTCAAACTTGCCCGCCTAACCTATCTAACATTGCGCATACATCCCATGACGTTTATAGGATCGAGGACAGTCGGTTCACATGTTTGACTCTTGCTATTAGCGGCATTCCGAAGATTAGAAGCGTTTCTCAGGTAGAATGAAAGCTCAAATCCAGATATAGAGCCTTTACCTTTTAACGGGAAAACATGGGTTTAATCTGCGGTGACTTCCCTCCCTAAAAATCGGTGGAATGGATGCAATATTTTTATCCTGAGATTCCTGAACAATGAGTGAAAAACAACCCATTTACATTCGACCTTGATGGACCAAGAGCATCGTAGATTCAAGAGCTTCTGCATGTTTTCCGGTCGATAGCCTTATTAGTGGGTCAAACTCATGATCATACCTGAACGGCGTCGATAATCAAGACTATGAGCCCTGTGGGATTGATCTTAATCTGATGGCCTCTTGACGAATGGCCCATGCACAGCCGGCCACGCTTGGAAATATCTATCTCTTTTATTTGACATCTTACCAATTCTCGATAATAGCCCAATACTAAGAAAGCGGCGCAGACCCACCACCACTATCCACCAATTCAGCTACGTTGGAGATAGCGTCTTACAAAAGGATCAGGATCCTCAGTGGGCTTGATGTCAATGGACCAGATGCCGGTCGACTTGCATTGATATCATTCCGACTTCACCTTTATGGTCAAAACTTAGGTTTGAGGCACTATTTCTTCTTGAATCTTGATGGTTTCTTACGGCACATTCAAGGAACTAGGATTCACTAGCATTGCTGCTTGGATTGCAGCTGCAGATTGAACCCAAAGCCCCGCATAATAGCCATGATGTTAACAGATCATTAGGTGCTTCCGCCGAAAAATTACTTCGCCGACAAACCCGGTTAAAATTACTGTTGACATTCGGGAGTATCCCACAGATCTGTTTACAGAGTGCTGCACCACAGACAAGCACTCCATCTCATAGCTTTGGCCTCTAGCCGTGTCGAGAAAATACCGCTGCAATATCGTCACTTGCTCAAAAGGCTGGTGCACTTGAGTATACATGCCCTCTAAGAGGTGTAGTTTAGAAGGATATTTTCTCATGTTGCCTAACGATATTTCACAGAAGTGTTCGGATCGGTCCTCCGCCTTTGTTGAGGAATGATATCTGAAAAACCCATCGTCAAGAATGCATCCAGCGATGTTCGGTACGGTTTACCGTGGCATTGACCATTTTGGCATTATCACCAAGGGTCTAGGACACCAAACACGAAGCCAGTTACTAAAATAAATATTCTTACATGAAGTTCGTTGGAAAGTGAATATCTGCTGATTTTTTGCGCATGACAACTGTCAATCCCAGCGATCGAGCGACATTCTTTCTCTAGATCTATAAAGAGAGTTCCACCAACGCCATAGTTGAATTGTTTTCTCCGCTGAGACTGAATCAAATCTCACCTCAGTCAAACCCCAATGCGAAAGAGCGGTCGATGCTGTACTTCTAACCATCAGAAAATCAGATTTTCAGACACCAATTCTGCTTATGGTGAGACTCTCTCAAACCAGCGGCCAACTATCCTAACTGATAGTCACCAATCATGACTACACTCAAAGACGATGTGATGCCTGTCTAAGGCTGTCCGAGAGGTACGTGGGACACAAACGTCAACAGACAGGACCGCTTTCCTTTAGAGGTTTGTTGAAGGTAAGAGAAACTCATTCGACAAAAGTCTCTTATTCCATTGTACTGATAAAGTACCGCATTGTTTATGTTTCTCTGAGCGGGACTTCGCTTCGGAACCCTATATTTGCTGGATCAAATGACGCTACTTGAGAGCACTGTGGAGAACGTGAACGGATGCTGGTAAGTTATTCTTACTACTTACCAGATAATCATCATCTTTACGATGCTTTACCCCATTAAACATGCAGGCAGGCTGGCGCCCAATCAAAAACCCTGTAATCTTCAGATACTGTTCCTCTCACGGTGATATCTTTCTGAATACCCATGTTACTCCTAGATATCCCTATGGTCGAATTTAATATGATTCTGGTCGTAAATGCTTCATATGACCGCTGGAAGTCCATATGCAACAGACGGCGTTGTCCATATATACACTGTGCCTTCGAAGAACGCAATGTAGACAGACCGGCTTGACGGCAGGGACTCAGAGGACTCAAATTAGATTATGATCTAGAGGCATGCAATTCAGTTGTAACTTGAGAAAGATGACCAAGGTCCAAAACCTTTCACTGTGAAGTCACCGCGTCATTTATGATCTATGCCCTCGTTTCACTGTAGTGGCTCATCCAAGAATGGTTCTCCCCAAATCTCTTCGCATCCCACGCTCAAGTAATCAAAAGTTTGAGTTGAATCTTTCACCTTCTGAATCCATTGCATGGTTGATCACGTCAACAGGCTTAATTTACACGAATCACCGGTATCTCGTGGCCAATAAGTTGTATGACATCCCGGAAACACAATTACCATGCACCGCACTTTACTCAAGCGATCCTAGCGAAGGGAGAATCCAACTTATAACATGAGAGGTAGCTTCTTGATCGTGTCCTGTCATAGATAGGCGGGTACATTACCTTGACCTGTCAACCTGTTCCGGGAACATTCCTCCTTCGGTTCTTGGCCCCGAGAAGACTCCAAACGGAAGGTATATCTTGGGCTTCAAGCGTCGAAGAAATGTACCAGTCGTGCATGTGGCTGAGACGATACATCTCGGGGATATGTGCCTTACATTTTCCACGTATAACACAGGCCAATCTATTCGCGCTCTTCTGGTCGATACATACAGGATCCACGATACATTTCGCCTGGATTCCTCAAGATGTCCCTTAGAGCACACTGCTTGGCACCGCGTGGAATAGTTAGCTTATAGATATGAGAAGATTTGCCTTTCGTTCAGGTTATAAATATGGCTCCTTTCCTCGAGAGCTCAAAATGGATGTAGATGCAAGTATCATGTGGTCTGTATGTGTATGGGTCTGAAGGACGTAAATCCAAAGGGAAGCCAAGCGCCCGATAAAGGGGCTAATTATCCTTTTGGGGCATCTACAGGCGTCTGTGCCTATCTGCAAGGCAATTTCGACACCCCATCGGTACTCAAGAAACACCGACCTTACTGTGACATCAAGTTAGAACTTAGAACATATGTATCTCAATTATGTCTACAAATTTATTATTCCCATACGAGTTCGATTTTAAGCTCAGAGGCATATACTGAGCTCAGCTTTACGTTCGAGGCCGTCTAGTCACTCTCTGCCCATTGAGTTGTTCATCCTTACTCATGTACATCCTATAGTCCACCGGATAAAATCTGAAACTGAGCGTCACTGAGCGTCGATCATGTGCTCATGGAAGAGACCAAATTTCGTTAGCGGCCACAACTATCGCCGTTATATTATCGTTCCCACTGTCACAATTAACCAGTGGTAGTAAGACCCTTGAAGTTGCACGGTCACTAAAACCCTGATACCTGGACCGTCTGCACCTAGATCTTATCGTGTAAGTGTCTTTCCTATGTATAAATTTAGACCCATTGTAGGATCCGGAATATTGTTATTTGTTCTCTATTGATCTAGAGCTATCTGATAATCTGATTGAACGGGGCTTGTGTTCTCCCTGTTCTGCTCTATGCCGCCATCCATGCCGACGCAACCTGTTAATTTAACTACATCCGACAAACGTCAATACATCGTTTTATCCCCTCGTGGGACTCTCGTACCCCATTTTTATTGCGTTCTCTGACGAATGATTGTCATTCACACCATACTGTCCCAAAAGCCTACCCGTTGGATAGGACCGTTACCTATTGTGTTTATTAAGACTACCACCACGCCTCTCGCTCTAGGCCTCAGGCATTTGAGATCACCGCCCTGAAGAATATTGATGCCAAAGCGATAACTACTATTAGAGATACGTTTCGAGCGAGCGCTGAACTGCAAGATTTATTGCTTTACGGATATATCGAGAAAATATATTGTATAGATTGCCACGCTGTAGTTCAATGTCCTGGAGAGTAGGATAATAATAACAACTAAGCCCGGTGTGTTACCCCAGTCAATACAAATTTAATTTCATGTCAATTCAAGTTTTACGATGTACCATTTCACGCGGCCTTTAAATGGTGGGGATCTATTTACTAGGGGAAACCCAACAGTAAGTATAGCCTACCACCGACAGAAGTAAATAGGAATACCCATATATATTTGTTGTTTAAATATGGGACATAATCAATGCCAAAAATAACTGCGATTGTCCAAAGATAACAAAATGGTCATTAGGTGACTTGTCTGACTCGCATTGAATTGAGAAAGATAACATACGCACGAAGGACTCGGATTCCGACTCTTCCGAGTCTCGGAAGCAGCTAATGATGGCCGTTGAGATGAAGGTCGGCTTGACCTAATTAAACTGTACATGTGACCCCTACGGCGTTTTACACTGGTGACGAAGGCTCTTGCAGCGGCAGCATACTAGAAGAGACGAGGTCGACCCTTAGTTGGAGGCCAGGGCAATTGCTACGTCAGATTTCTCCAAGGTATTCGGAGCGATCGATTTGGGTAGGTAGATTAGGTTTGACAGTCCCCATAACAAGTTGAAGCATTGGAGGTAAGAACACGGATGCCAGGTTGGGTTGCGGCTGGGGTTCCACGTAGATCCAATGAATGCAAGAGGGAGAAAGAAACATGATAAATTGCAGAGTAGTACACTATTACGGCGAAAGCAGTTAACATGTTACAACAATGTTCAAACACTAATATACGTTACAAATACGACAGCAGACGGACGAGCATTGAAGAATATCACTATGTATCCAATGTCCAACAAGATGCCCAACAATCAGTCCTACTGGCCTCGAGTCTTCTCCACATAGGCGTGGAGATGATGACCCCGATATAGGGGATGAAATACTCCCTGAATTCGAGATCTTTTAACCTATATAATTGTTGAGTGCCGATTGTCCGAGAGTGAATTGACATGGATAAAGGAGAGAAAACATGGCGTCAGTAAGAGGCATCCAGACAGATATAGCAGTGAAGAAAATGTGGAATGGAAGAGAAGCCCCACAGCACAGAAACGATGACATATGCCAGTAAGCAAGAGTACGTACGAGGAGTGTCCGTCGTCTGTCAGTTTCAGTTTGCGAAAGAGGTTTCCCAGGATAAGGTATAGCTCGCACCACGCAAGGCTAGAAAGAAACGTAATCAGTCATCTTGTTCTTTCTTTCTCAACCCGTACCACACCAAGAAATATGAAAAGGGGCCGAGGTGACTTCTAAAGCTCCAGAAACTTTGAACTCACTTGATGCCTATACATGCTCTCGGGCCCTTAGAGAATGCAACAAGGTACCGATCCAACGTCGCTGCCGAATCAGGTTGGAGCCACCGTTCAGGACTGAAGTGCAGAGGATCCGGGAATACGTCCGGGTTACGATGCAAGATAGTGTTTCCCATAGCTATTGTTGTCTGTTGGATGCAAAATGTGGGTTAGTTGAGATCGTAAGATAGGATTTGGGATATGAAATAGGATCCAGGGCAAAGATAGGACGGATTTAACTGGGGTGAATGAGGAGATGAAATTAGAATGAAGGAGGCAAACCGTGGGTAAGTTGTGTTTGGAAAGACTCGAGAATGAGAAGGTAAAAATAGAGTAAAGAGCCCTCGTGAAAGAAGGATGTGGAATGAGAAAATGTTTGCCAAATATACAGGAAAAGAGACTTGTGATTGGGGAAAAGGACACAGTGATGTCGATCGAGACATTGTTTTGGAGAACCGTCGACCATAAACCACAAGATTCGTCAATTGGCCAGTGTCATAGCGATCAGATGATATACGCGTCTGTAGTTGTCCTTCTCACGTATGCCTTCCAGGCGAGACCATTGTCAAAGAACAGGCTGATACAAAAAAAAAACCGAAGGGCATATGAAAGAGATACGAGAAAGGGGACTGAGAGTGCGCGTGAGAGATAAGGGAACTATCTGATAAAGTATTACGGTCACTCTCAGCATGACAAGGGGCTCAAGCAGCTAAGCAGCATGCGAAAAAAGGGTTCCCATACGGACTGGACGGCAACAGAAATGAAATTGAAGAAAGGGTATACACCTCTGAGGCTAACGCCACTTTCGTCATCGCCTTCATCGCAGAATTCGTCTAGGAGTCAAAGACAGAAGGTGGAAAAATAGAAAAAGGAAAAAGAAGCAGATGGAATATACATATCCAACATTATGGAACCAAAGCTGTACGCAACCGCATTCTTGGTCCATTCTAAACAGGTGAATTTTGAAAGTACCAAAAATAATACTGGCTCGATCTATCAGCAGGCGTGAAGCAAAGCATCCACGATGCGCTGTGTGCTGTCGCGTGGCCGACACTAGCATAGGAGGTAGTGCAAGCTGCAAAGCTTGCGAATTTTATCAACTGCGTACGCCACATCCCAAAATAGGAATAGGAGGGAACGATCGTCAACTCGATTTAGTTATGAATGTAGTATGAATATCCCATAAAGAAATTCATCCCCAGAGCCCGATTATACCGGCCGGCGCTCAACGAAACAGATATAAAGCCAGGGAGAAGTTCAGAGAGAGGAGTGCACAAAGATAACGATGGAGGGTCAGGATCATATGGCCCCGTTGTCCATGTCCAGGAGCATGAAAACATGAGGATGGGCGAAGGAGGCCAGAGTTACTGTTTAAGGCAAGCGACAACACCGATATAGGTATGGCATGGCTCAAATTGAAATGACCCAAGTGAAAAAGGGCCGTAAAAAGAAGAAATGAATGAACAAGAAATGAAGAAGAAAGAGTTGCGAGAAAACACATGCTCAAGAAGAAATGGATGGGACTCACTCCAGGCGGGACAGCAACACCAGCGACAACGCCACCTGTAGGTCCAACGACTCGAGGCATGGGGGTAACGGTGCCCCAGGACAACCGTAGCGCTTCTTTGATAACAGCAGTCTGCATACAGGTTAGCAGACTGAAGAAGGAAAAAACAAAACAGTAACACAAACCAAGTAAGGCAGCTTCTCCAACTCCTCGTATCCCAATGACTCATCGACGTCTGGCCAAGCACGGACTAGTTCATCAACCAGCTTTTTCTTGACGACTTCGTCTCTCAACAGGTAGAAAGCTGCCATGGTACACGCGTTGCCGACTGTTTCACTCCCTGCGAAGCGCAGATTGAGGCCTTCGTGCAGAAGCCAGAGCCTCATCTTCGCTTTCTCTTTCTTGGTCATCTGCTGGGTTTCTTCCCTTTTGACACCAGGAAGCCCATGCTTCTGTCCCTGATGCTCAATGAAGTAATGATACATTGTATCATGCTCTGAGTTGGCAAGAATTTGTGGATTGTCTAGAATTTCGTCGATCTGAGCTCCAAGCTGGTTTGCTTGGTCGTAATACCTTTGGTAGCTGGCATTAATGCCAGACCAAGCCATTCGGGACAGGTGTCGGTGAGCGTGCGGAGAATGGGGATGTGCTTGAATACCCAGCAAAGATGGAGGGTTGCGTCCATAGAGACGGCGACAGGATGAGAAAAACCGGCGTAATCAACAGCATTGAAACACGAGCCGAAGCAGTAGGAAGTGACGATGTCCAATGTTACTGAGCGGAGAGCAAGATGAAGATCAGCTGCTTTACGTGTCGTTTCATAGGTCAAAAGTCGGGAGATGAGGTTGTCGACGTGTCTCTGCAGCTGTTGCTCTAGCTTTAGTGTCGCTCGACGGGAGAATAGTGGACCAAGGGCGGCGCGATGCTTCTGGGCCTGGTGGAAGTCGGTCTGACCAAAACGGATTTTGATGAGCCGAAGCACCTATACATCTTCTGGTCCTTGGGGAAGGTGGAGCCGGTCCCGTAGATGTCAGCATGAGCATTAGGGTCGCTAAAGTGCAACTGTGGGGCGATTAGGGAAACGTAAGGACCAGTTAATTACGTCCCGTACCTCGTTAGGGCCAACGCGAACAACGGTACCTAGAATTGATAAGACTTTGAGTAGTTGCTGGATGTTAGGGGTGTTTAAGGAGGCCGTACCATATTGCGTATGCAAGGCATGGAGGTGCTCTGACCATTGACCATCGCAAACGACATCATAGTAAGCACGATATAGGGTTGTAGCGGCTGCAAACTTTGGACCTGGAATAGTAGCTAGTGGATGCCATGTTAGTCTGTAGACGATCCTTGCAATAATATAGAGAGGAATTAGGGCAAAGGCAGCTGGGAGGGAGAGATTAGTGGGGAGAAAGGAAAAGTGGGACATTGTATACATTGGCTCAACATCTTTCCACAGGTTATTATACTATCGAGCCTCGGCGGGAGATAGTTCATCTTGCGTACGGAAAAGGAAGGCCTGGAGGCGAAGATCCTGGTTCCCTCCTGTCTGCAATGAGCCCTGATTGATTATCAAAAGGTATGTCAATAATGTCCGCCATCTCTTCATGACCGTTTTTAAATGACAAGCGATTTAGCCTGACAGATAGCACGCTGCTGCACACAGTACACAGAGATCTATTGGTACACAATCTTGCCGATAACGCCGTGAAATACTGGTCCACATGGACTAAGAGCAGTCTCACCTGATCATCCATCACAACTTCGTACATAGCCGTAAATAAATAACATAACTAGAGTTGCAGTTGTGGGTCAGGTTCTGTCCTAACGTGTGCGGAAAAGAGAGGGATGAAATAACCGTACACCCCGTCAGATTTCTGATACCATGGTGGACTGGTAACAACGCGCTATGGGGTCCTGGGCATTAAGAACCCTAGAGGGCGTATATTTTTCCTCTATGATGACCTCAGACCTGGTCGTCACTTTTGAAAGAGACCGTGAAGAAGCTTACGACGGGATCCATGCAGGTTCAAAAACAGTTAAATATCGACCTGATCTTTGACTTGATGATCCGTTCATCCGCGTTAGACGTTTGATAAATGCTTATTCAGAAAAAAGTCCGTACTCGAGCAAAAATTGAAGAGACTTGAAGTAGTATACGCGATGTGCAGGTACAAGTAGATACTCACCCAAGCTCAGCCACTACATATGGACGTGGAGGGCCGCAGTCTCTTCAGGGCTCTGCGCCAAGTTTGCCTTCCGTTGAGATTTTCATATCACATTTCGACTCGTCATGCCACTGGAAGCGATCGAAACCCACTCACAAAGTAAAAATCTCGGAAGTCCTTTGGTATAGCCATGGACGATGAGCGGGAGACGATTGAGAGAAGTTGAACCGAATTATTCAGTCGGCCTTGCAAGGGTTTACTCAAAGCTCAATCCCATTCGAAAGTTGTGTCAGATTCAAATCAATTTGAACTCTCGTGGGTTCCTGTCCTTAGTAGGTTCCTGTAACTAGGAACCGGATGGTTTCCATACTAAGCTTTGAGAGCAACGTGTTGCATTCGATATAGGCCTGACTCCTCAGATAGGGCTGACAAAACGAGTCCTGAATCGAACTTGTCAAGGTTAAGAGTGATTCGCTGACTGCTGAAAATCACTTGGAGGGATGTTGTACACAGAGTACATTGGGGAAAAGGAAATATCTGGAGAAGAATGTGGCGCACTTCACCGAGGTCCGCGTGGAGGTATTTCGTGCCATGGACTATTCACGTGACGATTGTGCAACTTCCTTCCTCCGTTCCACTTGTTTTGCGAACTCTGACTCTGAGCCCTGGAATGGGCATCGCACCCCAACCGCCCAGCTTCTTTCCAACTACTGCTTTGGTGAGAACAGAACTATACTCTCTTTTCCTATCCAGTTCAAACCAGAAAGCTTCTAGGATCATGCAGCGGCAGGCCTTGGCGCAGGCATCGTCACAACGCTCTGCATGAACCCTCTTGACCTCCTCAAAATAAAGCTTCAAGTTGCCACACAGAATCCATCTACCTCTCTAGGAAAACATATTTGGGTCTCTCTGAAGGATATACAGCAAACACAGGGATGGCGCGGCTTGTACCGGGGTCTGGTGCCCAATATCGCGGGGAACGCATCTAGTTGGGGTCTCTACTTTCTCTTGTGAGTATCGAATCTTTTGTTTCTCGTTATCATTACTCATGGCTGACCTTTGGGTTAGTTACAACATGCTGAAGAAACGAGCTTCTGGAGGGGACATTACGAAGCCTCTCTCCGCCCCAGAGTATCTTCTCTGTTCCGCTCAAGCGAGTTCGCACTTTCATACGCGTGCCGTTGCATCAGACCCGATTTCTAACGCGTTCTTTGATCTTTACTGCAGGTGCCGTTACTGCTATTATGACCAATCCATTGTGGCTTGTCCGCGTCCGTATGTTCACTACTGAGGCTAGTTCGCAGAACGCGTACCGCGGCTTGTGGGGTGCGTTCAATTTCCTTGTCTATTTTTTTTCTTGTTGTCTACAAGGAGATGCTGGGATGATTCAGAATTAATTGTGCATCATGGTCAACAGTCAAGACCCCGGACGCTAGACGTCATCGACAGTTGTCGGTGTTATTATTCCTTCAAAGTGCATTTATTAAACATCGCACCCTTGATGTTTGTCACTTTATCATCTAGCATGAATTCCTGCTTTCCTTCATGCTATACGTGGCGCTAGTGGATGCATTACAAGCGAAGTTACATTCAAAATGGATCATGTGGTGTAACGTCACCGGCCAGAATCCTTCGCATATATTACCATTGTTCGGACGTTTCGATCTGCAGAACTAACGAAGGATGTCGCATCCGCTCTTGACCTTGTCTGGACCTCAATCATTGTCTTTTGTCGCGTCTTTTTCTCCCAGCATTTCCAGCCCTGAAATGCTTATCTGTACTTTACTGACGTCACATGATCCATGATTTCAGACGGTCTTCGTACAATAGTCCGGAAGGAAGGACCCCTAGGCCTATTTCGGGGCACATCATTAGCTCTTGTTGGAGTATCTAACGGCGCAATACAATTCGTCGTATACGAAAAAATGAAGACATGGGGCTTTGAAAGGAAGCGAAGACAATACGAGCGAGCAGGAAGGCCCTATAATCGGGAAAGTGACAAATTGGTACGTGGTCTTCTAGGCTGGATTGGATGGTTGAGCTGCAATAGACATTTGGAGATGCATATTCTAGTCTTTTGCCACTTCAAGTAATTAAATGCTCTTGTATTGTTGTGCTGATTCTAGTGTTCCCCTATAGTCCAACTTTTCGTACACCGTGATGTCGATTACCAGCAAGCTCGCCGCTCTTTCTGTCACTTATCCATACCAGGTTGTGAGGTCCCGCATACAGGTTCGTGGACTTTCGATACTTTCGGTCCCGTTTCTCTACCGGACATATTTTCCCTTATCTTTATTCTGCCTTTTGCCTTTCGCACTCTTTCATTCCCCTTGTGCTTTGTCTTGGGGAGACGATTTCGTTTTGACAGAATGGCCACAAACGTGATTCAACGTCTCGTGCGCCCTCTGCCATGACCATTGATGCCTTCACATCGTCCACGGGACCATCGCCTGTTTATTACGGCGGTTGCTCAAGTCGTCATGCTCGTTGTTGCTCGCTTAACCTCTCATGCTGTCTCCTTATATTCGATTCCTATTTTGGTTATCGCGCAGGTGACGCTCTGGGCTCGATAACCTTGCTCTTCCCTTTTAAACCTCTTCGACACTGCGATAACGAGTACTGACATGTTCGTTTTTTCTATACCCTTGGCTACCATCCGTTCCTCACACATGCTCCAATACTCATCCTGCATCAAAATCGCGCACCTCTGGTCTAGAATGATGCCCAAGCCGCCCTGTTCCCTACGATACCAGCGACCATCAAGCGCACGTGGGCGCTTGAAGGCACCCGTGGATTCTTTCGGGGGTTAGGAACGAATCTTGTGCGTGTACTCCCTGGGACGTGTATCACTTTTGTGGTGTATGAAAATCTCGCGTGGTTGCTTCGTACGACGGCGAAGGAACGCGAAGGAAGAGCCGATGAACTTGCCAATGACCCTTAGCGTTTGGGTTTGAGGAGAGGCGTGGATGCTGAAACATTTGGTATGGTTTCGTCACATTTTGCACGAGTCCAAGAAGTATCATACAAAATTCCTTCTCTTTTTGCTTCCTCAATTCTAATGCATACCACTAGTAGATACTTGTCGCATTTTTCTTCACTGCTTTAATATTACATAGACTATCTGACAATCATCTACCCACCCTCTATACTTATAGATGCGCACACTCCTCCGAGTCCTCGATGTGGTCGGACGATGTTACCGGCTCATGTAGAACTGTATCATATTCTCTTGTCCTGTAGATATAACCAACCCCCATACACCTGGATATCATATATCATTCCATTCAAAAAGCTACACGCTGAAAAGGGAAGTAGTAGTCAGCATCGACTCGAAACGCGAAAGTGAATAGGAAGAATCAGTGTAACTATAACTTCATTAGGCCGTCATCGCGATGATAGCGCCCACTTCTACAGCCGTATGCCCCCGCGTCAAGACGAGTTGGGAAGCTAGCCGGAGAAGGGACTGGACACTTTGTGGGTGCCCCCATGCTTAGAGGCGTCATGCCGGAATTTTTCGATCATATTGGGTGGACATCGTCGGTCCATTTCAAAGAGAGATGATGCTTACGAGGGATGGGAAGTTCTAAGGCTGAATGATCATGGGCCTCGTTGAACGTTGTAAATTCGTGGGAGGGAGGCGGTGAGCAGACAGTAGAGAGCAAAGAGCAAGTCGTGAAAAAATGGAAGTCAGTTAGTCCCTTGTTTGGTTCCTGCGTTTAGTCCTAATAGAAAAGGTCTGCCAAGAGAACGCACTTGAACTCGACTTTATGTTTACTCAACTAGGACTGGCCTTCATCTTAAAAAACGATGATTTTACTTTATTCAAAGAAATAATAATAAAGGGAAAAGGAATATTTGATGGTGGTATTTACTTAAATTGTATGCAGGCCCCAAATTATGGTTTTCCTAGATATATAACAAGACGCAGTTGAGGTATTTCCAGAGACAAAATACTTGAAGAAGAAATGGCAAAAGGACAATGGTACGCGGCATGAATTCGTTATGGGGAAATACCAGGAGCCGCCTCTGATGTGCTAAAGAAAGAAGCTAGCACTCGTCAGCGCAGCTACTTCCGTCCGTATAGCCAGGTATCGCAGCATCATGGAAGAAACAAGAGCGCTCGTCAGCGCCTTGAACTCCACAGCGATGGAGCGATGCGATGGAAATATCATCTCGTCAGATGACGTTCCATCCGACGACACAGGAGTATAGAAAAGCTCCTCAGCCAGTTTATACCCTGAATCCCAGCAAGAAATCCCATCTCTCATCCACGGCACGATGATATCCATAATCTCAGATCCCAGAAAACGCGGCGACCAAATGTCGTTCCCAGGAGCCGTTTGACAAAAGGTTGACAGAGTGAGGAAAGTATATCGAGATTTAATGTCGCTTGGCGACTGGGGCCACGTTAACAGTACCGCCAGCAGCAGCCATGGCACGGCGACTAAGACGGCGGCGAAGGTTACGGTCCCGTGTTGCAGTATTCGGAGGCAAGATAAAGACTTCGTTCTCTTCAGAGAAGGTAACTTTGCGAGGACCTTTAGGACTTGCAGATCGAGAAGCATCAGAAAGGCAGCTAGACGGGGAGGAAGCAGAAGGACCAGAAGGAGATGCAGGAGATTCCAATGGAAGGCCAAACGTCTGTTTACCCTCTTCCAAAGTAATCTGTCGGGTAGGTCGAGGGTCAACGGTACATGGCCCAGAAGGTGCAAGGAAGACACAGCCTAGAGGAAGCTGATAATGGATGTCAACAATTGTTTAAAACACGACGTGGTTAAAAGAGACTTACAGTTGAACGCAATGGCTGGTCTGTCTCTACTGGAAGCACTGGGTCATGAAATAGAGTTCCCGGAACAGCGTTCTCTATTTGTTCGTACGTATTGTTATCGAAAGACGACTTGAAAAAGGATATGTAATCAGTATCAGAATTCCAGGGATGGAAAAGAAAATACATACTTCGATCATATTGTTGACCTGTATCTGGAATAGTTTTATAGCAAGAATCGCCAGGCAAGTTCCCAGGTAGACCAGCAAGATCATAAGCAAGAGGCCCAGAAACGAAGGCAAATGGATGAGATTGGATCCATATTGGAAGATACCACAAACAGTATTCAGGGCACATCCCTGTGACGGTTCAGATTGAGGTTCGATAGCAGACAATATTGCTGTATCGACTGTCGAATTAACGTAGAGACCACTCGAGCAATTCAGCTCGCAAGGCATAGGAAGAGGATATGAGCAATTTGTTGTTGACTCCAGCTGTCCAAAGGCTGGGATATCTCCATCCTGAAGAGTCGACGATGGACTCGATACCCACTGTAGGGAAGATCCGGTGATATTTTGACCAGGCATTTCAGTGGGGACGACATCTGCATCAGGTACAAGTGACGTGCCAATAGCTGGGCTGTCAAAACACTCAGTCGGTTTGGTTTTGTTGTTGAACAACTTTTTTTTCTGACCCCTGTTGACTGAAGATGACGATCGCTTGAGAGTGCCACGGCTGACTTGTTTAAGACCAACAAAGACAGCAAGAGCAATCATCATGTATTTCCAGTCCAGAAAGGTGGTTCTGCGTTCATCGCCGTGATTTGCGGAAGTGGTAGAGGATGACGGTGGCGGAGGTGGTGGAGGGGCACCGTCACCAATGATTTGAAATAATGCTGCGAGCAATAATTAGATACTACTACTAGGAGACATAGCAAAATGGAAACACACGAGTCTCATGATCAGCCTTGATATCAGCCTTGTCATTCGCACACTGGGATGGTGGAGGAAATGGTCCGGGTGGCCTGCCAATCGCTGGAAGTATGATAAGACAGGGGTCGTGATATCTGAGAAAGATGGGCTTACCGCTGCCAAACGATCCACCTTCAGAGTTGACTGCAACCGGCCTAGAATTTCCCTCATCTGACGTCGCTCCAATTGAATTGTCAATGGAAGGCATGCCATGTGTCCAATGCGTCGCCTCTAAATCGCCTTCCGAAGAATCGCCCAGGATGTATGAGCCTGAAACAGAAGTAGGCGCGTCGGTAGAAGGTCCGCTGCCCAAGAACAGGCTGGGTACAACAACAGTCTCTCCAGATAATCCGTCAAGAGACCCGCCCAAGTCAAGAGGGGAGGAAAGATCGTTGAGGTCGGATACAGGAACATTGCCAATTGACCGGATCGTTTTGAGAGACCCGTTCAAGGGGAAATGGGAAGATATGTCGAGAAACGCCCTAGCCTTGATAAATTCGAAGTTCCCGCCGTTGTTGAAAACATCGCATAGAGGCGATATGCTGCAAGCGAACCCACTGATATGAGAGCCTACTGCAATAGTTACAACACCAGTAACGATGAAGATGGTCTCAATGTGAGTGGAGTCAAAGCTCAAACTTGCAGCAGGCCTGGCATATAAGAGTGTGCCTACAGTAGCAATACTGACAGCAAACACATTGGGCGTATTAGAGCAGACAGTCCTTCGAAGGTGAGAGAAGAATCTTGGCACAGGTGTGGTCATTGGATAATATGGTAGAAGAGTTTGAATGTATAGGCGTGAAGATATTCAAAAAGATACAAAGGGAAGATGGTAGTGGAATGAAAGAAGGGGGATGAAGGATAGCACAGCGTTTATATAGCAAAACTTCGCCCAAGATTTGTCACGCGTGGCTGACGATCTTCAGGATCTTGTAAGCCACCCATATCATAGAAGCAGAACCGATCGACAGTCCAAGTTGGAATTGATATGGTATGGATTCTGCAATCGCTGATTTGAATGTTCGCCATCGGGTAGTTGTACTACTCGATAAGATTAACAATGTAGTGCTATCAACATCTACTATAATGCAATAACATATAGTAGGATTCAATAGTAACATCGCCCATCGTTGGCGAAATCTTTGAACGGAGCTGATGCAACGAATACCAAAGGCAATACAAAATGATGGACACTGCGATGCCTGAAGGTTCACGAAAGGCTCGAATAAGAAATCGCATCATTAATACTGGGTCTAACCTGCCAAAGCTTCGGTTTAGCTGAAGGTCAGGGCTTGCGTCGCCTTGCGTTGTTGAAGTAGAAGTGCTTCTCGCCTTCTCGCCTTCTCGATCGATACGGGTATGTAGTACTTTCCCGGGAAACTGGAATCATTGAAGTTCTCGAACTTGTCGGTATCCATTCTCCCGATAAGGCTTCCTCGATATACCAAGGGAAGAGAAATGCCCTCAGCCGCCATATCTGTCGCGATTTCCAACAGCTCCGGCTCCGGTGCAATAGGTAAACGTCCAAGCTCGAGATAGTCCTGTAAAGCTAGACGAAGCTGCCGCCGATATTGACAAGCCGTTCGTGGCGCAGGGAGTCCTCTTGCCCGTCGTACGACAGCGGCCAACATTGCATTGAAAAACCTTGCATCAGGGCGCGGGATGTCCAAAACCGGTTTTGAAAGTTTATCTTCACGCCCTTTTTTCCAGTGCGAGTAGTTTTTTCGACAGATTCAGCGGCAGGCCACATTGAACGGTACAACACCATGGCTCTCTCGCGCGCCGGGACAAATGATGCTGGTCGTGGACGTATCCTTTCTCTGCCAACCTTCTTTGCATATACACTGATCATAATCGTATATAAGTGGATCGGAATACACCATGGTGTGACCACGCCTTGGGCATCGGGTATCCAACTGTAAGATTCGGCTGCACAGATCCATAACCATAACTTCTCCGCCGTTCGGGTCCTCCCCGCCTTGTATAGGCAAGTGAGGAGAGCACTGAAGACCACAGGGCCAAAAGAAGCTGTTTGTGCTATACCCTCTGACTTTCCTTTGAGGAGCCTTTTGGTGGTTTCATCCTCAAAACCAGGAAGCAAGACAGGCAAAGCAGAAATAATGGTTTCGAGTTGATTGCAATGAATAGCGCGGCGGATGTGGGAGTCCAAGGCGTAATTGTTACCGGAGGCCTTTATTTGGGATAAACTTTCGACTGTAACATCCCGGTCCATTACACGTAGCGGTGTATTGTCCAGAGCTTGCCCCGCTTTCTCGAGTATTACATGCGTATACTCTGTTGGTTCATACTGCATGTCGATCATATAGCGCCAAATTTTTAGGGCCTGCGGAATTGAATATTGATGGTGCAATGCGTAGTCCAGTAACGCATTGACACTGGTAAGATCTCTAGCAACGGCATCATACCTGGGAGTCGGGCGAGTGTAAAAAGGTGGCTGTGGTTCGTGAAAGGTATTACTCCACAGAGAATCGATCGATCTTTCTAACACCTGTTGAAAGTATCCAAAGGCCTGAACTCGTTCGGGGGTTCCATCGTCTCCGGGTATCCAAACCTCCTCTAATGTGTGCGGACAATGGTGCAAAGAGTATATCAGAGAGGAGACATCTGGAAATCGAATGAGCCGTCGGTCAAGTAGATTGGCCAGAATCGCAAGGGCTTGAAGTCCAGACTGGAACTGAAGTTTTCCGTGGACGGTTTTCGTATCCGACGACAAGTATTCGTTGGCCAAAAGCATACTTCCATCATGTGGCTTTGTGTCGGCTCAGGGGTGGCATGGATCTCCTTTGCTTGTAAAGTGCGAGCTTGCCAGTCTCTAACGAGGACACCGAATATTAGGGATGCGAGGATAATTTCTCCATTGATGATGCACAGAGTCACAAGAAGCTTGAACATGTTGTCTGAACGTCGCTGTCCTGACTCTCGAGCCAACCCCAAAAGACGGATCGCGAAATTGGCCTGACTATCAAGTAAATTTAAAGTAAGAATTTCGGGGCTTTTCAATGCGGCATGCGTAGGCAGAGTTTTTGCAATTCCATCTGACTGTGCCAGCGCGGCTTGGACGAGTCCAGAATAAATTGCTTCCACAGTTTTGGATCGCAATCGTATTCCTGCTGACATCATTTGATGTGCAAGGTTCACAGCCTTGTCGGCCATTCCAAGACGAACGAGCCCATGCAACAGGGAATGCGACGGAAGACGAGGAGATACATCCGGTGTAAAAGCAAGCGCGACGGAACGGAATTGCTGCATTGAATCGACGCCAAACAACTTGGACGGTCGTTCTGGGTAAGCTGCATAGCGAACAGAGTTGACGATGAGGTACGCGTCCGCAACATTTCCCGCCTGAGTTAATTGACGAATAGCAGAGGCAGCGGCGCGTCCTTGTGCCGCTGGGCTTATGTGCGGATCTCGTCGTATGGGTTTTGATTTTTGAGTGCGATCTGAACTTGCCCCCGCAAGAGAAGATGGCGATGATATGTTTTGTGCAGATGCAGAGGTGAAAATAGTTTGAGAACGATGGTAAAAGGGGGATGCTGTGGAAGATATCCTAGGTATCGGTTTGTGAAGAGGCAATGTTGTAGGCCATGGTCGAACGACCCCTCTAAACCCGAGCCCTGCTAATTTTCGCAAGGTGTGCTGCATATGTCTTTATGCATATCTGACCATAGAAAATGAGAATAAGAATGTGACATTAAAATAAAGGGCGAACCAGGCGTTCGGGAGACAGAACTCGATAGCCTATAGACACTGCTCGCGGTCAAGAAACAACGGACTGTTCCGGCTGTTCCGGGTCTATGTTTTCAATCACGTGCGCATTTCATTGTGTGTCTCGACGCGTCGGGACTCTGACGCGACTTTTTGTTACATCAGTGCGCCGCCGCGTCGAACGTATTAGCACTCGGACCGATTTAAGATGATGAAACGTCATTGTAATAATATTATAAAATACATGTTATGAGAGTTGTAATTAGCAATGTAATTATGAGTATATTGATAGTAAAAGTAAGTATTCGTTATCATACACTGAAAAGGCATATCGAAGAGCCTATTGGATCCAAATTTCAAACATTAATACAAGTCTCTCCAAGGATCGATAAGACGGCCTTTAAAGCAAGTCATGAAGAACACGGTCGTACTGATGGGGCATATGTGCACTAAGAAGAAGAGATCAGCACTGTCCGACAGGTGTTTATGTACGCAAATATACTGACGTTAACATGTCGCGCGCGAATACAATCTGAGAAAAGACTTTCTCTACATCCAGGACTTCGAAAAGGCGTAGTTTGTCTTTGTCGGTTGTGGCGGCACCCTTACCTTCCGGGATCTGCTGCAATTGGTGCGAAGGATGAAGGTCCCCTTCTCGCATAGCCCATAAAACACGTCCCGGGGGTACATATCCGTGTTTTGCATATTGGCTTCCAACGTCTTACGAATAGAAATGAGCTGTTATTTGTGAGTTGTTTTGAAATTTTAATGTTGCAAATTGAGCTCACCCAGTCCATGTCGTCTTGCGATCCTGTACCATCTTTGATCATTTTGGCGCGTGCAGTAACAGCAGACCAGCCTTCGACCGCGTTCCCAGCCTCGGCTTCGCAGAGCCACATTGCAGCGTTTTTCAGGTCTCGTACAGACCCCAAAGACAGACGCGAAACAATATCGTGAGAATAAACAAGAGAGACAACAAGCTCATCGGAAAGTCGGGAGAGAGCTGCATCCGTTAGCGCGCTATCACACCCGGTCAACGATAATCGTTGATGACAGGAGTATAGAACATACGGTGGTGCGAAAGCATACACTTGAACTTGTCGTCCAATGGGAAGACCACTTGATCGAACAGTCAAACAGGTCTTTGGATCAGCCCATATCTGTCAAAAGGCCGTAAGCTATGAAATTCGACTGAATAGTGATTTGACATGATAAACATACCATGCCTAAGATAGCGGCAACACCTGCGCCTAAACTATGACCGCAGAGCACGAGATCTAAAGATGTGGTCATGATTAAATTCCTCGGCTCCTAGAAATTGTACAAACCAAATTCCGGATTGTTGTACAGAGCTTCTAACACTGCCTGATGAACGGGTTTACCCACGTCTCCCATGGCTTTAGCCATCTTCAACATCCCGCCATGGACTTGATACTTGTGTTCGGATGCTATATCTTCTTTTTCCGAGATCCCTGGGAATACAAATTGACCAGGCACGGGATTTTCGTCGATGTCCGAAGATGACGGTGTCGTCGCAGGCTGGAAAATGTCGGGTTCGCAAGTCAGATCAACAGCAATCTCGTTTAGCGACATGGTCCCTAATTAAACATCAGAACCTGGAGTAATAAAGTCAATTAAAAATAGGAACCTCTGATGACCAGCACAACTTGTCCGCGGCCATGATCCGTTAAAACCCAAAACCGAGGCATTAAGTGTTCTTTTCCGATGACCTGTAAAATTTACGTTCAAAGATTAATTCGAAATACAAACGATGTTAATCACAGCTGTAGCTTTCATTTTGCCCTTCTTCGTCGTAGCCTCTTTGTCATTAGCCACATTCGAATGAGAAGTTGACTGTTCGAAAATTTCTTGATCGTGCTTGCCGAGTAATACATCCCACCAAGAATATTGCTGAGTGCTCTGCACGTTTCCTAGTAAGCCCTCGGATATGTCTGCATTACCTGCAGCTTCAGCTTCAGCTGCGTCCACGGCATTTGCCAGTTGTGTCTCCTCCAACTTTTTTCTCGAGCCATTGAGGCAGATAACGAAGAGGACGGAGGCGAAGTAGATGATTTGGTTTCACTGTTACCCCCAAACAGATTTGGGGAGACTCCAAAAAATAATAAGCTGGCGCCGCCATATCCAGCGAGCACCATCTTTGAGAGACGCCTCATAGTAGCTTTGAGTTCTTCGTTGCTGGGCGCTAGTGGAGAAATGTCGACCGGCATGCCAGCACGCGACGCTCGATGACGATGCAAGGATATATTAGATTTGGTCCTTGAGAGGAAAGCGGATTGGGCACGCGACCGAGGCTCAGGTTCCCCAATATCGGCTGCGATGATCTGTGGGCCTTGCTGACCAGGGAAAATGACATCGGAGGTTACTCGAATACGAGAAGATCTGCAAGGGTGAGAGGATGATTGGATAGTGATAAGGAGTGATGTTACGGCATTTATGGGGTTCCACGCACCTATGTGTAAGGGTCCTGTGTGCTTTCGGGGCAATCTTTACATCCATCTCTCGCAAATATCTGAACCACTGTTTCTCTTGCCATTCTTGGGTCACGCCTTGGAGCGAGACCCATCCCACAATTGCCCGAGCAACCTGCGTAATCCCATACTGCTTTTCGGGAACGGTGCCATCTGCGTTTTGCACTGTCCACTCCCGTCGTACAAGGTCGATGAAAGAAGCCAACGAGAATGAAGCATCGCTACTTCCAGGAAAAATTATGGCGAGCACATTGATAGAGCTGTGCGCGGCCAGCAATGATGTGGATGTGATGTATTCGCTTAGATGGATGGGCGCAAGTGTAATCTGTTCTGCAATTGTAAGAGCAGTGGAAACGGCAAAACCAAACACTGGTCGAGTAACAGTGCTTCCTCCAAACAAGGCAACGTCAAGAACGGTTGTAGTCACTCCAACTGTCGCAGCAGCCAGACCTCTAGCAACCGAAAACTGGAAGAAGTCAGTGCCTTTGTTGCTTTGCAGATTAGTAACTTACCCCTAACCGAGTTCCAGCCTTGGCAGCAGAGAAACCGAAGGAAGAGACTGTATGCGCGAGATCTATGCCCTGTCTGCTATAGGTATCCCAGTTCTTGGCCATGCAAGTCTGAGAGAGGAAGCAAGGAAAGAGCCAGGCGGAGTGCAGTGGTCACGGTGACTATAACCTTGATGTAAATATGTACTTACATTTAGCGCGTGAAATTCAGACGTTGCCCGGGGTTAGGGTTACCCTGTTTTTGATTCCCATTGGAACCAGGGCTGTCAGCCGAATGCATTCCATGCGCCACACCCATCAACCCCCAGTAGGTCAACGCGACGGTCGAGCAGACCTCCTTATTTTTGGCTCCTGTGAAGTATCATAGAGAGACGCATACTGTGTTCCTATACTTGCATAAAAGGGGACACAAACAAGATTTCACCTCGTTTAGGGATTTACGAAACAATTTACCCTAGGATACTTCAAAATCTCCTTTCCAAAACTCACATAAATATGTTTTACAAGGATAGGAAAGAGAAAACCTTTGCCATTCAACACACCGATCGCTGGTCTGATCATACGCTATACTTATTCTTTCTCAACTACGCAACAGCCAATTTGCTCATAACTCGCTCTCTGATCTTTCTGCCATCACCGCACAGAACACACACACACTCCTCCACAATGAGGATAACGGCAAGAGATCAAGGCACTATTCCGGTTCCGATGCCTATGATCAGTGCACCTCCGATCATAGACACCACGCCTTATTCGCCAACCGGACTGTTTGCCGTCAAACTCTACGTCTTCGGAGGACTTGCCTTCATGATCGGCGTCGTGTTAACTGCCATTGGATTTTGGATATGGACCGTCATAATCAAGGGTGAATACGCAGATTCACCTCCGTGGTTAGACTTGCATCCAGAGGTGCGCTAATTTCATTATCGAACTTCATGCACTCGTCTTACTTTGTTATAGCGCATGAGAGAGAAAGAAAAGGCTCGAATCGCTCGGCTCAAACAGCAAAAAGCCGAAAAATTAGAGGCGAAGAAACGCAAGCAGGAGGAGAAATTCACGCCTCCACCTGTGCGTTACCAGCAGCGCAAGGACGGCAGGAACCGTGCTTGCTCCCTACCTGTCAAGCCTGCTCTGCGCAAGTCGTCGGGCTCGTCCTTCAAAACTCTTCAGCCACGCAAATCGAGCTTGTCAGCGAGCCCTTCCAAAGGCAAACGTGTCAGTTGGGCGTCTTCCACCGCAACCCTTGACGTCAATGGTCACGCGTCCGAAAAAACCGATCGAGGAAAAAACGACAGGCACTCCTCAACGACGCCGCTCGACTATGCAATCGCAAACCTCTCTCCCCCTTCTCCCTCCACTTCCTTCTTTGTATGAGATTATCTCCCCTGTTCCAAAGGCACATACATCCATGTCTCCTTCTGCAGAGCTACGCGCCCGCCGCGGGAGACAGATGATAGCATTGACTACACCTGAGATGGCAGCTCGCTGGGCGATGCCGAATGACCACATTCCTGGTAATATTGATTGCCAAGATCCTGGTGACTCACTGGATGAGTCTAGTTATCCCTGCTATTGTGGTATGACACATCAGCGATAGTGTACCCGCGGCCCGGGAAAACAATATCCTTGGGGGATGTTGTAAGACGGAAAAGTAGTCCGTAGACATTATCGATGCCCTTCCCATTCTCAACTGAAGTATGAATCATGATTAGATTCACATCGTCGAGAACGGGGATATCACACATTGTCATGAAGTTGAATATGGTTAATGATATGTTGACACTGTCCTTGCTGTGTGCTGTCCACGGACCCGCAAACATCTTGCAATGGATTTCAAACTATCTCTACCTGTGAAACCATTAAAATTAGAGCAAAGTCACGATGCTGTTTTTCAAAGAACACGATAAATACATAAGTACATCTCCGTTCCATTAAGCGACTCGCTTATCCTTGTTGAATATATTTCACACTGTTTAATCGATGTCGAGCACATTGTCAATGCGAGCATCGCCACCCCGTAGTTACACCGTCTGGCGTCCGATGTATGGCTTGGGCTGAACGCCTAATTATTCAATTTCTATGGAACGCCTGTTTATTATACATTGCCAGAGTTATCGGTTATTGATAAGCTCGACTAGAGAACACTGCACATACGTGTACACTGGCAGTCTATTCTCATTTGGGATTATACTGGCCTTTATCCGCTCGTCCGACACTCGTCATAACTCCGGCTAACTATTACTAAAGCTTGCGCGCGACCACAACGCGACCACCTATGGAACCGTTTGCACAAAAATATGTAAGTAGGTATAAGTTTAAGCCGCTTACTAGACACGCCAGTGGATAAGCGTTCCGCGGCGCATTTGACAGCCCCTTAGCAAATTCGTATCCATGATCACTATAAAAGCATGAACTAATGGTTATTGCAGGGACGTGGTCCCGTGAGCGGACCATCAAATCTCCACCTGGCTAAGCACGATAATTTCCTTAGATCACTCTAGATGAGATATCACCGGGACCATCCCAAGAAATCTTAGGATATAGTTGGCCGTAGCTAACTGAAGCACCCAAATTTATCTGTTTTCCGATGATATGGGTCTCCGTAAGGCAAGTCAATCCTGAAGTCCGTAGGTCACGGTGCGAGCCTCTCAAATGTCCGAAGAATCCAGCGCCGCGCTATGAATGAACGAAACATCTCTGGTTCGTGGCTTAATGACCTCCACGAAATCGATGACAGTGGAAACATCACTTAAGTAGTATGATGTTGCGCCATCAGGCGTGGACAGCGGGCTAGTAGTTTAATTGAAGGAACATTTTCAGACTGGACTAAAGTCAAAACTTTGCTGTATAATTTTTGGCGAAGGTGCGAGGCCAGGGTTTACGAGAATTTGTTATAGCCCGCCCATCAAGCCTTCATATGAAAGTATATACATTCAACTGTATTAAACCATTAATAAGTTGCAATGCTGAAGCGCTGAAGGATATTGAGCTAGCTGGTGCTGTTGATGTTTGCTATCGAGTTCGCAAGAGTTATAAAAGGTATCAAAGAAGAGTATTTGCATAGGATGAAGCATAATCAGATACGAAGGGATATAGACTGGGCTTTGAGATGTAAGGATAAAGTCGAGCCAATCTGCCATCGCAGACGATTAGTCACGGTGGTCGTAGTTTTCTGACTGATCCCCGTCAGCAGATTGCAGAGCCTGTAAAACTTGCTCCGGACGGAGCCATTTCTCTGGTGGTGTGAAGTACCAGCAAAAGAAGGCAAAGATAGTGATGCTGCCAAAAATGACGCATGCCTGTTGTAACACGGATGAGAGCGTATCTTGAATAACGGTCCATAGAAACGCACGAAATTGAAGTTCTCTGCATTGACAGGGAAGTAGAAAGGAGAGAGCATAACCTAGTTTAGCGGTTAGATTTAATTGATATACATCTGGAATACAAATACTTACGGATACTACTAGCGCGTTGAAAAGAATTGTGACAAGATAGAACGGCTTTCTAAACTTGCCGAGGTAGAAATACGAGGTCTTGAAACTGTTCGGAGTCATCGTTAGTCGCAGCAGGGCGATTAAACCGTATGCTGCAATGGTTGGGACGCCACCGGCGGAGACGAGAGATGTGAAGGCAACTTGACTTGGCAGAATGCTGCAAAGGAGAGTAGCCGCAAACACGTATATGACGGTGACTGCGTGCTTAGGTTGACCTTGCGCATCAACCTGACCTATCCATTGCGACATCGGTAGCACTCCATCTCGAGCAACTGCAAAGATCAAGCGAGAAGCTGCCACAATTGCAATGCTGGTATTCTAAAATAACGAAATAAGTGAACGAAATATTTTTACGCGGTATAATACTTACCAAGATCAAACCAATAACGGCTATTATAGTCATGAATATGCTTGCTTTCTTTCCCAAGGCAACAGCATAAAGCTGAACAAAAGGCTGAGGAGCGTTAGTAGCAAAGAAGACATCGAGGCTGGGAGTACAGAAAAGGAAAAGAATCGCGGTTATGAAACCTAGGACTCCAGTTGCAATGGCGCTGGACAAGATGCCTTTACCGGCTATGATCCTGAAGGCATAGACGAAGTAAGAATAATACCACATGTAAAGAGATGCGCAATTACCGAGCATTTTTGGTCTCTTCTGCGATGTGACCGGAGGCGTCGAATCCAGTCATTGTTCCAGCCGTGAAAAGGCTAACGATGACAATCAGCCACATGAAAACTATAAACCGACGAATAGCTCACAAAGACAATACCCAATTCCAACCAGGAGGAGCTCCGGTTTCATTGGCTATAGGAGTCATCAGGAATTGTGTAATAAACAGTGGTATGGAAAGCGCACCTGTCTGAAGGAACACATCGTGCGCAGACCGGAATCCATACGTTTTCGAGACTCCAATTGGAAGCCAAATGACGCAAAGGAAGAAATCCAGCATCATGATGAATATGGAGCCTCGGAAAACCAGCGAATATAGCCGTGGGGGAGGTAATTGATTGCGACTGCGAGTAGGAGCAACCCTTGCGAAATAACCCAAATCAGAGACCGCCACTTGATGTTGTCATTGCCAACACCTCCAGGAAAGTTGACATCCCAAACAGCCAATTGTGAGACGATATAATTGGCAGTCGTCTATAGAATACATTGCCTGAGAAAAGAGAACATCAACAAAAAGGTGGCACCGACAAACCTGACAATTCCCCGCAACAAACGTCATCCATGCTGTGCATGACCACCAAGCAACCGTGAATCCAAAAAATCTGGCATACTTTGGTCCAGCACTTTCGGCTGCCCAGATATAGATAGACCCGCTCAGAGGTAGAGCCGAGCATATCTCGGCCAAAACAGCCGCTGTGATAGTCATGAAAACAATGGTGATCAAGTATGATGACCTAGGAAATAAAGTGAACATGGCAGAACCAGAATGCAAAAAATGTATGTTACCAAATGGCAGCTGGTCCGCCCGCAGATAACCCGAGGAAAATAGCCGACCTCCAGAACTAGGATAAGCGCCTGGATGTTTGCCAAATAAGGGATGTAATCATACCTGACGCCTCCAATGAAGTTCAATGCGCAAAAGCTGGCTGCGAAACTTTCGACGATGCTCCACGATCGATGAAGTTGCTGAAAGTAAAATTTGTAAATCGAAGTCTATGCTCAGATATTAGGGTTTACCTGTTTGTATCCAAGACTTTGCTATTAGAAATTTCGTGTTAGTGGTGTATGAATAAGCTTCCAGAAGGGTATAAAAGAACGATGGCACTAGGAGGCTTCCCTACGCAGGTATAAGCGCTGTTCAGGTTCAGGCGGTATGATCTCAATCGTCCTGAATTTTGGGTGACTCTCCGGAAGGGACGCATATATCATACCCAACTGAATCGAAACCACAAAAACAGTCGGATACCCGCAGCCATGCCAGTGATCACCAGTTGAACGTTACCATTGAAGCAGCTATCTTTCTCGTAGGTCATCTCCCAGGCACGTCTTTTGTGCAATTACCAATTGAAGTTCGTCTTGATTTTGGGCGGAAGCTGTACCAGTTTCTCCTCCAACACCCAATGCAGAAAATTTAGAATCAAAGGAAGCCATCGTTTTTCGAACGCTTACAGTGGCAGTAGGAGGGAGTAAGTGGGTAAAGGTAGAATCAAAAAGCATCTTTCGTTTTATATCGCGAAAATATATTTGTAAGCACAACTCCACTAAAGTCGGATACCAGGACCGTGTGGCACCATGTGGCGGTGGGGGCCTGGAGAGAAAAAAAGTTAGTTCCAGGTACACAAGGCACTGTGCCTCGACATTTACAAATTTGTTGTACAACAGACTCGGATGGATCATAGCAATAAATGACGGTAAATATAGACCAAGGACAGCCAAGCACTGAAAGTCTGAGTGTCATCCCACATACAACATCTTGCTATATTACATTAACGGCTTCAGCATTTGGTGGATATGTGGTTCGTAAAATATGGGTGCTACATTTAAGGAATTCCAAAGCGCTAGATTTTATGGTGTTAGACAGAGTCGTGGATGAGGTGCAGAAATTCTCTTACGGTTTTCAATCCACGAATAAGAAGCCATTCTTCATTAGAAACATCCGCCTTGAAAGATGTCTACAAACAAATAAGATTAGGCATGTCGATGCGAAAAATGATAATTCAACATACCTTCAATACATCAATACTTTGGCGAGTAATATGACTGAGAATTTCATCTTTTTCATCGAAATGGCGGCCGAACATCTTTGCAGACTGATAAACAGCATGCTCAATCTTGACGGCTACACCAGCTCCAGCTTGCGATTTTTTTACGATCTGTAAATCGATTTGTTATTTTCCAGCTAACTCGATTCCGAAAAAAAGTCACTCACATCAAACGTTTTGTGGTTGATTTCCAGAGATGTACTGAAAGAATGATTAGTTATATACGCGTGTTGTTTCGAGTATAGATGTCATACATCTTTCCAAGGTCAATGATATCCTTCTTTCCAGTAACAGGATCGATTTTCACGACACACAACGGAGTACCGATTCGCAACGTGCCATCGAGGATGTCGACTCCGAGGATAATCGGGTCTCGCTTACAAAACGCAGCGATAACCTTCAGGCGACAGGGCCAGACAGCCTGAGGAGCTGCATCCTTTCTCTTGGCTTCTGTAATTTCTGCATTATATGCCTTGAAGGCATCGAACAAATGATAAATGATATCGGCTAAGTATTAAAAATAAGCACAGGATTCTCACAAACACGATAAGCACATGAAGGCATACCTCGGAAGAGACGAATACCCATCTCATCAGCCAATCGTTCAGCTTCCTTATCAACAGGGACATCGAAACAGAGAATACAAGCGAGTTCTTTGGCCTTCTCCAACATGGTCGCAGAGCGCATGACATCGCGTTTGAATACAGGCCCGATATTAATTCCCGACACGGGAATTTTGCTGCTCTTCAAGAAATCCAACAGAGCTTCGAGAGAACCCAACGTTGATGCTTGTACACAAACACCGCGGCCTGACTTGTCAATATTTTCGAAGAGCGTTGTCAGATCGGACATAACTTCTTCCTTGAGTTCATCTTCATCGTCATCTGGACCAACAACGAGAAGGCGGGAACCAGCAATCGCCTTTTCTAGGTCAGGGGCAGTAATCTTGACACCAAGAGCGGCCTTAACCTCTTTGTGGTGAACATACGCAGACTGAAAATGAAGTTAACAATGCGATCATAAGAAAGGTCTAACTTGCACTTGCCTTGATACGAAGTTCTCGCAGGGGTTGCGGTGTCAAAAGCGCCCTAACCTGCGTCACTATAGGTCCGTTTAGGCCACAAACAACGATCCTGTCTCCTTCGCGCAAGATTCCATTCGAAAGAACAACGTCGATTGTTGTGCCGAGACCTTCAATGACCTTGACTTCTAAGACCGTACACTCCAGTTCAGAGAGGTACATTAGACGATCGCTCATTCGCTGCTGCGTCAGATTAACGAGAAGCATAATCATATCTGGAACACCTTCTCCAGTAATAGCGGATGTTGGTACTAAGGAGACATTGCGCCCAAGATTCTTATTGTCGTAGTAAAGGCAAGCGTTAAGACCTTCCTCGGCGAAAGCCACAACTGTTTTTGCAACACGGTCTTCAAATTCGCGCTGGACAGTGCGAGATTGTTTAGCCAAAGATTCCTGGAAGGCGCCATCAGGGGTGGGGTCCCAGCCATAGATACGATCAATCTGAGAAAAGGTTAGGGCGAGATACTCAAGATGACAGGAAGGTAGAAGAAACTGACTTTGTTGAGTGCAACAATGAATGGAGTCTTGCGGTCTCGCAGAAGTCGCAAGGATTCGAGTGTCTGAGCTTCCAGACCATGCATAATATCGACAACCAAGATAGCGATATTACACAAGGAACTACCACGAGATCGCAAATTTGTGAACGACTCGTGTCCAGGCGTATCGATAACCAAGAGACCGGGGATTTTATATTCTTGTTGATTTTCCTAAAGGCGGAATAGCTGAGAACTGGTCGACAAGGAGCCACGAATAATAAATTACCCTATTGAGAACGGCGGTCTTTGTCTTGATAGCATCGACAGGGAAATAGGTAGCACCAATCTGTTGCGTAATACCACCAGCTTCACCTTCTTGAACATTTGTTTGGCGAATCTATAAAACATTTCAGAGCAGAAAAAATCAACAGTATGAAATTCCTACTTTATCCAGTAGTTTCGTTTTACCGGTATCGACGTGTCCCAAAATACAACAAATAGGGCTGCGAAGATTATCTTTACTCCTTGCAGCTAGAGCCTCCTCGTGCGCCTTCGCTCGTCGAGCAGCAGCTTCTGCCTTCTTTTGAGCAGCCATTTTCTGGACAGCAGTCAACTCTTCATCTGAAGATGAAGAGTCAGAGTCGTCAGAGTCGGAATCATCATCAGAATCGTCAGAGTCTTCCTCGGAAGACGACTCTTCTACTGAGGGCTTTGCAGGTGTAGCTTTGGGAGGCGCAGAAACAGGCTGGCCTTTGACTGGTGTTGCTTTTTCAACTTTTGCTGCTGGGGCAGATGTTTTTGACGCGGGAACAGCTTTCGGAGTAGCCTTCACAACTAGTTTCATTACAGTTGATTAATAAGGTCAGAGATGAAAAGGCATTATCATTTACCTGGTTTCTCCTCTTCTTCTTCGTCGCTTGATGCATCCCACGAATCCTTGACATTTGTGTTTGCTGCAGGCGTAGGTTCTTCTTCGTTAGAACTTGCTTCCCAGTCAGATTTTGCGTCGCCGTTAGTGTCTTTAGTCTCCGTTGATTTAACAGTAACAGTAGGCTGTGGAGTCCTTGCTTTTGTTTCCTCGACTGGATCTGGTGATCGCGGCCGTGAGGGAGCTGGAGATTGATCTTTGGCTCCAGGACCTTTCTTCTTGCGATTTCCGTAAACAACCTTTTTGCTGCCGCCGGGCCACTCCCTGAAGCTTGCTGTAAACCTTCAATTTGTACCCCGGAAGCCAAAAGAGCTTGCTTTCGGATTTCAGCCATCTGTTTCTCCTCTCTCTGTTTCTTGGTGAGTAGCCGGCCCTCCTTCTTGGCCAACTCGCGCTTGGCCTAGGTATGTCATTAATACCACGCCTATTTAACGGCGAACTGCGAATGAAATATACCTTCTCTTTTTCCTTTCTGCGCTGTTTTTCTTCCTCTCGTTTACGCTCCTCCTCTTCTGCAAGTCTTTCTTCCTCTTCAATCCGTTTTCTCTCCTCTTCCTCTCTCTGTCTAGCCTCTTCCTCCAATCTCTTCTTTTCCTCCATAAGAGCTTTCAAAGCACCAAGGGCGCTTTTTCTTTTTGGGAGCAGCGGAGGGAGCGGGAGTCGACTCTTCGTCTTTCTTTGCAGCCTTCTTTTTCTTCTTCTTCTTAGAATCAGCTTTGACTTCAGGAGCATCATCTCCGTCCTCTTCATTATCTTCTGCAGCAGCGGCAAGTTGTGTAGGTGCTGGGATCGGAGATTCTGGAACGGCCGATGGAGATGGTGCAGCGTCCCCGCCTTCTGCTGCTTTTTTTCGCCGCTGTCTGAGCCTTTTTCTTAGCCTATGAAAACCTGATGAGTTCCGTTAATTCGCAGAATACCCAAGATGAAAATCAAACCTTTTCCCTCTCTTTCTTGAGCTTTTCCTTCTCCTTCTTGCTAAGAACTTTCGTTCCTGGTTCGTTTTGGTCTTCATCATCGCCGTCCTCTTTTGAAGCAGGGGTTGCGGCAGGTTCGGTCGGGGCAGCATCGACTGATTGCAATGTAAGAGAAAGTACCCTAGAAAACATTGTACAAAGCTGAGCGTACCCTCCTTGTCCTCTTGCTTTTCTTCCTTCTCTTCCTCCTCATCGTCCTGCTGTTTGCCTTTCTTGCCCTTACCCTTCTTATCTTTCTTCTTCTTCTCTTTAACTGGGCCCCATTCTTCGTCCGCCAAATCTTCTGCTGTGACTTCAATTGGTTTCTTGGACTGGGCGTTTTCAGGACCATCTTCCAATTCATCTACGTCGATGGCACCTTTGGCCTTTTTCTTCTTGTCTTTACTCTTGGCTTTCCCAGCACTCGAGATTAATGACTACAAATTTTGAATGTAAGAATAAAGTAAAACAAATAACCTGTAGTATTCACCATCAATCCTTCCGCTGGGCCTTCATCGTCGTCTTGGGTTGGGATATCATCCATAAGACCCGTTGCAGAGAAAGCGGAAAACCCTGATGCCTTTGGTTTTGGGACGAAAGTATCTTCATCGGCGACATCTCCTAGTGCAACCGTATTGGGTTCAATTGCTTCACCAGCTTTATCCCTGAGATCCGAAATTTGATCACCATCGACTTGCAACGCTGAGGCTTGAGAAAACGCACCAAAAGTCATCGTCGCCTTTTTTACCTTTCTTTCCCTTTCCTTTCGGTGCCATATTTTATAGATTTGAAAGATCGAATCAAAAATAAGCAGTTAAGTCTGAAGCTCGACGCTTCAATCGCTTGACTGTCAGAGATGTAGATAATTATCAGTTGAAGGACAAGTCAGAACAAATCTCGGTGCCGGCAAAACTGATTGGTTCGGCTAACAAACGTGACTTTATTTAAATATGTAAATGATTGACTCAAGTCAGCCATCGCTACAAGTTCAACGTTCAACTCCCACTCTTTCATTGTCAACTAGTCTACTGCTGCTGCAATCATGGGTCTTCTTACTATCATTCGGAAAAATAGGCTGAAAGAGAAGGAAATGCGTCTGCTTTTCCTGTAAATTAGAGCTGTCACATCACCGGATCCCACTGATCATTCGTATCCCTTTAGTGGTCTGGATAATGCGGGGAAGACCACCATTCTGAAAAAAGCTCAACGGAGAGGACATCAGCAGTATTAGTCCCACATTGGGATTTAACATCAAGACATTTGTACATGGAAAGTTCGTGAATTTGGGATTCCCAACGCCTCTGTTAGCCTAATTCTTCTTCGTCCTTGGAAGTTATACCCTGAATATATGCGAGTTTCCACGTTTGCTCTGGCTACTCCGCCACTGACAGCCGACTTTATGCTTTCAGGGGACGTTGGTGGCCAACGGACTCTTCGGCCTTATTGGCGAAATTATTTCGAGCAAACGGATGCATTGGTTTGGGTGGTCGATTCCGGTGACAGGACCCGCATGCAAGATTGTAAACAAGAATTACATAGTCTGCTGACTGAAGATGTAAGCTGTTACTCAACAGATCGTGCATTTCTGACCTCGCCCACGGGTATCACGTCTCGCACTCTAGCGTTTGGCGGGCGCCTCTCTACTCGTATTTGCTAACAAACAGGATTTGCAAGGTTCGATGACTGATGCTGAAATCCGCGACGTAAGATCCATGTTTGTCTTCCGGTTTCCGGTGCTGTGCTCATTATGGCGTGGTGGCCAATACAGGCACTGGACCTTACGTCCATTACAACGCATCGTTGGAGAATTTGGCCTTGCAGCGCTGTAACAGGCGCCAATCTTGTCTCTGGATTGGATTGGGTCGTGAGCGATGTGGCTGGAAGGCTGTACTACAGTACAACAAACTCAGTTCAAAACTCGACCGTAAGTCTAAAATGAAACTATTGTTTTTCATGCAACTTCTAGAAGTCTGTTGCAATAACGTGAAAGCCAGGTCGTTTCGATCCCTACCCGGTCAGACTTTCCGCGACCATTCTTCTGACTGCAACGTTTATCCTAGCCGATGGCGTCCTGACACCACCGTTCATCACGCCGGCGATTCATTTCCCAGTCAGACGCCCACCATATCCCCTACAAGTATTACCGTCAATTTCGTGTGCGGTTTATGTTAGCATACGGCGGCCCCATCTCTTTGAATCGCAACCCAATCTCTTGTGATCTAGGTTTAAACCGGCATTCTTGCTTAAAACCCTCCTCATCCGGTATTTTGCGAACTGCTTTTGCCTAACCACAAGATTTGGTTGGTGTGATCGCCTGCCACTGTTAACTCACCACCCTTTACGACAGCCAGGAATGCCCGGTTGAAAATCAGTGACGCACTAGTTCTTTAACGTTCCTCCATGGCAAGTCGATTAAACATCGACAAGGGAGACAGGATGTCATTTATGCTTCGAATGCATCGACTATCCAGATAATTAGTTGAATATTAACAACACAGCCTGTCTCAATCTAAAGCATATTTTAGGGGAGTACACAAGACGGTATGTCTTCTTTTTCGAAAGCGAAAGTCTAACACTTGAACGTTTAATTTTATCAGTGAGAAATTGCCATACGGTGGAATCTTATTGAATTGCGACTTGTATCTGTAATTTTCTATTCTCCTCCCATTCGAACAATGTCTTCTCTCTTGTTATTGAGTTCCGATCTCTGTTTCCTGCTACTTCCCATGTTCAGTACTCAACCTTCTGATGCGCTCTTTTTGACAAGAACCTTAAACATGCATTGTCGATTACCAGCCTCTTCGCACAAGATCCAATGCACACGTTCGCGGGGATCTGAGTTGAGTTTGTACATGACAGAATATGTACGATAAACTCCAGTCGTTCGGCATCGTCCTTGTTTTTTTTTGTTGCGTCAAGTGTGTAACTTAGTTCAGCATCTTTCATGGACCTTCTTAACTTAATCATTCTAGTAAGCCTATGCGTTGCCGTCAGAGAGCGTTCTACAATTTAAAGCTCACCTATATCACGCTCTACTCATAAATGGACATATCGGTTCGTGGTATTCACGTATGGTTCTATTTCAAAGAAAAATGTGTCGCTGCTGCTGCGGCACTTGCTTGTCTGTCCGTATATTCGAAGGTCAAGATCGACCAGTCTTTTGGAATTGCCAACCCATCCGTTGACCGCGCAGTTCCCCCTCCTTTTTTTTGCACTTCTCCATGTTGCAAGTCGCCAATGCATAACCAAGGACTTACGCAAAACACCTCGGTCGGTAGTGATCAAATCAAACAAACGATTTTTGAGGCACGATGCCATTGCCGAGGAGTAAGCCGAGGACTGTGTTTTCGGGACAACCGCAGAAAGCGCGGCGATACATGTGTCAGCAGAGACAAGGATAACGTGAGGGCTCCGTCTATTTGACTGACTGACTGAAGGTTCCGACAACCGGTTTAGACCTCTCGCTGTGTGCAATGGTCAGGGTCGAACTTCTATAAACATCCCCTCGGTATCGTCATGGAAGGTCATGGACCATTTCCATAATTGAAAATTCGGTCGGACGCTGTGATGAGCCCTTCCGCGGTATTCTGCGGAATTACATCGCCGAGCCTCACTAATTTGCAAAATGTTTTGAAGACCGAGCACGACACTATTATCGACCACCACTTTCAAAGGGCACGCTGCGTCCATGAATAGACAGCAACACGCCTCTATTTTAAAATGACGTGACCAACAGTAATGGCTGCCGTCTAGCAGCTGAGAAATCAAGCGTACAATCCGTTCAGCGGTTTCGTTGGATGTTGCATGGGATGGAATGAACGGTTACGGATGCAAAACCATTACTGGTTCTCTGCGTTCACGGTCGATAAAGATAAAAAGTAAAGCCTCTCGAACAGCCTGCTGCGAAGCAAGGCAATAGCCAGAATTTCTATTGAATCGAGCTTTTGGCTCCCATTTCAATGCCCTCAATTGAAATCATAACCAAGCGCAGGACGTGCCACGAAGATAGCACGAAAGACCCTGCCGATTTGGGGCCCGTTTAGAAACAAGCAACATACCTGTATGTTATTTGTGGAACGGAAAGTGATGAATTCCTTCCCCTGGGGAACTGTGTCTGGAGGGCGGAGGAGTCAAAAGGTTATCGAGATCAAGGTATTTTTGGTGGTCTCTGTATGCCGAGAGGATATCGGTAGTTTTAAAGATCTGATGAGTGCGGAATCTCAACATATTTGTGAAGATAAACCCCAGGGTAATCTGGGATTCTGATTGGCATCGTGGGTGCTAGTGACTTATTCCTCCCAAGATTCCAGTTTTATCAAAGAGGAAGGTCAAACCTGACAGCCACGTGGAAGTAATTGTAAGTGCGCTGTTCAGATTTCCTTGAGGCTAATCTAGGACTGTAAACTTTGTCAAGGTCAGTTCGAGCAGAGTTGTTGGTAGAAGTGAGGTTCATTTCTGCGAACGACCTTCCGCAGGCTTGTTGAACACTTTCTATTACGCCGTGCTGTCGGGCGCTGGGAGGCAAGTCTGACTAGGGGATCTAGAAATTCTATGTTCTGCACTGAGAGCCTGTGATGTGATCAGGGTTCGCGTGTGGAAGGCTTCTGTTGTGAGTACAACCTTCCTTTCTACGGGGACACCCCCATTAAGAGTATGACCCATATCGAGAATTTAGAAACGACCCTGTAGGATGCGCAAAGCATATCCACGCTTTCATGCATTTCCATTCGCGTTGATTATGATTCATCGCGAATCCTCCCCCTCGGTTTGACACAGATTTATCTCCAAATTTGCCGATCTTCATCCCTAGCCAAGGGAAGATGTCCAATTTCATCCATGGCGCCGTCGACTCCCAGCATATAAGGTCCCCTACTTTTTCCACTTCATTCATTCTCCATCCCGCTCCGCAGCCTTTTGAGCACCTCCACATCTTCCGCCTTCTACAATGTCGTCTGCACAATCATCTACTTGTGTCCACTTCCCTTCTCCATCCAAAAATGGGTTTAAACCATCCTCATTACTCTCTCTATCGACCTTCAGTCCAAGATCATGGGCAGTCTCTTTCGGTAATTAATAAAATATATCTTTTATTTATTGCGGCAGATTCCTAACTTGTGCCTTGCAGCCCGCTCATCGATACTTGCCGTCCTTGAGAACGCGATTACAGTCGGACATCTCACAATCTCCGACTCTGAAGGAACGCACTATTATGGGAAATACCATAAGGGTTGCAATGACGTTCACCTCAACATTGTGAACGATAATTTCTGGTTTCGTATCTTGCTGTAAGCGCCTGTTTCCTTGTAAAGACTTGAACCTATTCTTATTCGACCGGTCTATAGCTCAGGCGATCTTGGATGTATGACTTGTCTGATGTTCTGATCATATACTATCGTACTGACGAGGAAATTTATTTCAGTCAGTGAAGCTTACATGATCGGAGACGTACAAGTATCCTCTTTGAAGGGCGCCATGGATGTAAGCAGGTCTTTACAGTTCAACTCCTGGTTCATTACTTATACTACGCCTCAACTGTAGATCTGGCTTCAAAACCAATCCGGTATGGAAGATACTCTATCTTCCACTGTGGCAAAAATCTCTTCGGCCGTCTCCAGCCTATACAATAGCTTCCTGGGTCAAACACGATCCCAAGCGCGTCTGAATGCCATCGCAAGTTATGACCAGTCTAACGAGCTATTCAAAGTACGCAGTTTGAAGTATTTTTATCGCTTTGTTTGTTGATTATCCCATTTAGGCTTTCCTGAGCAAAGAAATGATGTACTCGTGCGGACTGTGGAGCGAAGCCGAAGGAGGCGTACGCGGAGACCTTGAAATGGGTCCCAGTCCTGGCGATCTCGAAGCAGCTCAGCTCCGTAAAATTCGACATGTTCTTCGAGCTGCGCGCGTCAAACCTGGCCATCGCATTCTTGAATTTGGAAGCGGATGGGGAGGTCTGGCAATTGAGGTACTATCTAACATTTCTTCTCATTTATCCATACTCACAACGATTTTAAAGGCCGCGCGATCCTTCGGTTGTGAGGTGGACACATTAACACTATCGATAGAACAGAAAAAGTTGGCAGAAGAGCGTATTAAAGAAGCTGGCTTGGAGAGTCGCATACGGGTGCACCTCCTTGACTATCGTGAGATCCCTGCCGAATTCGAAAAAGCCTTCGATGCTTTCGTCAGTGTTGAAATGTTGGAGGTGAGCGCTAACCCATTCGTCAACCTGAAACAAAAATCTAAAAATTCTTCAGCATGTCGGATCCAAATACTACAATCTGTATTTCAAATTGGTGGACTTTGCTCTCAAGTCTAAAAATGCCACCGCCGTTGTAACCGCATCTACCTTCCCTGAATCAAGATACTCTGGTTACCAGTGAGTTTGATCCTTGACTTAATTAAAAGTGCCCCTTGTTCATGTAGCCATTCAATTATAGAGCCGAAGACTTCATGCGCAAATATATGTGGCCAAACTCGTGCCTACCAAGTGCAACTGCCCTCATCACCGCCGCACAGACTTCGTCACAAGGTCGCTTTACCTTGGAAGGCGTTGAAAATCACGCAGCTCGTGAGTGCACTATGCTTTTTATTGTTCGAATGCAGCAACTGACTCTCTGATATCAGATTATCCTCGAACTCTACGAGAATGGGGGAGAAGATTAGAAGCCAACCTGTCCCAAGACATGATCTCGAAAGATTATCCTGCCTTACGCGATCATGCCGACTATGCAGCTTTCAAGCGAAAATGGCAATACCTGTTCGCTTATGCCGGTGCCGGATTTTCGAAGGGCTACATCACATGTCATATGATAACTTTCATTCGCGAGGTCAGTAACAGGTCGCTGTTATCCCTCATAATATTTCACTGACTTAACATTCCTTATCTAGAACGATGCCCCGATTCTTCGAAGCGATTAAAACAGTCTAACATGGATTCGCCCAGTACATTTCTTACAAAAATCCTGAAAGGAGCAGTATAACACCCACACATCACTGTATTTCTATCATCATACTGTATTGGACTTAATCTGGTAGACGATTTAGAGTATTTAACGCATAGCATCTAGGGAAGGAACCGCATTTTAGAACCACATGTAATATTTACTACCATATGCAATCGAACAAAAAATTTCCCACTTCTTTCTGAAAATATTGTACTCAGACACCCTGACTATTTGACTCGTCGGCATCGGTTCAATTTGAATGCCTCGATTTTCCTTTCTTCATTGGGACAGAATTTCTTGCGCTTACTGGAATAGATAAAAAAATTACACAGGAGTTAGTCCCCGTGAGAGCCAAAAAGCTCCTAAACTACTTATAACCCCGATATTCGTATTCTTTCCAAGCCTCGATGCGCCGCGTTGGACGCGCTTTCCATCACGTCACTCCGGCCAGATGATGACATGCCTTTTATGGAAGGTCCCTCGTCTTTTATGGAACTGAGGAATAAAAACAGAACAAAATAATGATTTTCTACAGACCATCTGGTGTACTTTCACCGATAGGGGTCAATCTTATTTAAACATATTTTATTGATCCTCCTAAGTAATCTAGGCTCGAGGGTATTTCTTTTTCCGGGTAAAACGACAGAACAGACACCGTGGGTGGTGACAGATAGAATGTACATGATGGTGTAGATGTCTACTAATGGATGGAATGAAAGACATGGTTGCAACGACACAGCAATAGGAGATAATTACGATTAGAGATATAGGTGGTGCGATTAGCACACAGGTCAAGTTGGAGGCAATCGAGTGGGATCTAATTTGGTGATCCACGACTGTAACTCCTTAAGGTTGGGGGCGGCGAGGGCATGAGAGTTAGACGAGGTAAAAAGAGTAAAGGAGTGAGGTTTCTAGAACAACATGGTTACAATGAGCATTGTCATCTGATACAAAACTTTGTTACTCACCCCGAGTAGCGACTCTTTATGAGGATCACTTTCAACATTAACTCCTGTAAGGCTGATAATACCTGTCTCTTCCAGCTCGTTGGAGTGAGCAAAAATGTGAAGATATGGCCTGAAAGATCTATCAGAAGGGAAATCTGATAACGGATCCAGATAACATCACCTCTTCAAAACGAACCACTTTCGTTCCCAGATGTCCTGGCTGGCATCTGTGAGGATCATCAGGTGACCTTTTTCGTTGAGCCGTCGCTGTGCATTCAGAATTAATTCAAACTCGAACGACCAATGTAATATGAAAGAGAAATACCTCCGGGGTACGACTTTAGTTTCAGAGATTAATTTTAAACCATCAAGAGCTGCTAGGTCAGGCGTTTGTTTAGAGGTACCGTTTTCCTCAGGGTCTGTAGGATCTTGACTCAAGATAATCTGGGTAAGCAGTCGGCGATCAGCAATGCCACTATACCGGACGAAAACGACAAACTTTTCCACGGTGCCCAAATTGTTTCTGCCACAAGGCAACAGATTTTCTCAGAAGGTCGTCTGTACGCCATGCGAGCGTGTCCTGGGGTATCATTTTAGGTGGGGACGCAGCCAAAATGACTCTAATAGCCTGGACATCGGCAGCCCGTCTTTCTGTTGTAATCAATCTGGTGTAGTCTTCAACGACAGAGATGCCACGAGGTTTCCATACCCCCAGACTTTCCTCTCCTCTGACATACTTCTCTGAGGTGTCAAGCCGCCACAAGTCTTTGGCAGAACGCGTTAAAGGAGGCGATAAGCGTACGTTGAAGAGCGTGCTGGTTTTTGATAGGATTTTATTGGAGCCGAAGAATGTGAGAATTTTTGAAGGGGGACCAGCGTCTCGAGTTTGCATGGCAACTGCAATGTCCATGCTGAACTGAACTGGATCACTGCATGTTTCAACTGTAATCGCCCATGTTAGTTGCACCATGACACGTTGATTGGAGGCGGTAACACGATTAAGGAGGACAGAATCGTGAACGCTGGAATCCCAGAGAGCTTCGCCTGAAAGAGACCCTGATCCATCCGGTTTGAACTCCACGTTTTGTTCTTTGAGGAGCGGAAGCGTAACGAGTGCCTTCGACGACGACTCGTGGAGACGGCCTTTAGCATCCAGGAGCCGAATATTACCGATGCGAACCTTGGTAAATTCCTGCCATGGAAGCTGAAGACCAGAATTTGACGACAGTGAAATGACGATGCGCCGCTGCAATCCTTGATGTAATGAGAAAACGCCTGGGTCAAGACTGCCCTGTGAGACGACTGGCACTGGAACATAAGAGCCTTCCGGCCCAAGTTCACATATCTGAAGCCACGCGACTACGTCATGCACTTGTTCTACCACAAAATCGGTTTCAGAACGGCGCATTAGAGGTAATGTGGCCGGCCGGAGCTCTGGGGACGGCGAAGTTGGATTCGGTCGTATGAGTTGTTTCTGTTCTCTCATTTCATCCCATCGCTCCATCCGCTCCAAATAGGTGGGTTTGAGTGCGGCGAAAAATTCGATCGGAGCATAACCTTGCCGCAGATGGTTTAGGACCCTGGAGGTTGTGATAATAGAGAAGTTACGCCTAAACTTGAGCTCGGATAGGGAGGATGCATCCATGTCTAAAGCCGGTGATGGAAACACTTCTTCTGCGGTGACCGATGAACCGACAAATGAAGATAGTCGTACTTGGAGATGTACACCACGGAAATCATGAGATGATAAGCCTCTGACCTGGTCAATAGTCAGGAAGAAGGTCAGTTTGCTGCCTGGTGGAACTGTTCCAGGTACCGGGGATGAAGATCGGGTAGGCGGAGACGAAGCATATTTGGAAGAGAGCACGACGTTGACAATTTTGATATCAACTCGACATGAGCCAATAGCCTCGGAGGTATAGCGACAAAAGATAGGCACAGTTGAAGTTGACGACAACTTCCGCGAAAGTGTCGCCAACGAGATCAGAGCATTCCCAATGAAGGAATACTCGGGAGGAGGAGAGTCGAAAAAAGGTTCATCGGAGGAGAAATGTTGCGTGTATGAAGGACGGTCGATGTATGTCGTCAGATTTCGCATTCGTTGCATCTGCTGTTGCATACGATCCAAGGACCACACATATATGGCATTATGTCTCTTGTCTAGGACCTTAACAGCAACCGAGGGCTGAGTCGCAGACGCCAAAATGGGGTCTGCGACGTCACCAAATTCACCCAGACCGGCAATAGTGTCGACGGCGGATGTAGGGGCGGCTAAAGAGCCTCCAGATGCTATCGTGAAATTATATGACACCTCTTTCCGAAGTTCCTTGCTGAGAATTCATTGCATCAATGGGATAGCCTCGGAAAATGACAGAAAAACGACTTACCAAATGATGTTGGCCTCTTTAATCATCACGGCATTCGTCAATATCATCTCTGCCATTGAGAATGACCGATGGGCTCTCCACCGGTCTAACACCTTCCTAATCAGCCGCAGCTGGCGCGCAGAAAAGACAACAGGCTCAAAGTCCAACCCGACGACGTCGTTGTCGCCTCTAGCGCGTGCTTCAATAAGCCGCCTCATTTGCGTTCGAACCAGCCGCAGCTGGTGTTCCATGTGGTCTTTCTCGATCTTTAAGTCTTCGGCTTCGGTAGCTTCTCCTTCAATTTCCTGCAACCTGTTTTCTAGCTGGCCCTGGACGTCTTTGAGTTCACCATCAACGGCTGGGCTTCCAGTGTAACTCGGTCCTGCGTACAGACTAGTATCATCCGTGTTGGCATCGCTGGTCTGCGGCCTGCTAGTCTCGCTCCAAATATCATCGACCTGACTGAGACTGCTCTCTGGACGCGCTTTCGAATTATGATCTCGCAGTGTCTTCACTTTCGTGATCTTCTCAAAAGCTTGTTCAGATCGTCGTCTGGAAGGTTGTCCAGAGCGGGATCTAACCCCAGTCGAGCAAATGCGGCCTCGCGCTTGGCAAAATTCCAGTCGACGTCAAATTGCTCGTCGGTCGAGGAGGTGGGAGACTGCGGTCGCGGTGAATTCTCGCTCTCGATGTCGCCAGCAGAGATGCTCAGGTGCATGTTTGTTTTCATCGTCGCCCTGTCTCGCTGCCTGCGAACTTCTTCTGGGTTGTTGAATCTGAATACATGGTTATCCCCTGCATGCCAAACCACGAAAAAGAGAACTAATAAGAAAAGGGTCTCAGCAAAAAGAGGTTAGGATAGCTATACTGACCGAGAATGATCCGGAATCCAGAACGGAGCTTATGGGGCTGGATGTCAAGAAAAAGTAAGACACTAAGAAGCAGATGTAGTGTCTATAGGCTTACTTGACCTGGCTCCAGCTGCTTGCCATTTAAAAACTGAAAACGAAATCAACATGAGTCATGGTTAATACAGATGCAAGGAAGAGGATCTTACTGTAACACTATTTGGCATGCACACGATCGTGACCTTGCCTTCTGTGTTCTCGAAATAGCAGTGCTCCTCGAGGATGTTATCTCCACTCAGCCGGATTGTGGCAGGAAGGTCACTATCAAGTCGGCCAATCTAAATGAAGCAAGACCCAAGTCAAAGAAAAATAGGCGCAAATCAGGTGTCGTAAAGAAACGCAAGTCTGAACGAAGTCACATACTATAGTCTTCCCTAGTTTAAGCTGGTAGATTAAGCATTCACTCATGAGTGGATCTTGGAGAAAAAAAATGAGTCGGTCAGAATGCCGATCAACTTGGAGCACGGCATTTCCACAGCGGCGTACCTTCATTCTACGAAATATTAAAAAAGTCAATTTAGCTTCACAACACCTCATACACGCAGTGTAACATAACGAATACGCACTAAATTAACGAGATGAGGCATCTAATAGCCCGGGATATTAGTCGGTGCACTTAATGACTGAAGTAAAAGTTACCCGGACTCGCCTTCTTTGGGGTATGGACACCGACGAGATTCTTCTCCACTGTAATTCCCAGTTCCTCTAGAGCCTTCTCCCGTTCCTTCTGTACCTCTTGCGTCCTTTGCAGTTTCTCTTCCCAAGTTTCATTCAAACTCTCCATAAGTTTCTCGCTCGCCTCCATTTGCTCTTGGAGCTCTGCTTTAGTCACAGTCTTGATTCGACCATCCTTTGTCTGGTATGTGACTTTCTGTTTCTCTGGAGGTACAGTGGGGTCATATGTAGATTCTGTAGTCGCGCCCGCGACACGAGCTATATGATCGCAGGAATAGGGAAAGAGAAAGAATAGGAACAGTCGGCATCGTACAATGGCTGAAGTGCGTGCAAATCGTACCTTTCAGCATCTCCAGCTCTTCTTTGAGTTCGCGCACAAGCTTCGCGTTCGGATCCTCGTTTACCACCGCCTTGTTCTTAATCTTCTTCGCCTGATCGGCGTACCGCAGCGTACTCAAAGTTTCTTCGTAATCAGCTGGTGCGATGGCCGCTATCATAGCCGTCTTCGAATTGCCACCAAGACTGTCCTTCAAGAGCCAGGTGAGGACCTGAGCGAGCGGGCGAAGATTCGTACGTCAGAGATCAATTAGGTACCGAAAAAGTTGCGACAATCACGCACGGAATCGCGATAAGGGACGAAGTCCTCCGCTTTGCCCTTCTTGCCCTTCTTGCCTTCGTTCTGGCTGGCCATGGCCAACGCCGAGATAACCTTACCGAGTGTTGTGAGCGACTTATTGATATTGGCACCCTCTTTTAGCCGCTGCCCGGTAGCGCCTGTCGAGTTCGCGCGTTCAGATCCGGCCAGATCGACCAAGCTAAGTAAGGGACGGTTCAGGCGGTTAGAGGAAGGCACGACGACGCATGTGGAGTATGGGGCAGCAAGAACTCGTGTACCCCCACTCACCTGATGCGCGAGACTTTCTCTGTCTCCAAGTTCGTGGTCTCATCTCGTTTTTTCATCGATAGAAGAAGGGTGAAGACGGCATGAGAGCGGGAGGAGCTGGGAAAGAAACACAGTAAGGTAAGTCCCATGCGAAAGATCGAGAAAACGAAGGATGTTCTGCCCGCCTCAGTCGAAGGAAGAACTACGTACGTTTCGTTCATGTTTGTTGCAGCCACTGTACGTGCCTTATTACCCTCGTCCATGAGGGTCATCATCTCATCGTAACTTCCAACGACCAGCTTGCTGAGATCTTCGACGTAAGGTCCCAAGCTCGGATGCTCTCGAACCCTGAGGTTTCCTGTGTTCTTTGGATTGAGCAAGTCGCGCACTTTCTCGTTGTAGATCTGAAGGATTGTAAGGGTTATTTTTAGATTTTTGAAGAATGACTGTTGTGCGCACTTCGATGTAAGACACTTCAACGGTGAAATTCAGGTTTGTATCCTGAGCTTTCTTGTAGTTGACCCGTTCGAATAGCTCGGAACATGTTAGCGGAATGATACCCTTGTCGGCGCCATCTAAATTGATAGGAGGCCCCGGAGTGAGAACATTCCAGGGATTGAAATACATGTCAACTTACATCCCATCATACTAGATTCTTGATCAATCAGCGTCCGCACATCTTTTAGAAGCTATGTGAATGCTCACCTATAAGATTTCCCAGAACCTACGTTTTAACGCTGCTGTGTTAGTCCAACCTGTGTTCCTGATTGATGCGCAACACATACCAGTTTGACCGTCTTGGGTGGTTTCAGAATGATCATTTCAGTACTTTAGACACTATAGTACATCAAGGACGACCACTCACAAGCAAGAATACAAGCATTAAAGCCCGAAAATCCATGATCTAAAAGTTCCTTTCCCAAGTCGTCATAAAGAGTTTGCTGAGAGCAATACCCGGGTTCATCTCGTGGTCCAGCTGACCAGTAGCTTTTGTCGAAGCTAAAAGCCATAGATTTACGCTCCGTTGCCCGTTTAGAGTCCTGTGCAGAGCCCGATTCTGGAGGGTCGATGATAGTCTGGTTCCCTTGCATTCGAATCAGCGGCTTTGCTCCACGGGCAAGCTCTAGAGAGTTTGAAGACCAAAAATAGAGCAGTAGCGGAAGACGGGGATGCCTATTAGAGCGGTTTTACAGTGAGCAAGTTCGAGCAATGCGCACCTCGGGAGTTGAGTGGCCGACATCGCACAACGACCTTGATGTTCCCATCGCCAGCCTCAGCCATGGTGCAGGGTCAGAGAATTCTGAGTTCGAGGAAACCCGAAAGCCGACGCGGTGCTCGCAAAGCGAGTGGTGGGTGTGGAGAGGGAGCACGAAGGGGAAGGTCGATGGGTTGATGTAGTGAAATTACAAGGGACGCGTGCGGGGACTTGAGCTTGACAACTGTAACTCACGCGTAACGCGCTGATTAGGAAACAAGATCATCACATGGCCTCACAAGAACGCGACTCTCAAGTTTGGTGAAATTTTAAAATTTATGCTATGTATTCTATAGTAATACAGGTTATATATATACTTTTACTAGGTTACAACGGTTAGGAAGAAAAATACAGTGGCAGTCTTATAGAAGATCAAAGTCGTCGAGCTGGAAGGAGTGCAATTTTAGATAGGATCTTTCATATAGGACTGTGAAGAAGCATACCTCATCATTGTATTCCATGATCGTCCTCTTGAGTTTCGAGCTGTCGACCCAAGTCACAAAGTCCTCCATGTGTCTGAGGATGGCACTCTGTTAACTGACCGACAAGCCAAAGGCGGTATGCTTCTTACCTCGTAACCAGGTAAGCGGGATCTGTGATTGTGTCGGGTCCGACGCGAACATGGCCCTGTTCGATGAATTTGACAGCCTACATGGGAAATATCAGACATGTGCAGAGGCTAGAAAGGACGAAAACGACTCACAGCACTAACTGTCTCTGACATCTTTGACATGCACATGAAGACGGCCAGCCTTCTCCTGCAGAATGCAGAGACGGTGAGCTTATTTTCGATGTCGCTTAGCTTCGCCGAGGAGTTTAGGACACCCATATCGTATAGTTTGGACAAGAGTTGGGCCTCCATGCGACTCCGAAACGGGTCCTGGGCCGGTAAAGGGAGACCCTGTGGGCAAAGGAGCGGAGAGAGCCACAGAGTTTGTTGTATCTGGGGCGATGATAGAGTGAGGATAGGACGGTGTGAGGGAGAACAAGAGGCGTACTTGTGATAGTCTTCTCTGTCCTGGATGTGATAGCGCCGCATGACCTTGATTTCGCGGAGGTTGGCATCTTGTTTCCACTGCTGAATATGAGAGAGAGAGACGACTCTAGAGAATAGGGCGACTTACATTGAGAAAGTCTACTTTTTTGAGAAGCTTTTGCTCGTGGTACTTTAGTTTTCTGACCATTGTTTGATAAAATACCCGTTTGAGGTGGTTGGGGAGGGAAGCCACGTGTGGGAGAGCTGGGTCGGTTCAGAATACAACTGTCAACTCATCCACATTCCCCGACTACTCTTTTCTATTTCCTCCCTCTTTTATCTTTTATTTACCTCCGATCTACAGGGATTCAATATATCACCATTCTCGTCACAGGCCGCCCTCAACATCTCCTCTTACCCCGTCTATTTGCCATCTTTCATGCTTGCCAACCGTGTTCCTCCACGCACACTAGCGTCCTCCCTCTGAACTACTATTCCACATGAACGGCCCTCTTCGTCAGAGTATGCATCCCGCATCCGGCTTGGTACAATCATCCAACAATATGCTCGCTATCGGTAACCCTCCCTTCATGCAAAATCCGGCTCATATGGTCCAGCCTTCTCTTGGTCAGGGAATGAGTGTGCCCCAGAATATGAACCCTTCCAATCCCCCAATGGGCATGCTCGCAGGTGGCCCAGTTCCTCCAAACGTTACTCCGCGATATGGCATGCAGCCAAACCCTGGTATGTTACAGCAGCACCAAGCCCAACAACAGCGTCCGGCTGTCCTTCGCCAAGGCCAGAACCCTGCTCAACTCAATCCTGCCGCCAATCCATCCCACATGCAGCAATTGCAGAATATCCAGTTTCCGGGCAATACAGTTCGTCGTGTTCAGTCACAACCACAACCACTGCCGCTCGGGGCATGCCTAACCCAGCTGGCGGCAATATGGGTATGGGTGGTATGGGTATAAGCATGGATATGGCCATGCAGCCGAATTTGCAAGCTCAGATGCGCCAGCCTCAGCATCCAAATCAGCAAAATGTGCGTATGCAACAGCAGCAGCCCCCAAACCAAGGTATGCCACCGGGAATGACTCGAACCCCGTCCACACCTCAGGTCATGAACAGTCTACCCCAGCCGCCATCTATCGGTTCGATGCCTCATAACGGTATGCAGCCGCCCCATCAACAAAATTCTTTCCCAAACGGAGGGCCTATGCCGTCACAACCGCCTCCGCAACCACTTTCTTCATCTCCCCGACCTCCTCAGAACCACACGCCTAGCATGTCCATGGGCACACCAGGTCCCTCTCATACCCCTGTCAATCGCCCACGAATGACACCCGACAATTCATTTATTGGCTATCCAGGATCGCAATTCCCCGCCAATCCCGCCCGCATGTCGAATCCCAATCAGGGAAACTACCCATCTTTTGCCCCACCATCGACGCCACCCATGCAAATGGACATTCCTCAACCCTCGCCGAGCATGATGCACACGCAGGGTACACCGACTCGCTCGTTTCCGGGTCAACCGTTCGATATGATGAGCAGCCCGTCGATGGACATCTACAATAACAGTTTCGGTATGCCGCCGCCTCCCTCTGTACCCCATCCCAGACCGCCATCGCACACTAATCCTCACCCATCCCCACAACAACCTAATCAACAGCAGCCGTCCTCGTCACAGCAGCAACATCAGCCGCATCATCAGTCTCCACCGCACAGTGATCAGATGAACTCACATCCGCAGAGGCCACAGTCTCAGCCACAGCAAGGGCCTGGTCGACCGCCTTCGCAGACTGCGACGCGAACACCTCGTTCAGCACAGATGTCACTACCGCCTGGTGGCTTTCAAGGTAACTTGCAGGGTCCGCTTACAGCTCTAGGGAGAATTCCTGCTTCACAACAGCCCCAAGGGCCTCCTGTACCGACCATGCCTGCGATTGCGCCGAGACCACCAGTGCTGCCAGGCGGCGTACCTCCGCCACCTCCGTCTTTAGGTTCTGCCGGTCCTATGCAAGGCGACGTAACGCCATCCGGGTCAGCCGCTCTACAACGGGCAGCGGCGCTAGCTTCTGGGTGAGATTTTCGCTTGTGGGGAATGCAATTCTTTTCTTAATGGAGTGTTTAGCAGCGGCCACAGTCACGGCATCATCAGATTACTTCAGTTTAGTGGTATTCTTTCTGGAGACACTACCAAAGTGAGCATTCGTTATCGTTACCAACAGATTTATCAGTGCTGAAGTCACAAGAATCAAAAATTTCAGCTACATTTTTGGAACGAAGTTGTCAAGGATTATTTCACTCCCAAAGCTATCATGAAGCTGACTTTGTGGAGAGATAACCTGCGGACTGAAGCGAAGCCGTTTGGTATGTTCAAATTCTCTCGTTATGCGGTCCTTGTTTCTCACAACTGAACTTTGTATAGAAATCGGTGTACCTATCCTGCCCCGATTCTTCCTTGTCACGACACAATCTGGTGTCAAGTCCATGACACTTTCTTTGGATGGTGCACGCGAACGAGTGAACCCGTCTTATCCAGGACGCTCAGTCGTAGAATGCATATCTGCAATATGGACATACAAATACACCAACGGATACACAGTCATGCTGAAAGGCCCACTGACACTGACCGCTATCATGACCCAGGTCACTCCACCAGGCAATCCTCAAGTGCCGCAGTTCATCTGGAAATTCGACGACTTCAACTTCGACGCCAACGCGCATGAGAAGTTTATTTCACTGGAGTTTATATTAGGGAACAGGATGATAGATAGGCCGATACCGCCGAACTATGCAACGTCGATGTCCGGGATGAGCTCGCAGGCGCAGATCCAGCAGCACCAGATTGAGGAGGATAAGCGATGCGAGGAGCCTCGGGTGCTGATCGACCATGGATCGATACCCGGGGAACCGGTGAACGCGTTTGGGATCCCGCAAGCGACGATGCGGTGTCTGGAGCTGGCCGAGAGCGTCAGCTCAATGGCGGACCTTATCGCGTTCGTAGACGAGACGAAACTTGGGCCGTTAGGTGAGCGTTTGCACCATTCTTCGAGTTGTCGTATATCACTTCAACGGTGGCTCGTTACTGGTACTGAAACAGACGCCTTTTCTCAGATGCGCTGAAAAGCTATGCGAACAAAATCCGAGAGTCGATGTCGATGGGCGGCCCGATGCAGCAGTCCATGAACCCCCTTCCCCAGAACAACAACAGCAGCAATAACAACAATAATAATACATCTCTAGGACCTCCGTATTCCAGCTATCCGTCATCTACGCCCGCTGTAACATTATATTCTAGTGCGCCTGCGTCTATCACCAATCCCCAGCCGCCGAACCCTCCTTCATCTATGAACTCGCCGCAAAATACTTCCTCCTCTTCCTCTGTCAACTCGCCTGAAAAGCAGCTGAAGACTATTCCTCAGCAGCAGCAGGGACAGACACCGTCGCAGTCGGGACCTGCTTCGTCACCCGCTGTTTCTTCGGGAGGGACGACGAATAACACGCCTGCAATGGCACACACATCGCTCAAGCGCAAACAGGGCGACGCGTCGTCTCCGACCGTTGGAAACTCTGAACAACAACCTGGAAAACGGGGCGCACGGAAAAAGGACGGACGGGCACAGGCTAATGCGCTGAAGATCTATTTTATTTGTCACTTTTTTTTTCCCTTACCCCCATCGTCAGAGTCCCTTGTCTACCTCTCGTTTCGTCCTTTTTTGTTGTTGTTGCTGCTGTGTGTTTGAATTAGTATATGAAGTATCTTGCTTTCCGTACCCAATGGCGCTCGTCCGACTTTTTCTTTTTTTTCTTACTTTTCTTTCGTCTTTTCTTAAGTTCTATTTCACTCTTGTTTCTATTTTTTCTTTCTCTATTTACTTGATCATCATCATATTAGATTGTACCCTACTTACGCCACTTTGGATCACTTACTCAAATCTTTTCTTTTTCTTTTCTTTATATTCGGCGAGCCAACCCCCACCCTCCTAGTTTCCCCGGTTTTTTTACTCTTACTTTGTGTACTTGTATATCCAAACAGCCCGCCGATGTGTCCAATATTTTTTCTGCCTGGCTCGAACGTGCTTATCTTGAATTTAGTATTTTGAGAATGACATGGACAATGGACAGTTTGACAGCAGATCATTTGCACTCTTTCGGGCCGCGACCCAAGGTGAACCCCGTTGAAGATTCACGGATGCAGCTACCAGAACGTTGAAAGGACAGGCAATACGGATCCTGAGTGGATTCCTGCATTCAGGAAGCAGCACGACTTGTTCGAGGGGAAGGGGGTGGACGGAGCACGGTCTCGTCGTTGCATTTCGTCATACGCGGTAGCATGACTCCAGACTTCAGATAGACCAACGGGAAAGGTGGCTGCGATTCTCGTGCGTAGAACATACTTTCCGGTCGAGGACGTTCCGGAAGCTCTGTATGAAAGTTACATATGAACCAGACAGAGGCGGTGGCGCCTGGCTTTGGATCGGCAAAGCGGAAGCAAGTTTACCTTTTTTCTAGGAAAATCCGTACGCTTGCTAGTGTATGACTCAGTTGTCAAGAACAGAAAGCTGGATGATTCTAGGATTTTTTCGAATTATGTACATAGATGACGGGTCTCATGCTTTTATGTACAGTCTGGCAAGTGATTGAGGATCATATAATTACCACAGAGAGGGAGAGGCCTCTCTGGGGGCAAGATATAATAATGGACGAATGAATAAACTATGGTATACAACGGATGGGGAATTGAATTTTTGCTGTTAATGGTCTTGGTAGAGGGCGGACAGGTCATGGGCAAAGTCACATTGATCACCGTATTTGCATCTGTTAATTCCGGAGGTAACGAAATCAGTCCGGGTCTTATTTTCAAATTTAGATTCAGATGCTCGCCTTCCTGCTGCAAAGAAACTGCATGGTTTTCTTTTAATATACGGTCTAAAGCCTTCTTCTCCCCGTCCCCGTCCACGCCCCCGTCCTCGCCCGCCACCGCGCCCTCTACCATCCGTTGTCCAGCCTGGGCGTGACTGTTGCATTTCGGCATCCTCGTGATATCCATATTCGGCCCCATATGGGCTGTTCACGGAGACCCCACTACCTGATGCCCACGCACCATCATCACCGTTACCGGCGCCGGCGCCGGTACCGCCGTAGGCTGCCATCCCCGCGTACTGGGCGGCGCCTACTTGGAGCGAGTGCAGCAGCTGCTGGAGCTGCTCTGGCGGCAGACTCTGAGCTATGGCGCCTAAATCATGACTGGCGCTCATGCCTCCTGCACCCGCACTCATCATAGACGCGGGATCCATGCCCATTGCAAGCTGGCCTACCAGGTCAGCGACGGACGGCGCGCCGGGAACAGAAACGGGCATCGCAGTAGCCGTAGCTACGGGCTCGCTGCTCCAGAAGACAGGATCCATCTCAGGCCCTGCCGTCATTTGCGTGACATCTTGGTCGGCTTCCTCTTCAGACATCACGTTCGTGGGTTCAGCTGGGGAATCAGGGATCTGATTGGGCGACATGTACATCGCACTTAAAGCCGTCTGTTCTCTCTCCGCCTGTGTTTTCTTCTCCTCACTCTGCCCTCCACGTTCCGGCGTCTCTGGTGGCAAGTCGATGGCTGTGTAATGTTTGTTTATAGATAGAAAAAAAAAGAGATAAGGGAGTTGTTGAATCATTTCTGTGCAAAAATAGAGTTTTAGACGTGATGTGCTTACGCATCGGTTCTGCCCAATCAACAGTTTCTTCGAATGGCCGTGAATGTAATGCGGCACCCTCTCCTCGGTCCAAATCGCGAAGGCTGTGCCCAGTATGTGTACCCTAAACACGGAAGGACGATAAGAAAAAGGAACAAGCAATCAATGTACGGTACACAGGCCGGAAAGGAGGAAACGGGCTGACATCTACGGGATCATCGTCATAGATAGCGCGCTCAATGAGCTTCACTGACTCCAGCTGCCCGTCCGGGGCCCAGGTCACCGACTTCTTTCTTTTTCCGTTCTTGGACAGCCCCGGCTGAGTGCTGTCCGCCGCGGTGGTGCCCCCGCCGGAGCCCGAGCCCGAGCCAGACGCGGACGGCGGAGTCGATACGGCGGGCGAGTCTTTGCGCCCTGCTTTCATCGACTTAAGCGCTTCCTGAAACGGGTCGAAGGAGGAGGGGAGCGCGATATTCGCATCCTCCCGCTTTGCCTGCGCCGCAGGCACGCTGGCTTTCTTGAAGGACGGCAGCTTCGCTTTGGGCTTGGGCGCGGAGAAGAAGGACGAGTCGGCCTTTGCGTCTTTTCACTGCCGCTGCTGGCTTTGCGGCACCAGCAGCACCACCCTCCTTCTTTACCGACATGGGCTTCGTCGACGACGATGACCCCAAGGCGGCTTTCTTCAGCGGCTGCGGCGCCCCGGGCGCCGCTGGCTCTGCTAGTTTCCTCTTCTTCGTTTTCGCATCTATAATGGTAATTAGCATTTTTCTGGTATAACACCCGGACGACGAACTGACATGACTGACCCTCATTTCCTTTATTTTCCGGGGCTTTCGCGCCACCGTCGACTTCGGAAAGCATGTTTCGCCATCTTCGCTCGAGGTTGGATGCCATGTCCTTGATCGCTGTATTATATAAATCATAGGAAAAGAAAGAAGCAGGTGATGGAATGAAGAAAGAAGGAGTAGTTAGATACACATTTATTATTATTACAGAGAGCTCAGAAGAATAGAATAATGAAAAAAATTCGTTTCTTTTTTCGGTCCGTAGATTGGATTTGGGCAGATAGAGCGGTCTCTCTTTTTTGTTTTTGTTTTTTTTTTGTAGTAAAGAAGCAATCAACGGTAAGGCAGGTGTCTCAGGGAAGCCCTATGTGAGTGTAACATGCACGGCTGGCAGCTGCAGCGACAATGACAGGCAGACTGCAGAAACGAAAACGACTCGCGTAGTGGGTTTATCACATATAGGCACGAACCGCAACAGGCATGGGCTTTTGGACACGAGGGGGAAAGAATGAAAAACGGCCTGCTCACCTGAAGAAGGTTCATCTTTGACTAGCTTTTTGATGATTTTACCTAGCTTAGACGCCATCAAGGATTCCAGCGTGAATGGCAAACGATCGATGAGCTAAAAACGAAAAACACAAAAAAAAACGTTGAGAATCATGTCACCGGTCCTGATGTAAGAGAGAGATGTGAAAAAAATCTCACATGTAATAGAGGCATTGTCGTCTCGACAAGTGCGGCGTTACTCCCTTTGGCGGAGGCCTTGATCCACTCGCGGGTGATGTCCATCGCGGTCGCGTTCTCGGACCAGGCGCGATAGTAGTGGTTCCCCGCGCCGTCCCGGATCCGCGCGAGAATCTCGAGGCGCATGGCGGCGTCCACGTCGGTCGCGCCGTACTCGGATATATGCGACGTGAGCTGGTTGACGGCCTGTGCCCCGCTGAAGGCGGAGGGCTGGAGCAGCGGTCGGATGGCACTTTCGAACTGGCGTTTGCGCTCGTCTTTGGCTTCTTGGCTCAGCCCTTGCGAGGGGGAGGCGGCAGCAACAGCAGCGGCTTGCGAGGTGGATGCGATGGGTACTGAGATCGGTTGGGGTTGCGACTGTTGTTGCTGTAGGGGTTGCTGCTGCTGCTGCTGCTGGGACGGGCCGTTGGATTGTATTGGAGATTGAGTTTGATGGGGGGAGTAAAAGGTATTTGGTATGATAGACATCATTGGATTTGTAGGCGAGTGCAGTGCCTGAGGAGAAAGCGTGCCTTGGGGCGCTGGTTGAGGCGGCTGGCGGTAATACGGGGAAGGATAAATGAGATGATTGTAATACTGAGGTCGTTGTTGCATTTGCGATTGGGGCTGCGATTGCTGCTGCTGCTGCTGTTGGGGCTGTTGCTGTTGGGAACTCTGTGGCGTAAATGAAGGAGAAAGCGAAAACGAAGTTTGCATGGAACTCGAACTTGAGCCATTCAAGGTAAGGACTGGGCTAAAAAGTAGTCAGCACTAACCGGGGGTCCGGAAAAAGGACAAAAACGTACTCGATTATCATGTGCTGGGATGTAGAATGGTTTTGCAATTGGATCTGCTGCTGGGGGATTTGAGGGGATTGGTGCTGCTGCTGGGGCGATTGTTGTTGTTGTTGTGGCTGTTGCTGCTGCTGTTGCTGTTGGCTCTGACTTGATGAGCTGGTAGTGGCCCCATTCAAGCTGGAATAGTTGGAGAGGGGGACGGTGGTTGGCCATGGCGTTCCATAGGCCATGGTAGTATATGGGGCTTGGATGTAGTAGTTGCCATATGGCTGGTAAAAAGGCTGGGAAGAGGAGCTAGGGCCTGCGGGAAAAGAGGGTGAGTCTGTGGCTGGATTGGGTGGATTGTTGGGGGTACATACCTGCAAGATCCGTCAAAGTAGTGAAATCGCTGATATCGGTGGTGTTGGTGGAGGAATTGGTGATTGCTGTGCGGTCCTTTGGCCAGTCAGCGAGCTCATGTTGGACCGAGTCCTGTATTGGCGACTGCACCCACTGGGTGTACATATTTGAATCCATTTCCTCTTAATAGTATTTTAACAGGCAGGCAAACGGCCAGCAACACTCTTAAGCTTGTGGCAGTCTCCCCTGGGCCTTTGATTGAGTCTGGTATTCACAAGAGCCAGCGTCAGAGCCACCGCACAATCCTTACTACCATTTTTCACTGTCCGCTTTATTCTCCGCTATCCCACGGTCACTGAGACATTCCAGCCTATTACAACAAAAGAAAGCGAGAAAACAAAATTGACTTTTTTCGGGGGCCATTCTTAGTTTCCTTTTGTTCTCTTTCCCCCTCCGTACAATGTCCACCCATCTTGCTCAGTTTGAACGTTCTCGCAATGAGGTGACTATTGCCTCCTTCTTTCCCCCTCTAACCTGCTAATCCTCCCCATCACAGTTTACAACCAGTCTCCATGCCGTCGCTGACTCCCTGAGGAGCTGTGCGGAGATTGCAGAGAAGTTTGCTAAGCAAATCAACCACTCTGAATATTCCCCGGAACTCGCAGAGATGCTCAACGGTCCGTTCCTTCTTTTTCCCGCGCACCATAACGCGTCTCATCACGTCCAAAAGACGAGAACGCAAAGGGCAAGCGCAGAGCTCATGCCCTTTCCCCAGAAGAGGACGGTCCCAAGAAACGCAAGCGCAATACCAAACCAAAGGATCCGAATGCCCCAAAGCGTCCCGCCTCTTCCTATATCCTCTTCCAGAACGAGGTCCGCAAGGAGCTCAAGGAACAGCACCCCACTCTTTCAAATGCTGATCTGCTTGGTTTGATCTCTGAGCAGTGGAAAAACATGTCCGAGGAACAGAAGGCGGCACGTCGCGTCCTTCACTTTTCTGTCTTGTTTCCAACCTCACGCGACCATTTTAGACCTATAACCAAGCTATGAAGACCGCGAAAGACCAATATACAGAAGAGAAGAAGGCCTATGATAACAGAACCCCTCAAGAGATTGAGGCTGCCAACGCCGCCGCTGCTGCTGCTGCTTCTGTAAGTCTGCCTGTCCGCTGTCGTTCTTGTTATTCGCGCCCTGGAACTCACTATGCCTGCTCAATTCAATTAGCTCAAAAGGCAAATTCAAAGCCTCGTGGTCCGAAACCCTCTGCTACTCCCGCTCCGGCAGTTAAGGCCCGTCCCCCACCAACTGCAGACGAAATATCCCCAAGCAGCGTCGACAGCTCTGAGGAGGACGATTCGGAGGAGGACGAGCCACCCGCTCCCATTATGACACGCCCGGCCGATAGTGATTCAAGTGAAGATGAAGATTCGGAACCTGAACCAGCAACCAAGAAGCGGCGAGGCGCTTCCCCCCAGGCGGCAGTTCAGAAAGGGAAAAAAAGGCTCAAAAGCGTAGTGGATTTTTTTTTAAAGAACTTAATTCAGTATCATGGCGGATATCTCGGCGATGCTGGCCAACTCGGAATCACCTCTGGACGTAGGTTGGAGCTAAATGCATGCTTTTGGTTGCACCTCTCTTTGTTATTTTTTTATTCTATCGTTTTTTGATATAATGCCTGTCTCACCCATACTGTTTCTATATTACTGTAGGGTTGTATCGACCCACGTACCATCCGTATTTTTCTGTTATTTCTTGAGTTTTAATTTAAATAAAAAAAAAAAGGATTAAAAATTTTAAATTATAAAATAAAAGTGGCGGTGGACCGGTTTGGGCACCGATAATCATAATTCAGTCACGATGATAACATAGCCTCGTATTACTGAGTCTCTCGGGCGGATACGATTAGGCCGATTCGGCAAAATACTGCGTGATCCTGTGCAATAGCCAGTATATTAAGCCTATCCAAGCTTTTGCCGTCCCTTCAACGTTTTTCTTTCATACCACCTTCGCTATGTCCGCTCCTCCACCGTACGAAACTAATCCAGATACGAGAACCCTTCCGGAGGGTTGGATATCGCAGTTTGATGGAAAGTATGTGGTCTATCTTATCCGGATCCCGTTGAGATCGACTGAGATTAGATTTTGCTAGTTATAAAGCCTGGTTGGTGGTTTACATGGCTCAGTCGTATCTTAATCTAATGATGCGCGGGATGTACATAGGTTCTATGTGAATACCAAGGCGAACCCGCCTGTAACGACGTGGGTGCATCCCTTGGGCCCCCGCCGCCCGCGCCCCAGCCACAATATGCGCCCCCGCCCACCGCGCCCCCTGTGAGCCCCGGGTACGGTGGTGGTGGCGGTGGTTATAATGCTGGCCCGAATCCAGGATACCCGCAGGCTCCTGGCGGTGGAGGGTATGGGTATGATAATAATCAGGGCTATGGCGGGGGCAAGGAGGAGGGTATCCTCAGCAGCAGCAGCAGTCACCGTATGGAGGGGGAGGTGGGTATGGTGAGCAGAGGGATTATGGAGGTTATGGTCAGCAGCCACAGCAGCAGCAGCAGGGTGGGAGTGGGAAAGGTGGTTTAGGTGTGTTAAGTTTCCGTTTGTTTATCTGGGCTTTTACTGACCCTGTTTTTGTTATGCTGTATTAGGTGGACTGGTAGGCGGATTGTTTGGTGGAAAGCCGAACAAGTTCGGTGGGGGTGGAGGAGGCGGTGGATATGGCGGAGGAGGTGGATACGGGGGTAGCGGCTATCCCCAGCAGCAGTACCCCCAGCAGCAGCAGCCCCAGGTTGTGTACGTCCAGCAGGGACAGCCTAAGAGGTCCGGCGGCGGCATGGGAATGGGCGGAATGGCGTTGGCTGGTGCGTGCTGTTCTTCTCGTCGTGTTGTGTTGGCAATGTTTGTACTACTCTGGATACTTACATGTGCTTCTTTTTCGTTTTAGGTGGTGCGGGTTTACTTGGAGGTGTTTTGCTCGCGGATGCGTTTGATGATGATAATGATAATGGTATGTCCATGGCAATGGGTCGATGATGATGTACACCTACTTATCTACTTTCTCCTTATAGATTATGGTGGTGGTGGTGATGATTTCGGCGGCGGTGATTGGTAGAGGCTCTTCGCGTCGTTGAACGCCTTTAAGTTTAATTTTCGTTTCGCGGTCGTTCTTGGTTGTCGGGAGCGTATCGTTGTATGTTTATGTTTTTACGAGTACCCATTTTTCTTTGCCAAATCCCTGTCTATCCATCCATATAACTGCAATTTCCTTTATTTCTGTCTTTTTCTTTCGATCATGGCGATTTTTCAGTCTATTCATAGGATCTTTTGGCTTACTCATTTCACCTCTTTTCACTTGCTTCTCACAATATGACATAGTACATAGTATGTAGTCCAAATATATGTAGTCCGTTCAATTAAACAACCATGCCTATCAGTCCGATGTTGATGATGATGGTCGTCTTTTCTTTGTCTATCTCTGTTCTTTGACCTGTTTCATCGTTGCTGTTCGCATCTACGGCGTATCCGAAGTGCATTGTTGTGAATGTTACTTATGCGTGTACCGTGAGAAAGCGATTAAGAACGTTCATTGTTGACTGATCTTGATTCTTAAATGTCTGTCAGCATTTCTAACCCTGCCATCGAACTGCAAATACGAGACACCCTTGACACATTTTTTGAAATCTTACGCGGCCATGACAACATCTTATCACTGACCATGAACACTCCTCGGCGCCTAAAAAGACAATAAATACTAAAAATGCGCTGTTCATTTAGCCAGATGGGGTGTTGGGCGGGGCGCCGCGCGTTCACAGCTTTTTTGAAGGAGGCTCCCCGTGGGACCGTGAACGGACTTTCAGGAGCGTCTGAGCGGGTTCAATCGACGAAAAGTGTGGCGATGATCAGTTATGCCTCACGGGTGAGGTATCTGAATCCGATATTGGGCCTTGTTCCTGAAGTTTCAGCGCGCTACTTATCGCACACATGCTGTGCTTTCGTGGCTGACTCTCTCGTTTTCTCACTCTTATTGGACTTTTATTAGATTATCGATACTCCTCCAGCCTCCAGGCACGGTGATGTCTTTCTTACAAACCCGGTAGACCCTTTATGAATTATGATGTCCCATCTCGAGGGACGGCGGCGGCTTAATCGTCAATTAACCGGCTAGTGACTGCCGATTCGGACGTGCCCCTGCATTGCCTGCTGTTGGCGAGACAGGAACATGGGCAGACAAGCATCTGTCTTTATCTCATGATCTGACGGTGGGCATCCCTCGATGAAAGCGGATCGACAGCTGCATCAACTTGTACTTAAGGGTCTGGCTGGATATGTCTGTGTCGTTACTTTCCCCTCTTTGGTTTTTGGTGAGCGCTACAGAGTTTTGTGTGTTGGGTGCTTCAGCTAATTGGACGGGTTTTTGTCCTGCTAGGTAGGCACTCAAGATGGAGAATATAGTTACTGTTAATCAGGATACACGGCCTCTTCCTGAGGGATGGGCGCAGCATTATGAATCTTCGTGAGTACTATTTCTGAGGGCTCTGTTTGGCAGGATCTCATGGCTTGGTTACAGGAAACAAATGTGGTAAGCTGGGCTGCTTTGTGTTAAAGACGAAAGGAAGATTAACGTCGATGTTTTGGCAAGGTACTACGTTCAGACGAACATCATGCCGCCCAAAGTCTCTTTCACACACCCTGCCGATCTCGCACCGGCGGGCAAGCAAGTGGTGTCTGCAGCTTCTCGCCCTGGAAGTTCTGCTGGTTCGTCATCCATTTCGCCGCCCCCGGTGACCGTTTCGCCGCAGCCCAGCGGGCGCACGAAAGCGCAAGAATTTTATGCGAGTTGGATGAATAAGACGGCGCCACCGATGATCAATGCTACGGGTATGGACAGTCTGTCGGCGGCTTCGGGAGCATCACAGGCGCAGGCAAACGATCGGAACTTGATGGGACCCTCTTCTCCACCGACATCGTACGTCAATTGGACGGGCAGTCAGAATTCGTCTACTCCGCCTTTACGTGCACCGTCGGCTCAACAGCCACAGGGGCATCGTCAGTTACCGTCTCCTCCCCAGTCTTCGCATGGTGAATCGCCTGCGACGTCACCGACTCCTTATTCACCGCCTCAATTGAACAATTTGCCAAATGCGCAGGCAAATTATGGCAATGTGACTCCGAATTATGGGAATGGTAGTGGCAATAGTCCCAACCCCTCCCTTTCTCCTCCTCACGATCCCAGTCATCAACCGCATCGAGCACAATCTCTACAGGCCGGTCCTGCAGTTTTGCCAGATCATGCTCGGCATGCACCCGAACGGTCGCAAACCTTTGCACCAGGACAAGCACAACAAATTGGATATGCACCTAATCCTGCAGCTGGCATTCCTGTTAATGGCCTGCGCCAAACGCCTCATCTGGTCACTCAAACTCGGGCTCCGAATGGCCAGTTTCAACAGAACCAGCTTCCGAATTATACGACGGTGACCACGAATCCTGTTAATCATGCAGCTGTTAACCAAGCGGTTGCTTCGCAAGGGTCGTTGTCTTCTTTGTCTGCGAATAATTCGGCGGCGCCTTCACCCCCTACTTCCTCGGTGCTGTTCTCACAAACGTCACGGGCGATGGCTCCGCTGCCGTCTCCGCCGATGTCTCCTCCAAATAATATGGCGGCAATGACGACCATGAAACCTGCGTACAACACCTCAATATCCACACCACAGACCTCGGCGTTCATTCCGCAAACTGCGGCATTCATGCCACAAACGTATAACCGCCCGTCGAATAATATAACTGCAGCCAACTTAGGCAGATTCGCTACTAAGACTATGATCGGAGTCTTGGCTAAGACGGCCGGAATATCGACCAGGGTTGCCAACTCGGTCGGGAATCTGGTCACTGATCCAAAGGTAGCTGCGATGTTCAAGTCGGCGTTCACGAAGCAGAACGCGCCCGTTGGGGAATCGGAGTTGCAGGCTGTTTTGCAGGGCCGTCCGAATGCGAATTATCAGGCGGTTATCAATGCGTTGACCGTGCAGCAACAGCAGTTTAATGCGGCGCAGATGCAGGCCAGTATGGCGTACAAGCCGATTCCACAAGCCCCTGTTGATTATGCGGCGTTGATCGCTGAGGTCCAGAGGCTGCAGAAGGTGGCGCAGCTGCAGGCGCAAGCAGCACAGACCCAGGCACACACTATGGCGGCACAAGCGAATATTCAACAACAGAATGCGCAGAATCAGTACCAGACGCTTGCGAATCAGCAGGTACAGCAAGGGCAGCAGTTTGCACAGCAGGGTGTACAGGCGGCTACTGCTCAGCAGCAGCAGATGCAGCTGCTTCAGGCCATGTTGGCAGCGCAGGGCCAACAGGGGCAGGGCGGGGTCTCCAACAAGCGCAGCAGCAGCAGCAGATACAGCTGCTTCAGGCCATGTTGGCGGCTCAGGGCCAACAGGTGCAGGGCGGGGGTCCCCAGCAAGGACAGCAGCAGCAGCAAAATATGGGTCAATATCAGCAACAGCTGGCGGCGCAACAACAAGTCCAGGTTCCGTATGGCGCGCCTCAGCAACAACAACAGCAAGGCCAAGTTCCTTATGGAGTACCTCAGCAACAACAGCAGGCGGGGCAGCAGCAAAGTCAAGCTTCTTATGTCGCGCAACAGCAGCAGCAGCAGGCGGGGCAGCAACAGCAACAATCTCAGAACACACTCGTTGCCCAACATCCTCAGAGCTCTGGACCTCAGTCTTCTGCCGCAGGAGGACACGCCGCTGCACCTGCTCCCGGAAAATTTACCTCTATCTCTGGGACACATACGAGCGTTTCTGGAGGGCAAGCTTCTGGAGGACAAAACCATCCTTCTTCTGGGCAGACTCATGCACCTGCGGCGCAAGCTTCTGGAGGACAAACCCACGCTTCAAGTGGACAATCTCATGTTACTGGAGGGCAAGCTTCTGGAGGGCAAGCTACAGGAGGGCAGACTCACGCTTCTGCAGGCCAAAGTTATCATTCCGGAGGGCAGCCGTCCCAGAATGCCGGACAGCATCCTCAGAATAGTGGGCAACAACCTCAACATGCAGCCGCTGGTAATCAACCCCAATCGAACCCCAATCAACAACCAGGGGGTGGACAGGAGGAGGATCCGTATATGAAGCTGTATGATCAGATGCAGGATTTGTACCAACAGCAGCAGCAGCAGCAGCAACCGTCTTATACGGACATGATAAATTCTACTTTCAACGACGGAGGGCAACAGTCACCCCAACAGCAGCAGCAGCCGTCGCTGACCGACATGATCAATTCTACTTTCACTGGCGGAGGACAGCAGCAGCCATCGTTGACGGATATGATCAACTCTACTTTCAATAATGGCGGACAGCAGCAGCCATCGTTAACTGATTATCTCAATTCGGCTGTCAACGGGGAGGGTTCAACACCGATCCGCCGCAATATGACCCTTCGATTTTGTATGGCGATCCCTCTGCTGGCGGAGGTGGAGTAATGGATAATCTCGTACAGTCTTTCACGAATGCCTCCCTTGGAGGAGATCCTTCGCAGACTGATACTTCGGGGTTGAATGGGTTTGTCAATGGTCTTGATCAGGCTTTTTCGACCCCTCAAACTGATCCTTCTGCTTTTAATGTTGGTTTCGATCTTGGGTCGTTGGGAGATAGCTTGGCCGCTACTATCAACAGCTCTTGGTCGGATTCGTAATTTGTACGCACAAGTAACTCTTTTCTTTTTGTAATATAGATGGGTCGGCTCTTGGAAAGAATTTATGGGATTTTATTATTGGATATTAGATTTGCGGGTGTTCACTTTCCTGCTCTTTGTTGTACATGTCTGTTGTGTTGACTACAAAAGAGTTGTGATTTGAGTAGTTCCGTGGGAAATTGACCTCCGACAGATTTCTTCCAAAGCACTTTTACAACGATCCAACGACGACTTCCACCTTTATCATCTAAGTTATATATTCTTTACGACCTCTTCTGCATGAATACTCAGGCTGAAGCGCTGAAGTTTTGTTATCAACTTCATTAACATCCTCCAAATAACGTCTGAAGCGTCATATGGCTTAGTGCAGACATTATTTTCCCTAGTAAGCCCTCAACGTTTCCTTGCCCGTGTACCCAATTCTCTCCTTGTTGGGTTCTCGACATGACTTACCGCCAAATCACAAATGGCTCTTGATTCTTCGGCCACTTGGGAAGCTGACTATGCACATAAGCGAACCGCTGAAGTTCCTTTGTTTCGTGCCTGCTAATAGCAAGGTCGAGTCGGAAGGTATTCTATTAACTCAGTGAGGAGTGTAACCTCCTCCAAGAATACCTGACCCATTCCCCCCGAACAATAGATTTCGGAGACTGTATGATAATCGATTTTTAGATTGAAACGGAAATGGGATACTTGCCGATATATTTTCCCCTACACTACGCTTGAAGTCGCACGACGACAACTACACAACCCTTTCGCATAGCTCACAGTCACTCTTTACCCAATCCCTATTCTACCATCACTTTAAATCCCACCCACCCATCACCGAAATTAATGTATATCCTAACATGTAATATACATGTAACATAATAACTCAGGTACATTACACGTAGAGTAGAACCTTTAGAAGTGCGAAAAGGGGGTCACCATTCAGCACTTTCATCAGCTCTCTACGCCCTGGAGACGAGGCGGCACCTCCGCCGCCGACCTCTCCACCTCCGCTATCTACCATATATTCCTTATAATATCTACTAGACGTGACGCACCTCCCTCGAGACTTGTAATCCAAAGACTCGGTCCCGTAATACCTCTGTTACTGCATATCTCCTCCCAAATCTTGAACATCATATTTGATGGTATTTGATTACCCTTATTCTGTCACTCATGTTCTAACTTCCTACTCATATTTGCTGGAAGGTTCTGACTGAAGCTCACATTTCGCGGGTCGTGTTTAACGCCGCCACTGACCCCAATTCAAACTTATCAATGTCTAGTATCAAATTCATTCACCGCGATGAATTGTATGTTGTCAAATCGGGGATTGGGGTATTTATCGCTGAGGGGTAAATTTTACATCTATTTCCTGTATAGAAGCGTTTCGACCAGACCTCTGAGTCTTAAGTCTGATGTACTTCTCTAGAACTGTTAAGTCGCCGCAAATTTTGGAGCTATCGGGTATTGGGAGACCTCAGATTCCCGAAAAAATAGGTGGTGAACTTACCTGGAGTGGGCGAAAACATGCAAGAACATGCCTTTACCGGTACTTATTTCGAACTGGATTCTAACCTACCCTACGAAATCCTTCAGTTGAGTAGCATGCCACTTCTTGATTTATCTAAGTGAGCTGATCCCATTTTAGTGCTGCTATTGCAGAAGACCATCCCATACTTGGAATAACTTCGTTTGCCTTCATCCCTCTGTCGAACATGAAGTGAAGAAGCGTCAAGTCAGTGGAGGTTTAGCTCCCGGATTGTTTGAACAGTTAAAGTTGCAGGTTAAGACCCTCAGAAATAATAATTTGCCAGACCTAGAGATCATCGTCTATCCTGGGCTATTTCCTGGTACCGAGCGTCGTGTGTATCTATTTCTGTATTGCATTCAGATCAATCAAATTATTCTGCAATTTATTATCCAGCCGAACCCGAGGTAAGGAAGAACTATTTGACTATTCTGGGAGCTGTGGTGCATTTAATCTCTCGAGGAACAGTTGTAGGCGCCCGTCACTTTCAAAGGCCGCCACAAGTTCTCAATTAACTGTAATTGAACTCTAGCACGCAAGGAGCAAGGACCTCGGAGGACACCCGGACATTGATCCTCATTGCCTGAAAAGTGCATTTGGTATGTGTCGAAACTATAAATATTCTGCAAGATTCCCTTAAGTCGTGTCTACAGACGAGGACATTCTGTTGCATCACCTCAATTCGAAACTTAAATCGGGAATCGCGCGCGAGATTGTTCCAGGTACAACTTGCGACTCTAATTCAGAGTTTGGAGATACCTATATATTCAACAAAGCTCTTACTAGTCGCAACGGAGAATAACGTCTCTATATCTGGACCTCAAAGTACATAAGAACATGGTTATAGGTACTTTCGTCGGTATGCCACACTTCTGCTTGGAGTATTGAAAGTTGTCTGACGTTCTCATAAAGACAGCGTTGAAAATTATTCTATGCTTCCACTTGACAAAAGTGGGGTCGTCGATTCTGAATATAAGGTACTCCTACCAAGCGTCCGAAGAAATACGAAATATTGACAACACTTTTCCTTTATCCAATTGCCCAAGGTCTATGGCACTACAAATCTTCGGGTTGCCGACCTCTTTACTGTTCCACTCATCATTGCGGGCCATTCTTTAGGTATGTCTGTTAGTTAATGTTGCGTCAAGTTGCGTCCTGGTGATCTAAGGGTATGCCAACTACACAGCGACTGCGTATACCGTTGGCGAAAAATGCAAGTCCACTAAATTTAAGTCGTTATAAAATAATTGTTGCTCAAAGCTATCTGACTTTCCACTCTACTGTAGGTGCCAATTTTATCACTGATGCTATCGAGCCAGAACAAGGCGTTTCGCCTTCAACACTTTCATTCCTTCTGGAGGTACCATGATCAAATCATGATCTGTGATGGTTTCCAAAGCTTGGCGATATTTACCTTCACCGACTTGTATTGAATATTTTGTACCAAACCGTGTACTACGGTGATCATTCCTTTTAGATCTTTCCATTCTTTCAGTTCGTATGGTGCGCGCACAGCCGTTGCGCGCACGCACTCTATAGTACCTTATGGACACCTTTTGCTTCGTATGGCTTGGGCAAAATGCCCAGCCAAAACTTCTCGTATATACTGCTTCAATTTCGTAGCTACTCCCCTCAGTCTATTCCACATTGACTGAGGTGAGTTAGCATTTCTTTATCTTATATAAACTGGTGTTGACTTCCTGTAGCTATCATATTGTTCCATAGGTACTACAACAAATATATTAAGTCTATTCCACATTGACTGAGCTATCATATTGTTCCATAGGTTATGGGCCCCGACCTCAGTCTCTAAAAATCGAATTTACTCACAAATAACCATTATCCAAACTCTACAATGTCTACACCAAAACTAGGCGATGATTTCTTGCGCATACCAAAGCTGGAAGCCACAGGAGCGAACTGGGTTGTCTACAGGGATCGCTTCATGATCTCTATCGAAGCCCGTGGTCTTGGGGACCATTTGGACGGCTCAGCACCGATGCCGAAGAATCCCTTGGGCACCCAACCATCCGCTGAAGCTGCTGCTGTTGAGGGACATTCCCCTTCAGATCAGCCGGCGCTTAGTGCCTCTCAGCTCACTGCTGTCGAAGAATATCGCAAGACATTGAAGTTATGGAAGCAAGAGGAGGCTATCGTCAAACAGCAGATTGCTGCGACGATTCCAGACTCTCTTTTCCTCAAGATTCGTTCTCTATCAACTGCTGAACTCATCTGGGGCGTCATTGCAAGACAATTTCCAGAATAAATCCCGCATGGTTTCGGGTTGATCTTAGGCGTCGTTTGCAGGAGGAACGTTCGCGGAGAGAAGGGTGATATTCGCGCGCATTTTGCGAAGCTGCGTCTCATGCCAGCGAAGACCTGGCGTCTATGGGATATGCACCTGACGATCTCGAGTTCTACACCATTCTCATGGGTTCTCTCCCGCTTCTTATGATCCTTTCATCTCTGTCATTGATGCCAGTCATTCCACCGTTGCAGCGGCGCAGTTTGCGTCTAATCCCAACAGTATTCCTCTCACGCCCCATCCCCCGAAAGCTTTATCCAAAGTGTAACCGATGAATATGAGCGCCCGCCTCCTCAGAACGAAGAGCAGTGGCAAGAAGGACGGCGAGAACGTTGCCTTCTATTCCAACGACTCAGAGAAGAGTCAGAAAGGAAGCTCGAGCCGTCGGAAGGATATAGAATGCTTCAATTGCAAAAAGAAGGGGCATTTTAAGTCGGACTGCTGGGCAAAAGGTGGTGGAAAGGAAGGTCAGGGAGAGCATCAGAAAGGGAAGGGAAAAGAGCGACAGAAGGGAAAGGGGAAAGTGAAGGAGAAGGAGAAATCGGATGATAAAGGGAAGGAAGCTAGCACCTCTGCAGCTAAGGCAGCTGCAAACGATTCGGATTCGCCAGATGAAGCTTGGATGGCTTCTATTATCGACGACGATTCGGATTCAGACACTGCTTCAACATTTTTCTCATCCCCATCCACAGACTTCGACTTCACTCAGGATTTATTTGAGCCAGTATCCGACACGGAGTCCTGGTCTTCGGATAGCGACACAGATAGTGACATGCCAGCACTCGAATCTGCTTCCGATTCTGACGATTCTGATGATGAAGATGAAGATTATTCTCCTCAAACCTCCAATGTAGTAGCTGAACACTTCGATGTTTCGTCTAACCCCTCCACTTATGTTCCCGATGAGCCTCACTTGAAGATTCCGAAGATACTTGCAACGAAGAAGATGCTGAAGATGAGGAGGTTGACGAAGATGAGGAGTTCTATCTAGGACCTGCTAATTTTATTCCCATCGTCGACGAAGCCTACACCACCAGCAAGAGTGTTGAAGAACTCACCACTCCGACAGATGTCGATCTTTACGATTCGGGAGCTACTCGCCATATGTCGGGTGCCCGCCACAGATTCATTAATTATGTGGAGATTCCAGAGAAGCCAATTTCGGCAGCTGACAACCGCACGTTCAGCGCAATTGGCAAGGGAGATATGTATATCCTCATACCTAATGGTCCTGGGGGTCAATCTCGTGTCCTTTTAAAGGACGTCCTCTATGCGCCCGTCGATGCGCTGTCACCCTTGTCTCCATCAGTAGGATTGCATTGTCAGGATCGACTTTGGTTTTCCACGGAGAAAGCTGCCGAATTTACGATAAGAATCGTCAACTTTTAGGCAAAGTTATGGTGAAAGGGGGGTTATACCGGCGTGTACGCGACTTCGTCCTGAGGGAGAGTCTGCTGGGAAAGCGGAGGAGATGTTGACGATTGATGAATTACATCGTCGTTTGGGGCATGTCTCGCACGAACGCGCCCGGCGCTTAGTGGAGAAAAAGTTGGTGACTGGAATTTTACTTGATCCAGACAGCGAAGCGACTGTTTGTGAATCTTGTGAATGGGCAAAAGGGGAGCGGAAGGCAATACGAAGGCAGAAGGAGGATGAAAGGTCAAAGGCAGTGGGCGACGAAATCCATTCCGATCTTTGGGGGCCAGCACCTGTCGGAAACAATCAATCGGAAGAAGTTTTATATTAGCTTTACAGATGATTTCAGTCGCTACACCCACCTCTTCTTTTACGCACCAAAGATGAAGCCTTGACGCCCTATTTGTCATACCGAAGCCTTTCTGAAAGTCCAAAAAGGAGTCGCCATCAAAGCCCTTCGTTCGGGATCGAGGGGGAGAATACCTCAGTAATGAATTTTCTGACCACCTTCGTCTGTCCGGCACCATTCGCCACCTCACTGTCCATGATACGCCCAGAATACAATGGTGTTTCGGAGCGCCTCAACCGAACAATTCTAGCTAAGGTTCGAGCAATGCTACATGAGAGTGGTCTCCCTAATTTTCTTTGGGGAGAAGCCTGTCGACATGCCGTTTACCTTAAGAATTGCACCTGGACACGTAGCCTCAAGGGTCAAACGCCACACGAAGCATTCCATGGTGTAAAGCCCAATCTCGCCGATATTCATCCATGGGGCTGCAGAGTTCGCGTTCACGATGACGACAACAACAAGCTTCAAGCCCGCTCGAAGATTGGGAGGTGGATGGGATTTGACGAAGAAAGTAACGCTCACCGCATATATTGGGCAGAAAAGCGCTCAATTACCGTTGAACCAAGCGTCAAGTTCAATTTTGAGGATGAAATATTTGTGGAGGCCGCACCACTTGAGGGGGAGAAGGAACCTTTCGTCGCGTGGGACGCCTCCAGACGAACCATCCACTTCCAAACGCTGAAACTGTCGAAGATGTTGAGGAGCCTGAGTCCAGAGTTCCAACGGATCACGTCGAAAATCGGTTCAGAGACGAACCTCCAGAGGACCTGGAGCCCCAAGGCCCATGCAGAAGCGCACGCATTCGAAAGGAATCCAATTACGTGAAGAGGTTGAGGGATGGTGTTGGCGTGATGAGCAACAGAGCAACGGATCCGTTATTGCCCAAGGGAATACAGGAGGGATCTGAGGCAGGTGGGATGGCAGAAGAGGCGGAAGATGCTTGGGAGATGGTCGAAGTGGCGGAGTATGCAATGGCGGCGGTAATGGATGGAGCAGAGGGACTGACTCCAACGTTTGAGGAGGCGAGGAAGCATGCAGATTGGCCAAAGTGGGATACAGCAATCAAGGAGGAACTTGGATCGCTTAAAGCGAACGGAACCTTCGACCTGGTTGAACGCCCACCCAACACCAACGTCACCAAATGTCGATGGGTATTGCGTATCAAGAAGAATGCTGCCGGCGAAATTGACAAGTATAAGGCGCGTCTGGTTGCTAAAGGCTTCACCCAGATCCACGGGCGTCGACTACTACGAGACATATGCACCAGTTGCACGATTTGCTTCCTTTCGACTTCTTCTAGCACTCGCCGCACGTAACGGATGGACTGCCGACATCATTGACTTCGATTCTGCGTATCTAAACAGTCGTTTGGGACCGCACGAACAGGTTTATCTGGAGCAGCCGCCAGCGTATCGCCACCAGGGATAGCCGCGTTTGGGTTTGGCGCCTGAACAAGACTTTGTATGGTCTCAAACAGGGCGCTAAAAATTGGTATGACGCACTTTGCAAGGCTCTCAATGATTTAGAATTCGTCAGGACCGATGCCGACCACGGAGTCTTCGTGAAGAAGACTGGATCTTTCATCATCATCATAGCAGTCCATGTCGACGATTGCTTGCTGGTGGGGAGTTCTTCGAAGCTGATCGCAGTTTTCAAGAACGACATGAACAAGATCTTCAAGCTCACCGATTTAGGGCCCGTGAATTGGCTCCTAGGCATTAAAATCACCAGAGACCTCACCAATCGCACCATTTCGCTTTCCCAACACGCCTACATCGAGTCCATTATCAACAGATTCAATTTCAACGATCTGAAGCCATCGTCGATTCCGATGGACCCCAGTGCACCTCTTTCAAAGTCCCAGTCACCCACGAAGATTTCCGATGTCACGAAGATGCAACAAGTGCCATTTCGTGAAGCTGTCGGTTCCCTCATGTATGCGGCAATGGGAACACGTCCCGACATCGCTTTTGCAGTCTCAACTGTAGCCCAGTACTCGGAGAATCCTGGCTGGGGCGACATTGGGAAAGCCGTGAAAGGATATTCCGCTATCTGCTCGGAACGCAGAAGCTGGAGTTGGTTTATGGGGGAGAGAAGCGAGGGCGTGAGAGGGGTATGTGGATGCGGATGGGGCCTCCCAGGAGCACAGGCGTGCGATCTCTGGGTACGTGTTTCTCGTCGATGGTGGAGCAGTATCTTGGTCTTGAAGAAGCAGGAACTTGTCACCCTTCGACCACCGAGGCTGAATATGTCGCACAAACTCATGCCGCCAAAGAAGCTATTTGGCTTCGTCGTCTTGTCGAGCAACTCTTCGGGCCTGTAGATGGCCCAACTCCTTTATTTTCTGATAGCAAATCGGCCATCGCTCTCGCGCCAAGACGGCCACTATCACGCTTCGTACAAAGCACATCGATATTCGGTATCATTTCATTCGCTATATCATCGAGAAGGGCACCATTAAACTCATTTATTGCCCCACCAACGACATGACCGCCCGATATTCTTACGAAGGCACTTCCCAGCGTCAAGGCAAAGCATTTCGCAACCGCGCTTGGTCTTAGCACGGTTTGAGGGGGAGTATTGAATATTTTGTACCAAACCGTGTACTACGGTGATTATTCCTTTTAGATCTTTCCATTCTTTCAGTTCGTATGGTGCGCGCACAGCCGTTCGCGCCGCACGCACTCTATAGTACCTTATGGACACCTTTTGCTTGGTATGGCTTGGGCAAAATGCCCAGCCAAAACTTCTCGTATATACTGCTTCAATTTCGTAGCTACTCCCCTCAGTCTATTCCACATTGACTGAGGTGAGTTAGCATTTCTTTATCTTATATAAACTGGTGTTGACTTCCTGTAGCTATCATATTGTTCCATAGGTACTACAACAAATATATTAAGTCTATTCCACATTGACTGAGCTATCATATTGTTCCATAACTTGTACTGTAGGATATTACTGTCGGAATGTATACCTAAGTTTTACTAATGGAACGGAGTACTTGCTATTCGGTGCAGTTACAAGTCCAGTATCCACGAGAGAATCCGATCATCATAAAAACCGACGCGTCAATATTAGAGAGTTACCATCGCCACCGCGCGGTCCCGTGACGTTACACCCTCATTTATTAGTCACTCTTCGGTTGGACCCCTGAAAATTTTATTCTTTGTTCTTTCCCCCATCATTACTACCTTTTTCCCGTCTCTTTTGTAGGATGAGGGCTACCCGCCAATCGTTGAGGATTGCTTCGTCGTCTGCAACAGCGACTTCTATCTCCAATGCTTCCCCAGCTTTGAGTTCCAGAACAGAGTCCATAGTGACAGAAGCCGAAACACCCATGACTTCTGACCTTGAAGATCTGGGTACTATCAAGACGCGCTCTGCAAGTGCGCGAGGAAGGCTCAACAGGCGCAGCTAAGCGACCTGCTATGAGCGAAGACGAAGCAGAGTCAGTATCCGCTGCCCCTGCGCCGAAACGAAGGCGTGCTCTTGCCAGCAAAGTATACGTGTCCGTTCCTAATACAAAAATCAAGGCGAAAGCGCAGGTTAGGAAGCTCCCTGATAACTAGTAGATCATTTTTGAGTAGTAAATTTACAGAGTGCTACCACGAAGGGTAAAGGCAAAGCAAAAGCTGCTGCTACCCCATCGGCCTCTGACAATGACGATGGAGATGGATCAGAAGATAGCGACCTTGAATACAATGAAGACGAACCCGAAGAAATAGACGAATCGGACGACAGCGGCTCAGAGTTCAGGATCTCGGAGGCGGAAGAAGACGAGGAAATTATGCTTGACGACGCAGTGCGTCTCTCACTGCAGACTACCTTAGCCAACGATGCAGGTTCTTCTTCGAACCGAATCACGGGTCCAAGTCCCGCTGCGATGTTACGTGCTGCTGCTGCTGAGCGTCGACTAGCACGCCATCGAAAACTCGATCAGGCCGAAGACTTTGAAGAACTAGATAGCGAGGGTTTAGATGAGACGTCCGACGAGGAGCCATTGGCAACCAGTTCACCAGGAAAAGGAAAAGGAAAAGGAAAGAAAGTTCACACCTCTGAGCCAACGAGGATGATTTCAGCGTCTGTCAAGAAATCGATGACACTATCTGAGATGAAACAACTTCAGAGGGAACGGCGTACCGCATTCCTCAGTGCACGCATAGCCAACAAGAAAGAGGAGCGAGCACTCATGAAAGAGCTGGGCAGGAGATTGACCCACGTAAGTCAATGTATGGTGGCGTCTTTTATTGGTTACTCATTTTTCATTTTGGAACAGGCCGAACGAACATCTATTGCATTGCGTAGGAATCATCCTGAGCTGAGGGACGTCTGGGGTGATCTTGAAAAGGATATTCCTATCGTCGAACCCAAGAAGGCAGAACAGCCCAGTAATCTCAAGTTAAGCCTGCTTCCATTCCAACATGAAAGTCTGTATTGGATGCGACAGCAAGAGAAGGGTATTTGGAGTGGTGGTATGCTGGCGGTAAGTCTTTCATTTCTTCTCTCACACTCGGCCACTAACGACTCTCGTAGGACGAAATGGGGTATGCACAAATCTTAACACTAGTTTACATCCAGTCCTGAGTTATATTTTCAGAATGGGGAAGACTATCCAGATCATAGCATTATTTGTGTCAGATGGTTCAAAGCCCAATCTGGTCGTAGCGTCAGTTGTCATAAAACCTACATTTGCATGTTCAGGCCACTCATGATTTCTCAGTCCTACCGTTGCTATCATGCAATGGAGAAACGAAATAGAGGCCCATACGGATGGCTTGAAGGTGCTTGTTTGGCACGGGAGCTCGCGCGAATCCGATGCTGCAGAATTGAGTAAATACGACGTTGTATGTATTTTGAATTATCATAGCCCCTTGTCGTATTGACACCTTTTAGGTTTTGACCACTTATGCTGTTCTTGAAAGGTAACCGAAAATATGCTCAAATTCAACCTTTTTCGCTAACGCCTTTGATCCTTAGTTGCTTCCGAAAACAACACAGTGGATTTAAGCGCAAAGGTTTGATTGTCAAGGAAAAATCACCCGTGCATCAGGTCCAATGGAATAGAGTCGTTTTGGACGAGGCTCACAACATCAAGGAGCGATCAACTAACACCGCCAAGGCAGCATTCGAACTCAAATCTAACTTTAGGTGGTGTCTTTCGGGGACGCCTCTACAGAATCGTGTTGGAGAACTCTACAGTCTTGTTCGATTCCTGGGAGGAGACCCCTTCTCATACTATTTCTGTGCGTTGTCTTCTATCTGAATTTCGGTTATGTATTAAGCCGCTTGTTGTAGGTAAGCTATGTGATTGTAAATCGTTGCACTGGACTTTCAGTGACAAGAGATCCTGCGACGGTATGTGTATATTATAATTACTCCTTGACGAACCTTCTAAATACTCCTACAGATTGCGGACACAGTCCCATGCAGCATGTAAGTATCTCTTTCCAAAGAGTCGGATTGTTTAAACTAAAGTGCATCTCACTCCACAGACTTGTTTTTGGAATACGGAGATTCTCACACCAATCCAGAAACACGGAATGATTGGCCCTGGCAAGAATGCTTTCAAGAAACTTAAGATTCTATTGGACAGGATGATGCTTCGGAGAACCAAGGTCTTCACTACCTCCTTTTTCTTTTCCAACGTTACTGATGTTTTCCACGCAGCTCCAAAAAGCAGATGATCTTGGTCTGCCTCCGCGAACGGTGCTCGTTCGACGTGACTATTTCAGCCCCGAAGAAAAAGAACTCTATCTGTCTCTATTCTCGGACGCTAAACGGCAGTTTAGCACGTATCTTGATCATGGCACCGTTTTGAATAGTTCGTATTTATTTTCTCCTGGATCGAGACGCGTTCGAGACGCTGATTATATCCCCTTCGTTCACAGATTACTCTAATATTTTTAGTCTGTAAGTTCCAGATTCATTTTTCTTTGGGCGTGGGATATTCTAATTCTTACGTGTAACAGGCTCACTCGAATGAGACAGATGGCATGCCATCCCGACCTCGTTCTTCGCAGCAAGACTAATGCAACCCAATTTGTTGCTGATGTCGCCGATGATACTACTGTTTGCCGCATCTGCAACGATATCGCAGAGGATGCAATCCAAGCCAAGTGCCGACACATTTTTGATCGCGAATGTATTAAACAATACCTTGAAATTGCCAATGACGAAGACGTATGCATTACAATTCATCAATTTTCGTAACTTTTGACCTATCTTACGTCCTTCCTTAGCCCGTGTGTCCGGTCTGTCACTTGCCTTTGACCATAGATCTGGAAGCACCAGCGTTGGTCCTCGAAGAAAACATGACCAATGTTCGTCAAGGCATCCTTGGTCGGCTTAATCTCGATAATTGGCGTTCGTCGACTAAGATAGAAGCTTTGGTCGAGGAGTTGAGCAACCTTCGCCTCCAAGACTCTACAACGAAGAGTCTTGTGTTCAGCCAGTTCGTTAACTTCCTGGACCTTATTGCATACAGACTGCAGAAGGCCGGTTTTAACGTGAGTTGGTTTGCTTTACAACTTGCCCCCTCTTACCAACCTGACGATTCGGTAGATCTGTCGTTTGGAAGGCACAATGTCTCCTCAGGCTCGCGATGCCACTATCAAACATTTTAGTAAGATCGCGTTCTTCTATCTGCAATTTCCGGAAGCTTATATTTTGACGTTATCAGTGAATAACGTTGATGTCACCGTGTTCCTTGTTAGCTTGAAGGCCGGGGGTGTCGCCCTAAATCTTACTGAGGCCTCTCGCGTGTATCTCATGGATAGTTGGTGGAATCCTGCAGTAAGTTTTATTTTTGTATAATTGAACGACGGCGTGTTAATTTTGCATCTAGGTTGAATACCGTAAGTGATAAAGATGTATGCTATGTTGAACTTAACTCAAGTTCTACGCAGAGGCCATGGATCGTATACATCGCCTTGGTCAGCGCAGACCTGTGCAAGCCATTAAACTTGTTGTGGAAGATAGTATCGAAAGTCGTATTGTACAGGTAAGCTGATCATGTCTCATATAACATAACCATTTCTAATTCCACCCAAAGCTGCAAGAGAAAAAGAGTGCCATGGTAGATGCTACGCTGTCAGCTGACGATTCTGTGCGTATTTCTTTGTCTTTCCTATATACATACACTGTGCTGAGCGTCACATGTAGGCCATGGGTAGACTTACCCCAGAAGATGTGCGTATTTTTCTGCCAGATGATGAATCCTATCCTTACTCGTGTTGTTTTCGCTAGCTGGGCTTCTTGTTTAGAGTAAGTCTCATTCATTGTGTAGACCATTTCAGATCGCTGACGTGTTGACTAGTTGTAAAATATATCGAGTGTAATTCTCGCATGATAGCTTGTATGATTAGAGACCTCTGGAAATTGGAGCTCGTTGTGTTTTCTGTATATAATCTTCCTATGTTTTTCTTTTTCTGATATTGGTCTACCTGTTGCTTCCAAAGTTGTTCCAAAGTTTTGTTTATACCCGGTGTTTTAGAAATTCGACATACGCTCTTCTAATTAGTCTATTACTATGTGGGTGGAGACAATCAAGCTCCCAAGACTTTAAGAAGACACAGGTTAATTAATTATGATTGGCGCCCATGAATCCAAGGCTTTTAGACCACCCAATGTTCTTTGTCTTCAAGAACAAAGTGCATCGAGATATTCAACGGTTGTTCGGCGGTCTGAAGAGAGCTGGATGCACTCTGGACTCTTGTTCCATCCTATCTAATCTTTGCCTTGATAGATTATAGGCGGTATTCAAGGATACCAAATAAACACATGTGAACATGCCAATCGGAAAGGCCACAGTTGAATTGCCGACTTCAAATCACCCACCCCCATACTTCGTCTTCTTTCCCCAGCCACACACTCTAACCTTCTCTTCCCTTAATTGCCTTCCACATTCTTGAATAATGACCTCTAAATCGAAACAATACTCTTGGGAAGAGATTGCTCAGGTCTGCTCTCAACGTATTGTTTCAGTCAGGTTACTTTGCTCACTTGGCGTGATTTGTTGATGATTTATAGCATAACAAGGAAGGGGATGTGGTGAGACGACAGTTAACTCAACTCTCGGGAAGTCGCTCAACTTTGCTTAGTGGGTTGTTATCGATGCCAAGGTCTATGATCTCACCAAGTTTGCCAATATGCATCCCGGTGGTCCGAATGTCATCTATGCGGAATCTGTTGGTGCGTTGTCAGTTATTTCTAAGTGTTCGTCGAATAAATGATGCGCGTCCCAGCCGGAAAGGACGCTACACAGGTATTCTTTGGTCTACACAGACATGAAGTGCTGTTACGCCCACAATACGCACGACTCCAAATCGGCACGGTTCAAGGCGAGACTGAAAGAATCAAAGCCCCTGTCCCAGGAGAACTGAGCAAAGTGCCATATGGAGAACCGACATGGCTTAGCCAAGGATACTACAGTCCTTATTACTCGGAAAACCATCGCAAGTTCCAAACGGCTGTGCGAGAATTCTTCGATACAGTCGTCAAGCCCGAATCTGTCAGATGTGAGGAAAATGGGAAGAGAATATCCCAGGAGGTTGTTGACAAGCTGGCGTATGTTCCTGTCATCTCGAGCGGTGGAAGAACCAATTTCATAACATCATATTCAGAGAGACGAACTTAATTGCCATGCGTCTGGGTCCAGGAAAGCATCTCAAAGGACGCACTTTGATGGGTGGAATCGTGAAACCTGAAGAATTCGATTATTTCCACGAAGTATAATTTTATTTCTCTTCGACTGTGGAGGCCATTTCACATTTTATTTTAGGGTATTATACACGCGGAGCTTTCCCGTGTTAGTAGCAGAGCTGTAGTGGATGGTCTTTTGGCGGGATTGGTCATTGGTTTACCTCCTGTACTGAACTATGGCTCGCCTGAACTTTACGAAAAAGTTGTTAACGAAGTAAGTCTAGTGTCCTCGTGTCTCTTATTCATTTCTCACAATAATTGCTCAGACGCTTTCTGGCAAAAAATTCCTCGCTCTTGCAATCAGCGAGGCATTCGCAGGCAGTGATGTCAGTGGTTTACAAACCACTGCTGTACGCGACGGCGATCACTGGATTGTCACTGGAACCAAAAAGTACTTATTCAATATCGGACTTTTCGAAGAGAATGTGTCATTGACGAATTGTAATCGTGAAGGTGGATTACGAACGGAACCTTTGCAGACTATTTCACAACAGGTTGCAAGACAGAGGTAATTCTATTTTCACAGTTTTGGCAGATTGGATTTTGACACTGCAAAAGACCGGATTCACAGTTATTCTGATCGAAAGAGGCCCTGGAGTGGAGACGAAGCCGATCAAGACCGCATATTCGTCGGTAGCTGGAACGGCTTATGTGACCTTCGATAAGGTATGTATTGGTTCTAAAAATTGGCGCAAATTTGCCGTAACACCGCGTCTGCAGGTCCGAGTTCCTATTTCCAATACGCTGGGCAAAGTTGGCGCTGGCATGTCGGTTATTCTATCCAATTTCAATCACGAGCGATGGATGGTCTGTGGGACTTCGATCGCGGCACAACGATTGGTTGTTGAAGAGTCTCTCAAGTATGTGGATCTAATTGGATACAACTGGAACCGACGTTGATACTTTGAATCAGGTGGTCAACGCAACGCATAGTTTTCGGGAAACCATTGACTTCTCAGCCAGTGATTAGAGCCAAACTTGCGACCATGATTTCTCGAGTAGAAGCCTGCCAGAATTGGTATGAGACTATCACGTATCAAATGAACCAGGTGCGATTGCTTTTACCGAATAATCCACTTTTTACCCGAACTGAGATTCATCGTTGTCCAATAGATGAGCTACAGCCAGCAATCTGACAAACTGGCGGGTCCAATTGGTCTCCTCAAACAGTACGTTCTTTCTCACCTATTTCAAGTATTTTGGTGACGCTCGGCTCTTCTTCGACTCTAGATTCATCAGTCGAGCAGGGCGCGAAACGGCGGAAGGTATGTCGTCTGGACTTTGCTTTCTTCTTCGCGTATTTCTGCTGACTTATTTCTTTCCATAGACGCGACCCAGGTGTTTGGCGGACGAGCTCTCACCGTAACGGGTATGGGTAAATTTATCGAGAACGTAAGTTTATCTTCGCACTGTATCCTGTGATCCATTTTCTGGGCAACTCTTACTGATTTTTCTTTCGTGCAGTATCACAGGACATCTGGATTCGATGCTAGTCAGTATTGCTTTATATCGATATGTGAAAAGAACCCGTACTGATTTTAGTTTCAACTTTACAACAGTTCTGGCTGGTGCAGAGGATGTTCTGGGAGATCTTGGTGTTCGACAAGCGTTGAAAAAGATGCCTCGAGATGCACGTCTGTAGGATGATGTAGCCAATTTTGTATAATAATATTTTATTTGTTTACTGGAAGGGAAATGCTGTTAGCAGTTTGGATGAAATTCAATATGGTATCGAACACGTTCTTTCTCTGCGTCTAAATCAAACGAGCCTTGGGAGTCTCGCTGGGCCAGGACTCGAGTTGAACTGGAATGAGGCAAGAGTGAAAAGAAGGAGCAAAGAGACGCCAAGCCAAGGCGTGTGCTTTGGGTGGTCAAGCTTCAGGCTTCAAGGTTAGGGCTAAGACAGATCACTGGTTAGGGTCTAAATTTCTGTCCCCTCGCTCCATGTCTCCTCCATGTTCAATTCTTTCCGACGTGCAGGAACGCGCTTAGGCACGAGGAGCATAGCTACTAAACCGTCGGAATATGGCCAACCTACATTTGTATCTCATTCACATCTAGGTATGAACTCTTTCTGTTCATGGGCCCAGCGCGTTTCTCAAGTTTTTGAGTAGTTCAACGGAATGACCTCACCCCTGGAATCCCTATCTCGGACTATGAGCAGAGACGCCGGAAGCTTATGGATTTGCTGCCTGATGGCAGCGTTGCAGTGTCGGTGTCTGCTCCCATAAAATATATGTCTGCAAGTGCGTGTCGTCATTTTCGCTGTTTACGTGATTTTGGTATACTAAACTTGGTTGGGTAGATATTTTGCAAGTATTCCATCTGAATATCACATTGGTTGTGGTGATTTGACATGTATGTTTAGCTACAACTACAGGCAGGCTTCCGACTTTTGGTATCTTACTGGATTTGAAGAACCTGACTCTGCGGTCGTTCTCGGTACGTCATATATCGGGTGACTCGGGTCTGCCTCTTTCCTGACTCTGGAGATGTAGAGAAGAACTCGTCGGAAAGAGGGTACAAGATGACGTTGTTCTCTTCTGGGAAAGATCTTGCTAAAGAAAAATGGGATGGTGCCAGGTGTGATTCCTCCAAATCTCCTGCTACTTTCTATTGATTTTTCCTCTTAAGAACAAGCCTTTCTGCAGCCAAAGATGTCTTTCATGCAGACGACACTATGTTGATTGACAGATTTGGGTCGTATCTCAAATCACTCCTTCCGACATCTTCGTATGTCTATGTCGACTTGCCCAATGTGACACACAATACGACGCGCAAAAAGTCAAAATCCCTACTCAAATACCTTACTGGACCCTCTGCGAGAGAACACGAAGACATTATCGACAGCTTGTCAGGCTCTATGCGACGACCGCTTGGGTCCCAGCTGGGCAAATTGCGCTCTATCAAGAGCAAGGCGGAACAGCAGGTTATGCGTGCAGCGGCGGATATTAGCAGTCGAGCGCACACCAAGGTAAGTTGCAGTGGTGATTTTCTTGGCAAAAGAGGATTTTCTTATGGATAGATGTAGACTATGCGCTTTGCACAGCCTGGTCGATCAGAGGGCGCCCTTGCTGCCCATTTCGAATACATGTGTGCACTCGGAGGATCACAACGGCCTGCTTATGTTCCTGTCGTGGCTTCTGGGTACGGCGCTCATATTATTTAGGAAAGCCGGAGGACTAATTTTTGCTTGAAGACCTAATGCTCTTATTCTACATTATACCGCTAATAATCAAATAATCACCGAGGACGAACTCGTTCTTATTGATGCCGGATGTGAATACAAGTAAGCAGTTAATATAGTCTTTAAATTCCAGATACTCATGCACTTTCTCGTAGTGGATACGCGTCTGATATCAGTGAGCTTTTCCTTAGATTTTATGTGGACAAGTAAATGACTGTCTTCAGCTCGCACCTTCCCTGCTTCTGGCACATTTTCTGCTCCTCAGCGTGAACTCTACAGCGCAGTGCTCTCAGCTCAAAAGCAGTTGATTGGACTATCTTCGGCTCAACATGGATACTCTTTGCAGGAGTTGCATAGGAAGTCTTGTGTGCTTCTTAAGTCGGAACTTAATCAGATTGGTTTCAATCTTCGGAATGAAGGCGATTTGGAGAGAGTGTTGTATCCTCATTATTTGAGCCATCCCATTGGAATTGGTATGTTTTCTCATAGATATTCTAGATCTTGGATCGTGAGCTAATATGGTTGGCTAGATTTGCACGAGTCTTCGCATATCGACAGGGCAGCACCGTATGTTTTTTTTAAGTGTTGGTGTCAATATGTGCATTTTGGCTCATTGTTGCTCTTTTGTAGTCTGCAAGATGGTATGGTAATAACCATTGAGCCTGGTGCGTGCCAAAACCTTCTAACCTTCTGCCTGATGTTTGACACCGTCTCCAGGAATCTATGTTCCGCCGACTGCCAACTTCCCTAAACATTTCCATAACATGGGCATAAGGATTGAGGTGGGTTATTTTGTGTTTTTCGTTGATCCTTTCTCATCCTAGACCGACAGGATGAGGTCCTGGTGGGACAAAAAGACGCAATCATACTTTCTGTTTTGGCGCCGAAGGAGGTAAAACATGCCCTTTCCCTTCCATGTACAACCCCTTGCTTATGTTTTTCCCTTCCAAGATCGTGGATATAGAAGGAGCATGTCAAGGGTTACTTGGGCTAGAGCCGTATTGATTACAATTACATTATGCTATGTTATGAATGTATCTAAGTTCTCCAAGAGCGGCGAGAGTAGATTTTTAATGGTACAATATTCTAAGACTCGACAGGGAGTCCATATCGAAACTTTGCTCGACAACGTGAGAAGATGCCCGGTATACGCCTCCCCCTTTATGTGGCGCGTAAGACGACTGCTGCAAGTAGGACAGCATACGACTGAGATGGAGGTGTCCAATGACCGAGTCATTTGAGTTGAGAGAAGTGAATGATACAAGGATTAATCTTGATCACTTTGGTCTCTAGGGCGGTATTTGATGTTTCTTCTTTCGAGCTCCATCTCGACATCCTCGGGTATACGGCCTGTTACGCGAACAGCATACATTCCGCGAACGTATTTGGCTAGAATGTGATAATGCATGTAAACATTCGTTGTTGAATGAACTAGATAGAACCAATGGATGCACCTGTACGCTGCCACCGAGCCACCCAGCTGTTGTCTGGGTCAATGACGGAAATAACACCGTCGAATTGGGTTGTTGTACATGATGAGATGCGATCTGGAGAGCCTTTCATCTGTTCGGGAGGGTCAGCTTGATTGCACATGGTTGGTGGGGAAGCAAGTGAATAAGCAAGTGGCTGCATACCTGGAGGATCTCTTCGCAGTTTGGACAGCCGTGCTTTCTAAAGTCACCAGGGAGTTGAATCACGGAGCAGAGGAGACATGCGCGGAGATTTTTTGAGCGGGCTTGTGGGGTATGGCTGCCATTATGATGGTGGTGGTGGTTTCTGGTCAAGAGACGGATCGGAGATATTTCAAATAGTTGCTATTAGAATAGACTGATCACGTTCCTCTCCATTAACTTGAACTCTCTTCTTGGCTAGTCGACAGTGTATGCTCTCCAGAGCTAGACATCTAATCAAGTTCAAAAATATACTACAGGCTAGGAATCTAATGAAGGTCTGCTTCCTTGTTTGAACCTTTTTCAAGAAACTGAACAACTGACAACCTTTTTGCTTGCAGATTGCAGTGGAGGGATGCTGCCACGGCGAACTGGACGCGATTTATAGCCATATCGCGCAGCTGGAGACGAGGAACAACTACAAAGTCGATGCCCTCTTGATCTGCGGTGACTTTCAGGCTGTGCGGAACCACCAGGATCTGCAATGCATGTCTGTACCAGCCAAGTACAGGCAGCTTCAGCATTTTTACAAGTAGGTGGGCCTTTGAGTTATTTTTTTTGGAGCTTGCATGGTGTATGCTCACTCTTTCTTTCTTGAAAATGGATAGGTATTATACGGGCGAGAAGAAGGCGCCGATTTTGACGCTTGTTATTGGGGGCAATCATGAAGCGTCGAATTATATGTGGGAGTTGTGAGTTGTTGGTTGTTCATTGCTGATGTAGAATGAACGGCTGATTGAATAATTTGCTCTGCAGGTATCATGGAGGGTGGCTGGCCCCAAATATCTATTTTCTGGGGCATGCGGGAAGTGTACGAGTCAATGGGGTTCCTATAGCAGGCGCTTCGGGGATATTCAAGGCCCATGATTTCCGACTAGGTGTGTTATTACCAGTTCTTCGACAAAGACCATGGAAATATATTGACTGAATGGTTTGCGCAGGGCACTATGAGAAAGTACCGTACGATGCGGGTGCTATGCGGAGTATCTATCACATCCGCGAATACAGTGTTCGGAAATTATCTCTAGTTCGTCCTCTCTCCCTCACCCTATTCATGTCGAAGAGGAGAACCTTACCCCAATTATCTACCACCAACAGCTCTCTTCGAACCGCATCTTCCTCTCGCACGACTGGCCGCAATCCATCGAGCAATACGGGAACCTGAGCGACCTGCTCCATCGGAAGACGTTCCTACGAGGGGACATTGAGAAGGGCGTCCTGGGCTCGCCGCCACTGATGGGCTTGTTGCGGACGCTGAAGCCGGAGTGGTGGTTCGCGGCGCATCTGCACGCGCGGTATGAGGCGACTTTTGTGCATGAAGCGGGGCCTGGTCTACAGGCGGCTCAGGCTGCACCTGCGCCTGTGACAAACCCAGATGAGATTCGGATCGAGGATGAGGATGAGGATGAGAATGTGGATGCGCAGGCTGGTGATTCTGGAGCGCCGCCGCCGCCTGTAAGAGCCGCTGAGAACAGAAATCCGGACGAGATTTTGATGGAGGACGAAGAGGAGGTGGTGGAGATGCCTCCGCCGCCTCCGCCACCTGCATCAGAGACCAAGTTTTTGGCTCTGGATAAGTGTTTACCGAGACGGCAGTTTTTGGAGGTGAGTGATTGAGTTCTTTTCTTCTCGTGGGGTTGACTGAAAATTTCGGTTTAAGGTTATTGATATAGATACAGACACAGATACAGAGATAAATCCAACACCTTTAGCGGAAACCCACACCGCACCCTCCACATCCACATCAAATCCAAACGAAAACGAGAACCCAGGCCCAACACTAACATTCGACCCGGAATGGCTCGCCATCACCCGGGCGTTCCACCCCTGGCTCTCGACGACGCGGCACCAGCCTGCGTTCCCGGACGAGGCAGAGACGCGCGCGCTGGTGGCGAAAGAGCTGGAGTGGGTGCGCGCGAATGTGCCGAAGAATGAGAGGGGCGAGATTCTGGTGAGGGAGTGGCAGAGCTTTGTTATGACTGCGCCGGGCCCTGGGATGGAGGGTGGGGATAAGTTTCGACAACGTGAGTTTTGCATTGGCATTGCATTTCACCCTTGACCGACCTTTTGAAACCAGCACCGTGGTACACGAATCCACAGACGGAGGCGTTCTGCCGGATGCTGGATATACCGAACAAGATCAACCCGCCGCCGACGGTGCGTGCCGCGGGCACTGGCATTGGCAAGAGTAATAGCAACGCTCAGAAGCCTCAGCCTCAGGCAGCAGCCAGTGGCGATGGCGGCGAACATGCAGACGCCGTGGTTGTTGGAACGTAGAGCCCTCTTGTTGGATTTGGTGTAGGGTTTTTGACGTTTACTCTACTTTGGGGTTACGAGTGTGTATGTACTTGATTTGCTTTGACGACGACTTACATATCCTTGTTGCTGTACTTGAGATTTTGGGCTTTTTTTCTCTTTACCTTAGGATTTGCTTACTAGGAAGAGAATGTATATGCACCATGATCACGACTTTTTAGGGTATGTAGGACAAGAAAGAAGGAAACCACACGAATACTGTATACGCGTTGTCAAGTAAGTCATATAAAGCACGGTGACAGGGACGTTGCGCAAAAAAAGAATTTGTTTGGGCAATTTTTGTCGCTAAAAAAATAAAAGTCTAACGCTGCATGCGGAATAAAGCGACCAATGAGACGAAAAGACCAATAGAAAAGAAAGAAGAAAATTTCAACAAGGTAGAATCAAGGACGACGACGACTGGAGCCCCCTCAAAAGTAGAAAAGAAAAAGAAATAGCATAGCATATGTAGACGTAGACTATCATATATCGATCGACGGTGCGTGGTACGACGACAATCTGGGTATGGTATGTGACTTGCAAGACGTTAAGGAGTCAAGAAGGAGGAAGGAGGAAGGAGGAAGGAGGAAGGAGAAGGCGTTGAAGATTAAGATCAAATCCTCATGTTCATGCATCGAGATAGGGTGGGTTGATTGAGCGTGATGGGTTGTGGGCTACGGTGCGGATTGTGCGTGTGCGTGTGTGCGTGCGTGGATTATGGATGTAGTGAGTGCGCGGAGGCGATGACCGATGATTGTGCCAAGTAAGAAGAAAAGTAAGTTATTACTATTACTATTAGCAGGCGGAGACTCGTGAAGGAGGGCGAATGTACTCGAGAGGGGTGTTTTTTTGTTTTCTTTCAGGAGATTTTGTATGGGTGGATGGAAGATGGCAGAACCTTGAACGGAATGGAATATGGAGAAAATGCAAAACATAAATTGTAAAGGGAAACCGAAAACCGAAATGCAAAAAATGGGTACTTCAAGTGAGTAGGTATGGTGTATGGTATTAATTTATAAAGGGGTGGATATCCGGTGCCGTTGGAGCGGGTGGGTAGTCTTGCGTCAGCTCGTGCTCGTGCTCTCCTGTTCCTACTCAGGCGGCTTTGTTCCCAGCGCCCGCGTCTCCGTTTGTATCCTGTCCTGCGCCCTGACCGCCTGCATTGGCATTGGCATTGGCATTAGAATTAGCATTGGCACCAGCATTAGCATTGGCACCCCGCCCCGCACCCCGCGTCAACCCGGCAGCCGACAGCCCGCGCGCTGCGAACCCGCTCCCGCCCCCTCCGGGGCCGCCCCGTCCACCGCGCCCACGTCCGCCAAAGCCGCCTCTATTGGTGTTCGGGTTTGTGTTTTGGTTCTGGTTCTGGGAATTTTGGTTATTGGAGTTGTTGAGGTGGTTGTTGTAGGGCTGCTCGCCGCGCTGTTCGCGGTCGGTGGCCTGTTTGACGTCGGGTGTTGTGTCTTTGAGCGTCTGTGTGTAATGTTTAGGTTAGTTCAGGTCACAACAGGTTACGTTGGGAGGAGACGGACCTCGGAGTGTTTCTCGAGCCCTGCTTTCATCGCGTCTTCGTCGCCGAACTCGACGTACGCGAGGCGCGCTTTGCCTGCGAAGGGGTGCGGGAGGTTGACGCGCGTGATCTGGGTTAATCGCATTAGTGTTTAGCCGATTAATAGAAGAACGAGAACAGGACGCACCCCGCTCTTGGCGTCGTTGTAGAACTCGCGGATGTCGGCCTCATTGACCTGGATGTGCGGCGCCATGCGCATGAAGATGGTCCAGGGGTGGCGCGGGGGCTTGCCCGTCTTGGGCGTGCGTGTGCCTGTGCTTGCCGCGGGGGCTGGGGCAGGACCAGGCGCAGGCGCAGGCGTGGAAGAGGAGGTGTTGGCGTCAGCGGCGGCGGTGGTGTCGGCGCTGGGTATTGACTCAAGCGTGGACGACGACGAGGGGAGGTCCGGCGTGCTCGTGCTCGACTTGTCTTTCTTGTCCTTTTTGTCTTTGCGCTGCTGCTGCTGCTGCTGCTTCTTGTCGCCGTTGACTTTTGGGTTGGGGGCGGGGCTTTCTTTGCCGGACGCGGGGGCGGGCACGGGGGTGTCTTGACTTGGGGTGGGAGGGGGCGGCGGACGTGGCGGCGCTGGGGGTGGCGGGGACCGTGGCGCTGCGGCGGTACGCAAAGTTGAAGCCCTGGCTCTTGAGCTCTGCGGAGATGCGGCCCTCCTTGACGTCGAGCACGAGCGAGCCGTACGCGGCGTCGCAGAGGTTCCAGTTCCAGCAGTTCTTCCAGGCGGGCTCCTCGCCGGACGCGGCTGCGCCTGGCCCGGTGGACGGCAGGGCGGGCGGCAGCCGCTCGATGACGCTCAGGGCCTTGTCGAGCAGCACACGCTGGTTGTCGTCGATCACGGCGTCGACCTGCCCCTTGACGCTGTCCCAGACCTTGTCAAAGGCCTCCTTCGCGAGGAGCAGCTTGTGGCGGAAGCCCTGGAAGTCGGGCTGGACGCTGAACTCGTTGTAGGAGGTGGCGTAGCGGAAGTGGAGGCCTGCGGAGATGGTGAGGTCTGCTTTGAGGACGAGGGCGAGCTGGGCGATGATGCCCTCGCGGCCGGGGGACGCGTGGGAGAGGAGGAGACGGGTCTCTGAGGGATCAAAGACGCGCTGTGCTGTGTCGACGAGCTCGCCGATCTGGAGGGCGGTGGTCCACATGGTGCCCTGGCCGCCGGCAATGGTGGCGTTGCCGTCGCCGTTGTCAAAGAGTTTGTGGGGGACGAGGGCGCCACCGAGGCCGAGGAGACGGAGCTTGACGCCGCCGAGGTCGAGACAACGGGAGGTGGCCTCGTCGAGGACGTGGAGGTTGTCGATGGCGTAGGTGGCTGAGCGGAATTTCTCGAGGACAAGGACGTCTTCGCAGGCACCCCAGACGGTGTAGACGGGGACGCGGAGCTTGATCTGGCCGGAGAGGAGGAGGGGGAACTCTGAGAGGAGCTGGATGTTGACGGTTGAGCGTATGACTGCGGGGGGATTTTCTGGGGCGAGGAGATGGGTGCGCTGGGCTGCTGGGATGAGAGGCGAGTACATTGTGAGATGGCGAAGAGTGCGGTCATTTATGCGCTCTAGACTGGATGATTCTGTGATTCTGTGAGCAGACAGACGCCGTGTAAAAAAGAAAGGAAAACATACCAAAGAACCCAAAGTCGCCTGTGTGAATGATAGCAACGGCATTGACCTCCCTGGCGAGGTCATTGAGAGCTGATAGTCTGCCGCGAATGTCGGCGATGCAGAGGATGCGGCCGTGCTGAGAGTCGAGGACGGTGGTTTGGGTGTTCACCATGACTGCTCAAAGAAAGTCGAGTTTCGGGAATTGCCGCCATTCCTCTTTGCACTTTGACCATGCTCGCTGCTGTTCTGTCCACTCAGAATAACATACAGAACAGTCTCTGTCGACATTCAGAGCATCTCAGGCCACTGGGCACCGGGGTTATTATCAGGCAGTCTGTCTATTGCCATCTCCAGCTGCACAGGGTCAGCGATGAGGAGGTCGTCGTGCATCCCATTTTGGTGCCCACTCCCTTCCAGCCAGTCCCACCCAATCTTGCGCCAGGGGCTCCGATAACCCTGCTGCCCTATGCTACCCCAGCCTACTTTATTGCCAATTACAATGGGCCTACATCTGCCCTCGCGGCCCAGTTCCGCGCACAGGGCATCACCCTGCCGTCGTCCCCCGCTTTATCATCGCATGGATCGCCGTCGAGAATAGCCAAGGCGAGGACAAGGGCATCCTTATCATATACCCCACAGACCTCTGTCTTTCCTCCACCCTCCAAAGACCGTTTCTGCAGTATATACCCGAGCTGCCGCCCCAGCTCCACCAGCAGTCGCCCCTGCAGTGCACTATCGCACGACCACCACTTCTGTCCTCACCCACGTCTGATTCGCTCCATGCGTTCCGTGCGCTGACTGTGAACAGGACAAAGCCCCTCAGATATGTCGCCGCGGAGGTCGGCGGATATGTCGATGCCGTGGCGAGAGACCGCGAGCGCGAGCGTGAGCGGCTCAAGCGGGAGCGCGAGTCTGCGTCCTCGCCGAAGATGTCCCGGGCCTCGCAGCAGCCCCTCGTCTCCGCACCGCCTCCGGTCCCGCAACCACCACCAACACCAACACCAGCGCCGCCAGCCACCACCGTCTCCGTGCAGAATTTCTATCCCTCACCGCCGCAGATCCCCCCGGCGCCACCACACGATGCCCGCACCTCTCCCACCATTCGCCTCGCCACCCCGTCTCCGCCGCCAGTAACCTCCCTCCCTCCTCCTCCTCCGCCTCTGCCTCCGCCTCCAACGCAGCCGGCGGCAGTGTACGACCCTTGGCCATCCTCCGCGGACCCGTTCGACCTCGACATGGTCATGGACATGGATTTCGCGATGGACATGGACATTGGCTTTGGGCCCGACCCGGCTGCGTCCTCTTCCATGTCCGCCGCCCCGATCTCGCTTGCGAACCGCGGAGGCGGCATGGGAGGCATGGGGGAGGCGGCGGCGGCGGAGACCAGCGCAATGCGTTCGAGGATGCGTTTACGGATGATGATTTCAGCTTTTTTGACCGGCCTGCGAGGCCGCTCGTGGTCCAGGCGAGTGTTGGGACGCCTGCGATGTCGCCGCCGGGTGCGCACCACTTTGGCGGCGAGCAGCACCACCATCAGCAGAATCAGCAACACCATCAGCAGCACCAGCACCAGCCGGGCTGGACGCCCAACACCACCATCGACCCGTTCCCGTTCACCACCCCGCGCTCGCTCGACGACCCGCCCGACCTCGTGCACTCGAACGCGTATTCGTCGCCCTCGCCCGACGCCGGCGACGCGCAGAGCCCCGGGTTCGGCGGGCCTGTGACGCCGAATGTGTATGTCGATTCGCCAGCGGTTTCCGGTGGTGGGTCTTTATTGCTGCGGACGCCTAGTGGCGGGTTGGGAGGCGGAGGCGGGGCGGGAGGGGCGTTCGAGCCGATCCCGTTCGCGGCGTATCATCAGCGCGCGGATGGCAAGTACGCGGTGGGCAAGTTCGCGTTCTCGTCGTCGTTGGGGGCGGCGAGTTGGAGTCCGGAGAGTAATGAGAAGGAAGAAGGATGGCGCGCGCGCTACGATGCGGTCACGGACCCCCGGATTGGGGTGGTCAGGAAGTTGATTGGAGTCAAGAGGAAGAGCGAGGATGGGATGGGCATGGGCATGGGCATTGGGCGGCCGCCGCCGACGCCTGTGTGGGAGTGGGAGGAGGGAGGTGTGGAGGACAGGGAGATGGAGGACTCGGATTTCGACTCGGATACTGGAGATGATGAGGACCAGGGATACTTTAATGGTCGAGGGTATAGGAGCGGGTACGGCGATGACGGCATGGACGAGGAAGACGAGGAGGACGCGGAAGATAGCCCGATCGTATCGCGCCCTGCGACGCCGCCGCCGGCTTATCTTCCTTTAGGCCCGACGCTGTTGCAGACAAGGTTCGAGCACCGGCTGCTGCTGCCCCTGAGCGTGCCGCTGCGCGCGCCGGGTGCGGGGTCGTTCCAACCCCTGGTGCTTCTTCTTCCGCGATCACTTCGCCCACTGCTGCCGTCAGTGCCGCTGGCGCTGTCAACAGCATTGGCGGAGGCAGCGCAGGCGCCCACGCGCAGCACCAGCAACAGCAGATGACGATGACGATGACGATGATGGCGCTCTCCGTGCCCACCCCGGTGTCGCCCGCCGCGATGGCCGGCGCGGAGGAGGAGAAGGCGCGCGCGATGGAGGCGGCGGGGCGCGTGCTCGCAAGGGAGGTCGTGGAGAATGCGGTATGGGCGCGGGTGTGGCGGGCCGCTGGTGCCGGGTTTGGGGTGGGGTTCGGAGGCGCGGGGGCGGGGGTTTTTGGAGATGGAAGGGGAGAAGGCGCGGGGGCGAGGGGGTTTGGAGGGGCGGGAGGCGGGTTTTGTAGAGCCGCGATGGCTGTGGGTGCAGGCGGAGGGGGCGTGCGCGGGAGGGATGTGAGGGTGTTGATGAGGGCGCTGGAGGGTGTTAAGAAGGAGATGGAGAAGGGGGAGGGGGATGCGCGTTGGAGTGAGCATGGAGGATCTTTTGGGTTAGGTATGTTTTGTGTCTATCTTTTCTCTTTCTTTCTTTTTTTCTTTCTTTTTTTCTTTCTTGCGTTCTTTTGCTTTTTTCTTATCGTGTGCTATCGGTACTGACTACAGCTCTGCTTATTTCTTTCTATTCTATTCTACTCAAAAAAAAAAATTGCAACAGACCCGAACAAACCCATCCACCCGCTCGAAGAGCCCATGATATCGATTGCCAAGGGCGATGTGGTGCTGGATGTGAAGCCGACATCGTTGAGGTTTTGGGAGAAATTGGGGTTGGCGCCGAAGGGTGGGAGGAAGGATTTTGTAGCGTATGTGCTTTTTGAGGATGAGATGTTGGGCAGGGGGGAGTGGCGGGGGTGTAGGAGTGAGTGTGGGTGAAAATGCGGGTGTGGGAGCAGATATAAGTGAGGGTATGAGAGAGGGAGAGGGGAGGAGGGTGTGGGTCGAGGGATGGATGGAGGGGCTTAGGGATGTGTATAAGGTGTGTTTGTGGTTTTTTCTTTCTTTTTTAACTTTGGGGCGAGGGTTGACTTGGACCTTTTGACTTTTGGTAGGCGAAGCGCTACGGGACGATGAGTTTTGGAAAGTCGAGTATGTGCGTTGATGGAGATTCTGGGCGTGTGCCTGTGCGCTATGACGCGACATTTAGGAAAACTCTCAGTGCGTGTTTTGTCATCTTTCTCAGTTTGTTTATTTATCAAAAATATCTATTACTGTTACATTTACAGCCAACTTGGTTGCGAGCTTGCCTGACACGTTGCAATTGCAGTCGCAGTCGCAGTCGCAGTCGACAAAGACGACGACGCCGCCGACGCTCGTCGTGTTCCTGGTGCTACCGTTCGCGATCATGTCGCTCGCGTCGCCTGTACTCCGGCAGGTGCTTGGTCTGTGCAGGAAGCTGCTGGTGGGCAACAGCGGACAGGTCGTGCTGCAGCTTGTGCCCGAGGCGCATGTTGTGCGGGGCATGGAGGCGGGGTCGTTGGCGTCTGGGCTGACGATGGGCGGAGGTGGCGGTGGCGGTGGCGCGTATGGGTACGGATATGGGTATGGATCGCAGATGGAGTGGATGGCTGCGTCGGTGTATAATAGGATTTTGGTCCCTGTTGATCGCGAGCGCAGTGCGCGGGCAGTGGATCTGCATTCGAGTGTGCAGCCGCAAGCGCAAGCGCACATACAGACGCACACTCATGCGCACGCGCACGCGCATCCGAACGCCAGCTTCAATCTGAATTTCAACCCCAAAACGCTGGATGTGCGGCGGCTGTTCGTGAGCCCGTCCTTCACGCTCGCGCGGCCGGCGAGGTACGGTGTGACGTATGTGCGCGCGGCGAGGGCGCCGCTGGACGTGATGGACCGGTATACGCTGATGCATGTTGGGTACGGGGTGAGCGGGTGCGGGCGGTGGGTGCTCGCGTGCTGTGTGGATCAGCGGGGGGAGGGGCACGATTTGAAGGTGTGGTTGGGGGGTGCGGAAGGCAGTGGTTCTGGTGCTGGTGCTGGAGGAGGGGGGCAAGGGGACAGGATGAAGGGACAGAGGAGGGTAAGGGCGAGGGCGGATGGGGGTGGGCGGATGTGGTGCGTAAGGTGTGGGATTTTGGAATGGAGTTTGCGAAGAAGGCGAATTTGGAGTGGAGGGTTGTGTTTGCGCGTTTGGGAGCTATGGACCAGCAAGAGATGAACTGTGCGTATTTATTTTGTTTTTGAATTTGTGCATGTACTTTTTCGTCCCTTAACTAATTTTTGTTTTTGTTTGTAGCGTGGTCGACTTTTTGAATAAGAATGTTGTCAATTCAAAGGAGCAGCCGCCGTTGCATCATTATGTGGTATGCGTTGTGCCGGATGCACCGTGGATGTTTACGCCCTCGACGGAGGGCAAGCTGCCGTTGGTTATCCCTTCTCGTACGGCTGCGACTACAACTGCGAGTACTAGTGGTAGCACCTCGACGGCCACTCGGTCTCCGACGTCATCCAAGCATCAGCAACAACAGCAACAGCACCAGCAACACCAGCAAACGATATTTACGGACGTGTCTTCGGCTACGTATGCTGTTTTCCCAAAGAGGAGAATCCCGATCTCTGCGCCTCCGTCGTTGGATGATTTAGGGCTGACAAAGAGTTTTGTGCCTGAGGATACCTCGTCGTCTTCTTCTTTTGCGTCGTCATCGTTGGTCGATACTACAGGAAGAGCTTCGTCGGCTGATTCTGCGCCCTCTTCGACTTTAAACTTATCGTCATCGATAACTCCACAAACAAGCTCGATACTTATACGCGTCCCTCGTGCTTCCTCGTTGCCGCCTTCCTCATCTCCTTCCTCGTCGTCGTTGTCTTTCCCGTCTGCGAGTATGATCCACATCCACCTCCTGCTCGGTGCGCATTCGGCCTCGTACGCGCAGCACGCTCAGACGACGATGTCGGAGGCCGGAAGGGTGCCGAGCGATGAGAAGCTGCTGGAGGATGTGACGCGGGGGTATTATGAGCTTGGGGTGTTAGCGAGGGTGAGGTGGGGTTGGATGGTGTTGGAGGTGGTGGTGGGAGCAGGGAGGGCTTGCCGTTCCATTTGGCGGCTGTGGATGCGATGCGGATGGCGTTGGATGGGAGTTGGGATGGTGGGGGTGATTCGTAATTGCGAATTGCGAATTGTTTCCTTTCCTTTATTTTGATTGTTTTCTGCTGCCTTTTGCTTTGTCGATTCCTTTTCCATCATTCAATTAATTATCTTGGTTCTTTCTCAGCGGCCCTTCTATTGTAGTGTATATGTAATTTTTTTTTGTTGCATCCTCCGTTTTTTTTTTTGCATGTTAATTTGTATAACAATGTACAAGTACAAGTACTTATTAGAGATTCTCTCTTGCTTACCTCTTTGCCTCATTTGTTGTCGTTTTTTTGTTTGGTGTCAGGGCTATTATCATGATTATTATCATCAAGAAATGAGGTGGGGGAAAAGCTAGACTCGCGATCAGCTAGAGAAGGAGGTTGCGGGGCGATGGAGAACCTCAAGCGCCTTCGGCCTCAGCCCTCTTCGAGGGAACGGTCACCGATCTACGCAAAGGGGAGGTTAGTGCATATTGCAGAAGTCCACTGTCTCAGATCGCCTGGATCAAGTCGAAGCATGGATCCTTGCTAGTAGCGTGAGCTTTTAAACGCAGATTCTTTTTCAACGTGCTGAAATCTTTAAGCTGTCTAGGTAAAAGGGACGTCGTCACTTCAATTCAGAGGCGGAGAGCTGTAGAAAAGGCCAGCATTAAGGGCTAGGCTTCTTGATCAGGGGACCATGTCGTTGTCCGATGCCTCTTCTGTCTGGGGAGTACGTCTTGCCTCTGGGGCAACGGTTGATTATGATGATGGACGTCTGGATGCTGGAAACTTGAAAGCGTTGTTGAGGGAAGCGGCTGCTTACTCGGAAGAACATTTTTCGTGCTCGTCGTGAAGCCAATCCTGCTGCCTATGAAACGATACTTAATGTGATGAAGCTCTGAACAATGACGGTCCAGATAAGGACGCCCTGGCAGTGATTCGGTCGTTCTTGTTTGTTCCTGGAATCTATCGGTCACCCCTTCGCCCTGCAAGGTGATCTGTGTCTTTGTCAAATCATGTACTTATAGCATGCTTTGTAGAGCTTGAGATTCTTAGATTGTGTAGCAGTTTTTGAAATTGCTATTTATCGTCCGTCGTGATTACAATTGACCGCAATATAACACGGCGCGTGCAATGCATATAAGAGCTATTATTTTCGTCATCAAGAAAATAAGTACGACAACAACAGTCATAGTAACAGCAATAACAGCAATTAGTCTCCTTAAAGTACTGATCTATTTTGCATTTACTGGTTTTTGCGTTCTTGGGCGTTGAAGGACTTTGACACGTCTGAGCGGATAGGGTTCTGGATGCTCGCGAGGGCTGTCATGCCCATCATCACCGCTGGGACGAGGACGAAGAACGCGATGAGAAGCGCGGTGATCAGGCCTGGAGTGAGGAGTTGGTATTTCTTGAGGATGCCGCCTGCGGGAAGGGTGGTGTTGGTCGGGGCGAACGAGTCCGAGGCGGAGAGATCGAGGATCGGGCGGTCGGGGACTTGACGCTTGGAGTGGGAGACAAGGGGCGAGCCGGAGAAGATTATGAGGTGGTTAGGGAATACGGAGGCCAGTGAGGACAGCTCATGCTCGAGGAGAGTTTCTGCAAAGAGGAGAGAGAGGAAAGGAGGGGTTATTTGTTAGTTGTGCTCAGGTTGAGGAGGGGTAGTACGAACCGTGTTGCGCCATGGCTGACTTACGTGCTTGGCCGGATTTGTCGAGGTGGGGCATGTTCATGCACAGAACGTGTTTAGAGCTGGGCTGGAGGGAGACTTTGTCCTGGCCGGGTGTGTATTGGAGGAAGCGGGACTCGCATTTGGCGGATATGGTTTGGGCGAGCGAAGGGAGGCCGTGCTCGTGCTCGGAATGAGAGGGGAGATAGGGGTATTGGCGGGAGGAAGGAGCGGCGACGATGCTTCGGGCGATGTGGGTGCTTGGGGAGAGGGTTCGGAGGTCTGAGGCGTGCAGCTATGGAATGACGTTTTGGCCGTCAGGTTTACAGTGACCTTGGGTGGCAGTGAATCAAGATACGTACACCGGGTTGGTTGACTAGAACGATGGCTTCGTGACTGCAGACATCTTCTGAGCTTAGGATGCTCTCGAGGAGAGATACTGAATGAAATGTGCTGTCCAGTTGGGCAGGTAGAGAATCGAGTGCATAGGAACTGGTGGTTTGTAGGTCAGTTTCCTCTTTTTTGCGGGGTAGTATTAGTGATATATGTACCTATAAGATGACCATGCTACTACAGGAACAGTGTTCGAGTAAGCCAAAGCGATGTTGGCGACAGCGGCGACGACGAGGAAGCGAGCAGCCATTGGTGTCAGTACGGAGCTGCGGTAACAATTGCAAAGTCCAGTCGAATGACCGCCTGATGGTGAAAGTCACATGACCGGGGTAGTTCTAATATTAAAACACATGCTTTTACCCCAAATCCCCGCCTTTCTCTCTTTCGAAAACATATCATCATGCTCGCCGCTGCTACACGCTCAGCCAGATCTCTCCGCTTCAGGTCTCTTGTCAGTGCCTCCAGGTTCGTGGAAGTAATCATTTGGTGTATTGGGGTTGGTAAACTAATTAATCATTACTTACACGCAAATCCCCTGTAGAACGTTCACATCGTCCACTTGTCGGCGAGAGGAGGTTCTGCGGCCTGCGTCTTGACGACGTTCACAGATGAAGAACAGATGCTGCGCGATACCGGTTCGTATTTTTGCTCTTGTATGGCCAGTAGCTTGCGCGCCCATACATTCCCGCGTTTGGTCTAGTCAAGCGCTTCGCTGCCGACGTCGTCGCGCCAAAGGTCCGCGAGATGGATGAGAATGAGTCCATGGATCCCTCCATTATACAAGGCCTCTTCGACCAAGGCGTAAGTCTTCCCGAATTCCGGATCTCAAACTATACACCTAAATATGTGATTTTATCGGTTTTCGTAGTTGATGGGTATTGAGACTAGTCCGGACCAAGGAGGAGCCGGATGCTCCTTCACGTCAGCTATTATTGCCATTGAGGAACTCGCCAAAGTGGATCCGTCCGTGTCTGTGCTGTGTGACGTGCATAATACGCTTGTGAACACTGTCCTCCGCAAATATGGTTCAAAGGAGCAGCAGGAGAAATGGTTGCCCCAGTTGTCAGAGTCGAAGGTGAATTCATGACTTTGATGCTGCGGCTGTAGGGTGCTTTGGCGCTTATACGATGTGAATAGCTCGGTTCTTTCTGTCTTTCGGAGACTTCGTCTGGTTCGGACGCGTTTGCGCTCAAGACCCGCGCTGTCAAGGATGGCAGTAATTATATACTGAACGGATCCAAGATGTGGATTACCAACTCATACGAGGCTGAGATCTTCCTTATTTTTGCCAATGTATGTTTCATTACATATTTATTTATTCGCCCTTTTCTGACCTGAATGTCTTCCAGATTGACCCAAGCAAAGGGTACAAGGGTATTACATGCTTCATCGCGACCAAGGAAATGGGGATCAAGATTGCGAAGAAGGAACAAAAGCTCGGTATCCGCGCATCGTCGACTTGTACTCTGGACTTTGATGACCTCAAAATTCCCGAGGAGAACATCATTGGCGGCGAAGGCAAAGGATATAAGGTATGTCAATATCATTGTATTACTTCTACCATCAGCTCAGTGACTTCCGTTTAGATTGCCATCGAAATTCTCAACGAAGGTAGATCATAACATTTCAAAGAGACTTTTTAGTGCAACCGTTGACTGGCCTAATTCAACTAGGTCGTATTGGCATTGCAGCCCAGATGCTCGGCCTCGCACAGGGAGCATTCGATAAATCCGTGCCATACACTTACCAGCGCCAGCAATTCGGACAGCCGATCGGCACGTTCCAGGGCATGGCGTTCCAGATTGCACAGGCGGCCATCGACATCGAGTCAGCGCGGCTGCTAACGTACAACGCGGCGCGCCTGAAGGAGGAGGGCAAGTCGTTCACGAAGGAGGCGGCGATGGCCAAGTATTGGAGCAGCGTCGTTGCGCAAAGAGTCGCGGGCAGCGCGATTGAGTGGGCGGGAGGAGTGGGGTTCACGAGAGAGACGGGCATTGAGAAGTTTTGGAGAGATTCGAAGATTGTGAGTTGTTTTTTACTTGGTTTTTGCTTGAGTTTGGGTTTTGACTTTGTGATAGGGCGCGATTTATGAAGGGACGTCGAATATCCAGCTGCAGACTATTGCCAAATTCATTCAAAAGGAGTATTCATAGCCGGTTTTCTGTTATTCACATGTACGTAGAGGACCATGATGATGACGATGGTTAATATTGTGGAATTAAATGGCACTAGGATGTGCCGTTACAGTCAATATATTCGGCGGGGTAGTGTACAAATGAGCAGGGAGGGTGATATAAGTCTAAGCGTGAACCAGTAAAAGAGTTAGTAACTATATCGTCTGTTACATCGGGTTTTTGATGTCATGTGGTGCGGGTGGTTACCCCGGGATGCTATGAGAATTCCGCATAAACATCAATACACCTTCGTATACCGCCCAGCCTATAGCTGAGCTCAGCACTTTGCGAGACATCCGTAGTGAGGCGCCATCGAAGTATCCCAATGGACCTCGTTGCTGGAGGAGTGAATAGATGCATGCATTAGTTTTTTTTTTCGTTCGTGCTGAGGGTGAAGGGGGGAGGTGAAAGGTGAAACGACGACGTACTGTCCATATTGTACCGACTGTGCGTAAGAACCCATGGTATCGGTCTTCAGTTCTTACTTGTACTTTTGTCTAGATGGGAAAGTAGAGATGTTAGACTTCGAAGAGAAGAAAGAAGGAAGTGAGTTTGATTTGGAGAAATTTAAATACCTTGATGACGTCAAACGGGTGTGTGGCGAGAGTGGCGATGGCGCCTGCGGACGCGGCGGACACGCTGTGGATGAGTGCTGCGTGGCTATTGGACGTGGCGGGCATAAGGTATGCTGTGGCGCGGTGAATAGGGAACGTTAAAAACTGAATCTCATATATGGGATGAGCGCGATGGGGTTGGCACGTACATGCTTCGTGTTTGATGCCTTCGTAGAATACAATGAATAGACCGGCGTATGGGGCATCGCGGAGAGACGAAGCTAGGAAGCCACGCATGAGCTCCGAGGGACCTTGGCGGGTAATGGAGAGAAGTGCCCCGGAGAAGCTTTGGTAGGCGTAGATATTGCTCTGGAGGACAGGTTTTATTCATAAACAAAGTGAAAAAGAAACGGCAAGCGGACCTCGAAGCGCGCTTTGAGCACAGAGAAAGGGTTCAGCAGGAACCCGACCGCGACGCGCGTCGTGGCGCCTGCCATGAGGTTGCCCTGGCTCGTGAGGCTGGGGAGAACGGAGCCGTTCTTGTTCGCGGTCGCGCCGTCGGGATATTTCTTGACCAGGGCGAAGTAGGGTGAGCGCGCAAGGAAGGTGCGCAGTTGGGTGAGACTGGTCATGTATAAGGCGACACCCGGGACATTCCTGGGGGTGCGATGAAACGTAGGGGACGGGGGTGTATGTGGGTCCGCAGTGACTGGGAGGCGTTTGGGAGGTTTGCTTACCGGACGAGAGAGGGGAACGTGCCTCGCCATAGACCTCGGAGGCCGTTCTGTGCGATGATGTCGCGCGTGGTGCTCAAGATGAGAGATGAGCGGACGCTGTGGGTGTTTTTGGTTTAGAGAAGGAAGAGAATGTTAGTGGTGGTGTGAATATGGTATACGCACTTTGGTAGTCTGGATGTGCCTTGGGCTGTGCCATCTCCTTGCTGCAGCCGGGTTTTGAGAAGGTCAACTGGGAGTGGTATGAATGTTAGTGAATGTAGAATGTGTGTTATTATGCTCACAGGGTTGCAGGCAGACCGTCGTAGCAAAGCCGGACAATGCGCCTGAGGTATGACATCAGTTTTCGAAATTATACAGAAAAAGTGGAAGGACTTACCTGAGAGCATTTGTTGCCCAACATTGCTCATATGATTAGGCTCGTTCGAGATAGAGTCTCGGCTCTTTCTCGAAACCAAAGCAAAAGGATGGGAGGTAGTGGTCCAAGCCTCAACCGCGCTCCCATCGGCGCGTCCCATTTCGGCAACCGAGCCAATGGAATTTCATCACTTCTCTTTCCTCCGCTCATGAGTCGCTTTCTCTTCCACCTCGGGTTCAGGCCGCCTGCGTTGCCTGCCTTCTTTAGCACCCATCGGGGGCTCGCTCAGTCGACAAAGACAAGCAGAGTCGGTCTGTCTGTGCGCGGGCTACTGCAATCGCGACCTTTCTCGGCATACCCACGCGTCCTTTCGCGTCCAGTCCAGAGTTCACGGCAAACGACGTCTTCTCTAGCAAAGAGCGGCCTATATACTAGCAATCTTCGACGCTGGCTTTCTAGTACTCCTCGTTCATTCTCACGGCGGTATCAGACTCGACCGCCTCCTCCGAAACGCGAGTTCCTTGGCTTTCTCGATCGTATTCCGCAGAATGTTGTGTTTGGGGGTATTATTGCGATTAACATAGTGGTGTTTGCAATGTGGTTGATGGCGAAGGCAAAATACGTACGTCCGAAATATGCGTCTTAGAGGGAGTTAATTGATGCACTTATATGTTTTTGTTCGGTAGGCGCAAGAGAGGGATCCTTCGGCAATCCTCTGGATGCGAGATCATTTTCATACCAGTTGGAAGAACTTCAGCGAAGGAAGAGTGTGAGTGCCCCCACCTTTTTACTTGAATAACATATTCCTTGATATGCATTCTGTTGTCATTAGATACACGTTGATAACCTCGGTTTTCTCGCACCTCGATTGGTCTCATATCCTGTTCAATGGCTTCACATATTTCTTCATGGCCACTCCAGTCCTCGAAATTCTAGGAAGCCGTCAATTTATCCTTCTCTACCTTGGAGGTAGGCCAAGTAACTTTATCACATAACTTCTGTTCTACTAATGTTGCATTGTTTTGGATTGTAGGTGGCCTGATTTCATCTATATCCAGCTTGACCTACGCCAGAATGACAGGAAAGGGTGATTATGCCTCGCACGGTGCTAGTGGTCAGCATTACACTCTTTTTATTCCTGTTGGTGCTTACAGTCTATTTACTTTGCACAGGTGCCATATACACAATTGTCACCCTTCTGGCCTGTGTTGCTCCAAAACTGACCTTCCAATTATATGGAATTATACCAGTCCCAGCTTGGCTAGCAGTCACCGGGTTCTTTACATATGATATGTATAGGACAATATCTGAAAGGGTATGTGAATTATATTTGATTGAAAGAAACCACCGAAATTGATTTATTATTTGGTTTTGGGGAATAGACTGGAACAACAGACACGGTAGGTCATGTTGGGGGTATTTTAGCTGGTGTTGGCTATTATCTTGGCAAGCGCTTCAGACTATTTTAAATCAATTTGTTATTATTTTGCATTGAAATACATAGATTGGAATAACAGATATAGCCAATGTTTTTCTTTATTATGGATCCCAGACCAGGTTTTTTTCCCTCAGATGAACAACCAGGCAAATTGAGAGAACTAACCTGGGATGCTAGGCAGACTGACTGGGTGACTGTGACCATCACTTGTTTACTTAGTACTTCATGCTGAGTTTTTACCTAGGTAAAAATATGTTATATTACAGAATAACAGTATTTGGGCCTTATTTTGCAGGTTATTTCTACTATTTGAATGAGTAATAATGAACCAATAAAATAACCTGTGGATCTACTGTTTCATTTCAAATCAATGGGCTGTCCAATATCTGAGGGCTGTTAGATCTGGCTGATATTGGTACCTTGTCCAAGGTCATGGACAAGGTGGCCAAATTGGACAAACTAGTTGTTGAAACTGTAAAAACCTGAATTCTATCAGATATGAAGTATTTAAGCATTCTTAAATTAATAGAGCTCATTTTGATATTAGACTCATCATAACAAGTCCAAAAATTGGCTCTATCATAATGAATGTTGGGTTTTCAGGCCCTCTTCCCACAATGTTCAAGTCTTGAGTTCTGGCTAATTGTGTGGCCAATGGCTAAAATTGGTCTGTGTTCAAGGTCATCCACCATCTGGCCAATGTTTAATTATCATCCACTTTGTCTGAGATCACACCAAGGGGTACCGGGCAGCAAATTCCGAGACACTACCTGGGGGGGGGAGGGTCATGAAGGCTACCTTAAACGTGTAAGTTTTTGTACTTACAGGAAAGGTGTTTTTGGCGAAAGTATCTGTAATATCTCTACTCTCTTGACCAATGTTAATACAAGTATGCTTTTTTAAAATGCTATGATCTCGAAAACAGCTCAAGAATAGCCAGAGGTCACTAAGTCCAGCCATTTACTGACATCAGCTTGGTCACGTTACTTATCATTGCTATTTTTTTGTCTCGACTCTTGACTCTTGGGTTCCAAGTGCCACGCCCACGCTTCCCTGATGTGATGGCAAAGTCAAAGAAGAAGAATGTGAGTACATTGCCATTATCAGTTATCTAACAGGTGTCAGCCAGTGAGCTCTTGTGTTGTAACTCACCAGATTGCAATTTTGTTGTACAATTCTTGAGGCCTTTTGTGAGCTTTGGATACTAATTTTTTGACTAGTACCATCTTACATGCCAAGGACTGGTAGAGCAACCTTCAGAAAACTGGTTCTGCGACGGGAATATAAGAAGAATGCAGGACTATGTGTGGGGCAAGCTCAAAAGAAGCAGCAGCTGGCAGAATAGTCACGTGAAATTTCCTTATTTGGAAAGTAGAGGGGGTAGGGGGTTATCATAGACCTTAAACGTGTTAGACATGTCTGTGTAGCGGATTTTTAACTTGGGTACCCCTTGGATCACACCTCTGGCCCATAGATTCAAAATTAAAAAGTAGTCATTTTATATAGGCTAAGAACTATGTTTTTTGCTTGTTTAACAAAAAAATGTGAGGATACATTGACCATGGTTACATTGCAAGATAAATTGGCATCACTGACTAATTTCATTGAGAGTCTATGAGAATACATTTTACAGAAATCAAACTATCTATTTAAGGAGCTAAAGTAAATTCTCAAAATTTACAATTGTCAAGATAACAGCAACTGTGATATGTACATCAGACAGAAGATCAGAGAATAGTGGATCATCTTGGCCAGGCTGGGATCTTGATTTCCAGAGCCTGGATTTTTAGTACATAGTGTTTCTATGAGTCTGATTATGGCTGTGAGTTACTAAAATTTGTCAATCAATATAATTTGTATGGCTCAATTCTGAGGCTTTAATCAGATGTAAAGTATAGATAGTGATCTTGAGAGACTATGCACTCAACCTCACTAAATGTGCTAAAAATCCTATAAATTGAAAAGACTGTAGAAATTAGAATAGAAGTGGCTTGGTATTTACTATAGTAAAGTTTTTCTTAAAAATACAGCCATTACCAATCACTCATGCCAGGGTTAATGCACCAGTAATAGCCTAGACCAAATCATAATACAGCAGTAATATTATGGTATTAAATACACTGACAACCATTGGAAATAATTGGAATCTAGTTTCAATATTGGTGATAGACTCATTTGGAAAAGAATTAGAAAAATTAGAATAGCTATACTGTTACTGAGCAATAATTGTTCTGAGGGCTCTTGGCATAGTGATGAACTTAAAACAATATTGCAAATACCAACCTTTTGGGAAGTCACATGCCAGACAAATCCCATTTGGGTCTGAGTGGTTTGTTAGCTCTTGAGTCATCATTGACTCATTCCTTGTTGCTGTGACTTTAATAATCTCAACATCTAACCTGCCTCTGAGTATTCATTTTGCTACTAATCTATACTTCTCATCTTCTATATACATTCTTTGTATTCTACATTTCTAATTTCAAAGTGTTTCAATTCTGTGGTTTAGGACAATATTCCAAGACATTGTGATTTGAGAATGAGAGACCATGTCTAGTACTCTCTTTAAACTTCAACTTCTATAATTTCTAGCCTTCTCTATATTTGAAATAGATGTTAACAATCTATAGAAAGTATGTCATTGGGTTTTTCTGTCATTACTGCTTGGCTAGTTTACTGATGTTGGCTATATCAGATTCTTGAGCCTGTGGCACAGAAAAATCACTTTTGGAGATATCAGTCTATAAAGAATTCCAAGCTAGATGACATAGTATAGAGGTTGTTGCAGATGGCATTGAAGCTAGGTAAGTACAACTCTGATTTTCTTATATTGTATATCCTGACAGCTTAAATTGCAGTCTGTGGTTCTATGCTAGTCAGACAGTTTTTGCCAGATATTCACATGCACAGTCAGAGCAAAATCCTGAATTATGTGCTTTATTCTTCTGTTTTAAAATGCTTTCTTGGTGTTCTGTTAGTGCTGTGTTTGTATCTGATAAATTTAACTGACATATAATAAAAAAGACCAGAATATTCAGGCCAGTTCTCACTGGATGATGAAAGCATTCAAAGAGTTAATTATCAGATTTGGGTTTCACTATCACAATGTATGATACAATTCTGTGAATGCCTACCAATCTATATTAACAGTTTATCTGGCAGGCTTCAGATAAAGCTTTCCAAAACATTTCCAAACCCCAATATTGTAAAGCTATATTTCCACTCTATTATGTCACAGTCCAAGCTGGGTATCAATGCTTATACAGTGATTCAAAAAACTGTCTGGATGTTTTTGAAATTGAATTTAAATTGACTATAATATTGTGTAATCTTAATAATATTATATGATTTAAAATATGCTGGAAAGCTCTGGATCACAGCTTTTAGAAAATATAATATATGCTTGTATTTATTTGGTTTATATATTATTATTAAATACTTTATAAAAATAACATATTTGGACAGTTTCTTTGTGGTCCATTGGAATATAGATATCTATATAAACTAGTACTTTGTGTGACCTCCTTTTACCTTCAAAACAGCTGCAACTCTTCTAAGCATACCATTGATCAATTTCACACAGTCTTTTTTTGGGTATTTTCTTCCACTCCTGTACTCTGTTCCACAACTCCTGGATACTTTTGAAGCATTTTTATATTCTGCAAGACACATTTTGAGGATAGGCCACAAATTTTTAATGAGATTGAGGTCTGGAGATTGTGCTTGCCAGTCCAGAAGTTCTATTTCATGGGTTTTAAACTATTTCTGAGTCTTTTGAATGTGTGCTGGGGTTATTATTCTGCTGGAAGATGATGTTGTCCCAATCAAGATTATAATACTCCAAAGTTTGAAAAACACGGTCATTCAAAATGCTCATATAGAGTTCCTCATACATCTTGCTTTTATTTTGTACATATAATCAATATCACTTATTGTTATACAACTTCAAATTTGATAGTTTGCTGTACATGCTGAGTTTTGAAAGGAAACCAGCCTTTTTCTACACTCACTGCTTTTCATCTGACCTAATGTGCTTGGTCTCATCTGTGAACATAACACATTTTCAGTCTTCTTCTGTCCAGTGTTCATACAGTCATAAGGAGTGAGCATAAAAAACAGTTTTCACAGTTTTTTTCATAGATAACTCTATCCCAAAGTGTATTTTCCCAATAGTAGACTTCCTAACACTAAGTTTGATAGCAATTTTGCAAATAGAATCATCATTTTCCAGCATAAAGATAATGTTAGAGCACAGTTCAGAAAAGAGCATGCATAGCTGTATAGCAGAGAATAGTAGGCTATAAACTTGGGAAATGTACAGTTTTAGTCTTTCTTATATACTTTAGACATGTTTTTATTTATTTAATATTGTTTTTGCATGTTTACAATCAAGCAAAATCTTATTTTATTGATTCCAATGAGCTGCAAAGAAACTGTTTAAATATATTATTTTTATAAAGTAGTTAATAATAATATATAAAACAAACAAATACAAATATATATTATATCTTCTGAAAGCTGTGATTCAGAGCTTTCTATTACATTTTAAATTATATAATTTTATTAAGATTACATGATATTATAATCAATTTAAGTTCAATTTCACAAATATCTGGATAGATTTTGAAACACTGTATTATAGCTATTGAAGCCAAACTTGTTTTCCACAAAATTTGGCCTTCAGAGACAAAGATAGAACTTGTGACTGCCAAAAATGAACAATAATTTTTATTTAAAGCATAAAGTTAAGAGAGAATTGAAAAAAAAACCTAAAAATATTAAAATAGCCAAAGCAAATTTCACTGAATTATTAGCTATGTGAGTGTCTTTCAGATACATTGCATAATCATTTTTCTTTATGGCAATCCTCTTTTGCAGATATTCTAGTTTAGAGGAGTTGTGTAAAGATTTCAAAAAATTTTATGATCAATCTCAATACCATCTTCTGATATCATTAAAGATACTGTTATGACTTCAAGTTTATATTCACATGCATGGATAAAGCCAACAGTCAAGTAGTCAAGAACAGCGAGTTCCAAGCAGTATCAAGTAAGAGGAGATTAGATTCTCAAGAACTAGCTAAAGAACAATCACTGTATCTACTGGCTATTTAAGTGTTTGAGTATCTACAGCTACTAGTATGGTATGAGTCATAATGTGAGTCAGGATACAAATGAGTCATATATATGATCACATGATGTGTTCATCATGTGATAAAGATGTTTTATGTAAGAAAAACAAAGAAAATGAGAAGAAAAGAGAAAAGGCTAAGAAAAATAAGATGTCCATAACAGATACAGAAAGAGTAAGAGACTTTCAACAAATAGTCTAGCTAGTAATTTTGATCATAATACATTGTGCTTCGGCTAATAAAATGATATTTTTCTAGCACTAAAAACAATGCTCAACAACCAAAGTACATTAGCCCAAGTGGCCAATGCCAAGGCAATTCTCAAAGAACTTTAAAAAATTTAGCCTCTCACTGCTCTATTATTGTTACGGTGAGGACAAAACCATTTAAATGATTTTGAAGTTGGACTGTTCCTTGAATAACTCAAGAACAACTCAACCAAACAAGTTCAAACTTTACACAGTGGTAGAGTATCATGTGAATAACATGTTCCAATTTGTTTTATTATGTAATCTTAATTTATTCCCACACTATTAGTATTTTACTAGCATAAGTCCATTTGAATAGTTTTGTCCCTCTCATATACTAAGCATGTGACTTTGTTTAATCAAAGCAAATAAGTACAAATAAAATCATGTGACTTATTTAAAATGTGTATATATACTCTGTGTCCAAGTTCACACTACTCCCCACATTAAATTCTCATTCAAACACTCATGCAATCACTCACTCCTGCTCAACACAACTGTATTGAACTGCTTGACAAAGGCCAGTCAAGTCATGCTATCTCCACTACCACTGGTATAAGTGTTGGTTCTATATCCAATATTTGCTCCAAACATTGCTCAACACTTTCTAAATATGCTGTAGGCCATCCATGCAAGCTTTCATCTGCTGATACCCAATATGCTATTCATCTTATCACTTCTCAGAAGGCTGAAAAGGCCACTGAGGTTGCCAAAATCTGTAAGACATGACCAACACATCCTTTTCTGTGAAGACTGTACAGAGAGCACTCAGGAGCACTGGGATGAAGGCTGTAACCAAGCAAAAACAACCTTTTCTCTCTAAAAAAACATAGGGGGCTTAGAATAAACTTTGCAGAAGTGCACAAAGACTGAACAGTGGAGGACTGTAAGAGAGTTATATGGTCAGATGAGACCAAAATCAATTGTTTGGGGTCAGATGGGAAGAAATGGGTGTGGAAAAAGCCAGGAGAGGGTTTGAGTGACAGGCTGGTACAGAGGACAGTCAAGTTTAGAAGAGGTTCTCTGATGATCTGGGGTTGTATGTTCTGGGAAGGACCTGGATATGCAACCAAGATTGATGGGAGGGTGGATGCTGATCTCTTTGTCAGCATTCTGGATGATGAACTTCAAGGATCAATCAGATATTACAGAAAAAGCCCACAGATATACTTTTCAGCAGAATGATAACCCCAAACACAAGAGCAAGAAGGCCCAGAACTGGCTCAAAGACAGTGGGTTAAAAGTTATGAAGTGGCCCCCTCAATCAGCAGACCTCAATCCAATTGAAAACCTTTGGCATCACCCTCAAAACTAGACTTGGAGAGTATGATAGGCCAGCATCTGGAATTGCAGAGTTGTGGGAGAGAGTACAAAAGGAGCGGAATGATATTCCAGCCTCTGTCTGTCAAAATCTGATAGAGTATGCCTAGAAAGGTTCAGGCTGTATTACAGGCAAAAGGAGGCTATACCAAGTACTAGAATATTAGAATACTGTTTTATAATATGGGAGGGACAAAACTGTTCAAATGGACTTGTGCTAGTAAAATATTAATAGTGTGGGAAGGAATTAAGATTGCATAATAAAATAAATTGGAACATGTTATTCACATGATAATCTACCACAGTATAAAGTTTGAACTTATTTGGTTGAGTTTTTCTTGAGTTATTTAAGAAACAGTCCAATTTCAAAAATCATTTGAATGGTTTGTCCCTCACTGTATATACAGTTGTTTAAATTTTGGTTTGCCAGCATATTAGATTACAGATATTCTGTAATATAAACTTCATTATCAGAGCTTTCAGCTTGCAGATGTCCAGATTTAGGTCAAAAACTCAAGAAAGAGAAATATAGTTTATTAAGAAAACTTTTACTTGCAAAACAAAACAAGAAATGTTATTTTGAGTTGCTAATGCATCTTGATATATTTGCTTATTTCTCTTATGTTATTTATATTTAGAGTTAACATTTATTCTACATTAGAGGAACAAGTTTTCAAGATTTTAAAATACTTGTTGGCTAGAGAAAAAGAGGTTTTAATGTTTTTGTAAGCATAGCTGTTACAGAGATAAAACTCAAAGCCACAATAACTAAGTTAAAAATTTTACTTGATATTGATCTTTTATACTTGCTTACCTCTACTTTAGGATTAAATTTTTTAAATGTAGACAGAAAATACAAATCAAAGAACTGCAAATGATGCAAATTATCAAAAAGAGATAAATTCTTTAGATATCATCCAGTATTTTCTAAATGTAATAGCATCTTCTAGAAATTTGTTGAAGCTGCTAGCCCTACTAATACACAAGATAAAGAGATTATTGATCTCAAAACTGAACATGTTCAATATGCAAAATACTGTAAATTTGAATATATATAGAAAATGTAAACCACTTTTTGCAACAAAATAGCACTCTGTTAGCTATATTTTAATAGTGTTGCAATAATAGAAATTAATAGAATACAAAGATCAATTTTATTCAAGAAATTTAGATTATATAAACACAGATTTATATGAAAAATAGGTATTTCTTTACCAGAATTTTTTAATTTTATATAACTATTACATAAACATATTCTCCTCAATTTTACAATTCTAACAATACTAAATTTGTCACAAACTGATAAGATCTATATATACTATTTGTGTTATTGCTTGCTGAGCTGTAAATGGTAGACTGATATAATATGGTTCTGCTTGGTACCACTTGGATTCCACTCGGAATTGGATCTAATTGGGTGTAAAATTTGGATGAATTCCACTTGGATTCTGGTCAGATTCTGATCAGATTTTGGTTGGACTCAGTAATGGTGAAACTGGTCAGTACTGGTGGTTCCAATCAGAATCTGGTCAGAAAAAATTGGACATTTTTCTTGCTAATTTGGCAGGGACACTGCCAAACAAAGTCCAGCCCTGGGGCCGACACATTGGAGCAAGAGGCCAGAGCCTCCCGCATCTCAAGTGCAGAGAAAGGGACCCATCCCCAAACAGGCATGTCGGGATGGAATCAAGTATGTTGATATCGAATGCACGGTCCGACGCCAAGTTATAGGTGTTGTGAAGAGCATCCCACAACTGAGGGAGGGTGTGGCAAGGCTGCCCCTGATATTGAATAGCCTCACATGGTGGTAACTTGCACTGCTGGACCCACGACATGAGGTCCCAAGTGTGCTTGTTGGTAATGGATATTTCTGTGATCCTAGAATCAAAGAATACCCATTTGGCTTTTTAACCACCTTTCTATAAAGCTTCCAGTCTTCTGGGAGACCATACTCCTGGTAAGCCTGAAGCACAACTGAGCACTCATCCGTCCACCCACGATTTTGAGCGCCTTCGTGATAGTGACCTCTGGAGCATGTTTCCCAAGCTGCAGAGAATGAATCAGCAATGGCTTGCGCCACTGTGTCAATCTGGTTGGGTGTGTCAAGAGGAGCATGTTCGTCCACTTTCATGGCAAACTCTCCTTTGATGACTCTGACAAAGCGGATTTGCTCCTCTCTGTCGGCTTTGAGAGCTCTGCGGGGTGTGGCCCCAGAATCAGCAGAGATCAATAAAGTAGTAGTGAGTGGGATATGATCTAACTGGCCCTGCACGTTGTGTACCCAGGTGACCTGCGCCATCAGGGTCTGGTCCAGTTGCACGAATACCAAGTCAATCACTGTTGAGCAAAAGCCTTGGATGCAAGGATAGAAGGTTGGCCCCGGGTTCACAAAAGGAGCCTGTTGCAAGCCTAATTCCAACGCAGTATTTAGGAGTTGAGTGGCAACTTCTGGATGGCCACAATGGCCTCCATCCCATTCCTGGGAGTGGATGTTAAAGTCACCCCCATATAGATGAAAGGTGGAAGTGAGGTTGCCTCCTCTGCAAGGAGGAGAGTGGCTGTGTGGGTCTCGTCTGAATAGATGTTCATCAAGTTATAGCTCTGTCCGTTTGCGAACAGGCTGAGAATTAACACATCACGGTGATCAATAAGATCGCGGCGTATCAATGGACAAAACTCTTTCAAGTGGTTAGACACATAGGCCATAACTCTTGGGCGAGTATCGGGTTCAGGAATATGCACCATAGGCAACCAGGCTGGATGCAATAGGCGCCAATGGCATTATCACCAAACTTACAGAAGTAGACGCAGTACTTTACCATCCCCCACACAGTCCATATGGACTCCAGTGGACTCCACTGGACTCCACTGGACTTGCCTATATACTGAGTGTAAAGGTAAACAGAGTCCAGTGGACTCCAGTGGATTCCACTGCACTTTAGTAGATCTTATACTATACATTGAATATGGACTAAAATAACTGTAGTCCACTGGAGTCCACTGGAGTCCACTGGACTTGACACAGTAAATAAATTCAATCTTAACATAAATTCAGATTAGTGGAATAAAGTATATTAATAACTATTTAATACATTACTACATATCTACATGTGAGGGCCAAGACAAAAGGAAGAAAAAGATAATAAAATAAAAAATAAAAAGGGGGAGCAGGAGCAGTACTTTACCATCGTACGTGTCGTCCGTCGGGTCGTCCGTTGGGTCATTGGTACCGCATCCGTATCCATCACTGTTGCAGCCGCCGTACCCGTCCTTGTCGCTGTTGCAGCCACCGTCCGCGTCTCGTCCTCGCCCTCGTCCCTGCCGTCCGCGACGGTCCTCGTCCTGTCGCAGCCGCCGTCCCCGTCCGCATCCTCGTCCCTGCCGTCCCCGTCCCTGCCGTCCCCGTCCCTGTCGTCCCCGTCCCTGTCGTCCCGTCCCTGTCGTCCCCGTCCCTGTCGTCCCGTCCCTGTCGTCCCCGTCCGTGCGTCGTCCGCGTCGTCGTGCCGTCGTCCCTGTCGTCCCTGTCCGTCCCCGTCCGGCGTCATCGCCGTCGTCCCTGTTGTCCCTGTCCGTCCCCGTCCGCTGCCGTCGTCGTCATCCCTGTTGTCCCCGTCGGTCCTCGTCGCTGTCACGTCCGCTGTCGTCGTCCCTGCCGTCCGCGTCGGTCCTCGTCCCTGTCGCAGCCGCCGTCCAGCGTCCGCGTCGTCGTCCCCTGTCGTCCCCGTCCCTGTCGCATCCGCTGTCGTCGTCCCTGTCGCGTCCACGTCCGTTGTCGTCCCCGCCGTCCGGCGTTGTCGTCCCCGCCGTCCGGCGTTGTCGTCCCCCGCCGTCTGCGTTGTCGTCCCTGCCGTCCAGCGTTGTCGTCCCTGCCGTCCGCGTACGTTGTCGTCCCTGTCGCAGCCGCCGTCCCCGTCCGGCGTCATTGTCCCTGTCGTCCCCGTCCGGCGTCGTTGTCGTTGTCGCTGTCGCGTCCACGTCCACGTCGTTGTCATTGTCGCTGTCGCGTCCACGTCCACGTCGTTGTCGTTGTCGCTGTCGCATCCACGTCCAGCGTCCTCGTCCTCGTCCTCGTCCCTGCCGTCCGGCGTCCGTCGCCGTCCCTGTCGCAGCCGCCGTCCGGCGTCCGGCGTCTGCGTCCTCGTCCTCGTCCTCGGTCGTCAACCTCTGTCGCGTTGGGTTGGCTGTCGCCTGGCTCCAACCGACGAGGTGGTAGTAGTGGTAGTCGGAAGAAAGGTTGGGGTCGTCCATTTGATGGTTGTCGTGCCGATTGGCCGATGCCAGGCACGTGTGAGCGTCACATGTTCTTGTGAAATTTGACCCCGCGGACTGAACAAAATACAAAATTGTATCCATAGGGAGGCATTGCTCCTAGTGTATTTAACTATTGTTTCATTTAACTGTCATTTATTTCCATTGATTTTAGTCTTTTATTTTTTGCAATTAATATTAATAACTAATGATCATACTTTGGATATTGTGTTAATTATTGCATCCAGTGGACTCCAGTGGATTCAACTGGACTCCACTGGACTCCACTGGACTGTGCTAATAAATATATTATTTGTTGTTGTTCAGTGAATATTTAAGCCCCAGTCCAGTGGACTCCAGTGGACTCCAGTGGACTTGACTGGACTCATAATCCACTGGACTGAGACTGGACTGAAAATTTGGCAGGAGTCCAGTGCGAGTCCAGTGGACTCCAGTGGACTGCAGTCCAGTTCCAGTCCAGTGGACTGGACAATCTGTCAGCCAGTTTGGCTGGACAGAGAGTCCAGTGGAGTCCACTGGAGTCCACTGGAGTCCACTGGAGTCCATATGGATTGTGTGGGGAAAGGAAAGACCTCAAGTAGACGGTGCGGTGCGTACAAACCTCCAGGAAGGTTCTTGGATAAAAACAATATTGTATGCTAATACAAAATGTTCAAGTATAGTTTCTACGCTTAGACTGGACTTTGCACAATTGAAACTCAAAATTCTAACTGGGAGGTCCTGGACAGTTTGACTCATCCTAACAACTGCTGGTTAGGGAGGATTGGTGCGCGAAAGAATGCACTCGTACCTGATGATATTTCTTGACATGCTCCACTTCTACCGGTCGCACTCCAAAGACAATCCCCTGTTGATCTGGGCTATGCTCCGTATACCGGTGCAACCCCCCTCAAACCCAAGCTGTATTGGCAGTACTTGGGCTTTTACTTTGATCGCAAGCTCACTTTTACTGAGCATGTCCGATACTACTCCACCAAGGCTTTGTCGACTGTTAAGGCAATGATGATGCTTGGCAGTTGAACTCCACTCGAGGTCTGCGCCCTGTCCAGAAGCGTGTCCTCTATCACACCTGCGTACTTCCTATAGTTATGTACAGCTTTCATCTTTGGTACTTTGCAGCTGCTCGTTGCAAAGGCGCCCTCCATCATCTCTCTGTAATGCAGCCGGATCGCTGCATTGTGGATTACTGGTGCATTCGCACATCTCCGACTGGTGGTGTGGAGGCCCTAGTGCGCATCCCCCATCAATCTTCTTCTTTGTCATCTATCTGAGCAAGCTGATTATTGGTTTGCCACCCTGACCCTGACACATCCTGTGAGAGCTTTCCTCTCTCGCTTCAACTGCTGCACTATCGCTGCCGCATCCCTCTCTTTCGATTCAGACTATGTCTGAACCGGAAATCTTCCGCACTAGCAGGACTCTCTTCGAGTCTGACACTAATGTTCTTGCTCTAACGGAGACCCTACTCCCGATGAACCCGCTCTCCAGACTGGTTGTTCGACTAATGGACTGCTTTGCAGACCAAGTCCATTTCGATGACTGCAAGATTTCTCACGGCTGACGCTGACAAGGAATTGAAGCAGCACACCAAACATCTCGATAAGCTCTGGGACAAGATCTCAGAGAATATTGGGACATATTATGCAGGGACAGATGTGAGTCTGCCCCTCTCAGGATGGTATCAAGCCATTGTGGCCTCCAGTCTGTTCAGCGGCGGAGCAGAGCATTGGCACGCTTCGGCATGTCGCAGGCAAAGTCACTGTGCCTGATGTGGAGCTATATGCCATTCATTCTGCAATCGTCGATGCGACTTTGCATGACGATTGCATGGACATTTTCATATTCATGGACTCAATGGCCTCTGCCCATTGAGCTATCGACCCTTCCATCCACTCTGGACAGAGCCACTCAGTGGCTGTCTGTGAGGCCCTTCAGACTTGGTTCACCTGTAAAAATGGCCAGTCAATTACCTTTGTGTACGTCCCCTGCAGTGGGACTTGCATTACAAAGCACACGAGTACACAACCAAACTCAAAGTCACATTGGGCCCATGCCCAGCTACATCATTTGATAGCCTGCATATGCAGGCTGCCCTCTCTTGTGGCACTTCCTGGAATGTCATGTTCCAGGACCCCTAATATCGAGGTCAGAACATCCTCCACCTCAAAACTGTCGACGGGCAGTTGCTCAACCTGGGGGTAAAGACAACCCCTGGGTTCACTTTGTGAACATGAGCTCTCTGCAGCTTTACGCACACATGTGTAGGTGTATTCTGAATCATGTCGCCCCATTGGGTTGTACTATTCCCGATTTAATCTTAACGATGGTCAAACATCGTGCCCGTGTGGGTGTGTTAGAATTGATATTTCAGACTCAGACTGATGGGATCACATGACAGACACCTATGTAGCTGTAGTACACCGCTTGAACTCCTTAGTTACTCACTTCAGACTTCAGGCAAGTAGATAGCTTTGTTCAGTCTCAATACACTCAGTTACTCACTTCGGACTTCAGGCCCTCATTGCCACTCTGTCTGATACAGTGTGACCACAAAACTCGGACCACAGGTGTCTTGCACGTTTCTGAACTTGCCACCTTTAACAGGTTATGGGCCCTGCCCACATTCGCGCTTTAAACGCAATTTCAACCAAAAGTCTCAACTTTTCATTTCCACACTCTTCGGTGTTTTTGCTTGCACTGGCCACACCCGTGCTCATACTGCCACCTCATCACGTCACAATGTTCTGCACATGTTCCCGCATGTCTCTGCTCACTACCACCACGTCACATCACTCTCATCTCGCACAATCATGTCTTCTTCATCCCTGCCCAATTTTGCGAAACTGAATGCTTCCAACTACCCATCTTGGTATGGTGAAATGCAAGCTTGGCTTTGTGCCCAGGGTGTTTGGCGCATTGTTTCCAGCCAATCCAATGCCCCCAGGCAGTCCTCACCATCCAAGAACACTGAGGAGGCCGCACTTTACGCTTGGAACTGTTAAAACTGCATTTCATACTCCCACCTACAGATCACGTGATCTGATCTTTATCATGATTACATCAGCATTGTTGATCTTTATCTATTTGATGCTCCAGATCTTTATCTTGATTCTTATCATCTATATGATGTTTATCAACTTCCTTTTGAGTTTAGATCTGTACCACATAGTATATAAAGACTTGTAGTTCAGTGCCAGAAGTCCCCAGTTACTCACTTAGGACTTCAGGCAAGTAGTTAGGTCTTATGTCTAATATATCCAGTTACTCACTTAGGACTTCGACGGCTTATAGCTCGCTTGTCCCTGTGTCCATAGTTCTATAACTTGGTCACCAAGTGTCTCACATGTTCCCAAGCTCGCCTGCTTTAACAGGAACACCAAATCAGACAAGGCAGCTGGCTACATCTATCTGGCTGTTGAGGAGAATTTTTTTTTTTCTTTTTTTTAATTTAATTTTTTTAAAAATCATTAATTTGTATACCGGTGTGCGAAAGCAGTCCAGTTGCTAAGTACAAATGCCTGACCAGGTAACCACTAAGAAACTGTTTGCCAAAACTACTAAGAGTCTGTTGGAAACACTGAAGCCTACAATAAATGATCGTGCTGAACACACAACAGGGTAACTACTGTGGGGATATAACGCCAACCTCGATGCAGAGTAAGAAACACAAACAAAACTTATCTACAAAGAACAACCTCGCGGGATATAGACCAGGAGTGACCCCGGCCTTAGGAAGCCTGGGGTGAAGCAGATGCAGCACCAGCAGGAAATAACTAACAAGGGGCGGGGGGCGCCCAAGTCCAGCAGCCAAGACTAGCGGTACCAGCTCTCTCTAGTTCCCACATACTCAATGCTGTTCGTAGCGGCCTAGGTCCTGAGCGGGGTAGGTGAGTCAAACACTGAAACCAGTAGCGAGCCAAGTCCCGCCAAAACGGCCCTTCCCCAGGAATTCTCAAACAACCGCAAGCCAGGTGGATAATTGGCCCATGCCCATCAAGACCACCAAATGAGGACTCCCCCACAATACCCAATGTCAGTTGTCAACCGATGCCCGCAAGGGGGAGCCGAGCGGAAGGTGAACACTTTTGGGTTCATCTCCAAAAATGAGTGAAGGTAGTACAACATAGTCGGCTGCCTAAGCTTGCAAGCCCTGGGAGGACAATAAGTCCTTTTGCAGGTGAGGATATGCGTGCGGGTTTCCCAAGGACACCCACATGGACACAACATTTCACTGTCATTAAGATTGAACCAGGAATAGTAAGACCGATGGCAATAGTAGTGACCAGCAGTTTTCATATTTTAGGGACCTATCCACAGATGTGATTTGAATAGGGCCTAAGGGTAATGAGATGCATTTCATTGTTTCATAACAAGCCTAGCCTGACTATCATTACCAGTGGGCTTTTCATTTCTTTCAATCCAAGTCTGGCTATCGTTATTGTGGCCTTTCGTTTTTTTCAATACAAACAGGCATTTCATTTCCTTGTGCCCTATTTCATTATCCCAGGATAAATACCAATATATTCCAATGCAGATGGGAATTTATTATATAAGATTACATAACACATACGTATTCTGTTAGTTGCCTCTATTTAATAAATATACCTTAGCTCTTTTCAAATTATGGCCTCAAATCAAAACATTATATAAGATATCACCTGATCCCATCCACCTGGGGTGGTGACATAAGGAAATGCTCAAATATATGTTTTTGTTACTATATATAGCAATGCAGATTCTATCACATTAAATTCTCTAAGTTATGATAGCCAAATAAATGAATGAAATATATAGAAGTAATGAGATACCTTCACCTTTAGTTTATGAAAGTTTTTCAAATTTGTAATATCCCCATGGGGATAAGATAATCCTAGAAGATTATGAAATCCTCAGCATTACAATTCAAGAAGTTATGATATTACAATGTTAATGAAATACTCAGAAATTATGAAATATAATAATAGTCCCAAAGTAATGAGTTCCATAGATAATGAAATTCCTGATGATAGCCAGGCCAGGTTGGAAAGAAATGAAATGGCCACAATAATAGCCAGACTTGGATTGAAAGAAATGAAATGCCCACTGGTAATGATAGTCAGGCTAGGCTTGTTATGAAACAATGAAATGCATCTCATTACCCTTAGGCCTATTCAAATCACATCTGTGGATAGATCCCTATAATATGAAAATGTTTGTCACTACCACTCCCAATGGACGCATGATTCAGAATACACCTACACATGCATGCGTAGAGCTGAGGAGAGCTCATGTTCGCAAAATGAACCCAGAGGTTATCTTTACCCCCAGGCTGAGCAACCGCCCCGTCAATGGTCTTGAGGTGGAGAAAATTCTGGCCTCAATATTCAGGGTCCTGGAACATGATATTCCAAGAAGCTCCTCAAGACAGGGCAGCCTGCATGTGCAGGCTGTCAATGATGTAGCTGGGCGTGGGCCCAGTACGACTTTGAGTGTGGTTGCGTACTCGTGTGCCTTGTAATGCAAGTCCCACTGCAATCGCGAAGGGGACGTACACAAAGGTGATTGACTGGCTATCCTTATGAGTGAACCAAGTCTGAAGAGCCTCACAGACAGCCACAGAGTGGTCTCATCTTAAGATGTTGATGCGTTGTCATACACCAATTTTGATTGGATATGAGATTTATCTATAAGCTTAGAGCGTCTGTCTTGACTCCCATTGCATGCAGAAGCCAGGGTTATTATTTTGCATTTTTATCTGAAGCACATCCCTCAATATTCAACGTCAAAGCCCATTCACAGTCCACTTCAAGCTCCATTCCAACTTTCAATCTCCACTTCAACCATTTGATCAGTTACATTCCCTATCAATGATTCAATCGTCTATCTATTTCGAACCTCAAGGCTATGCACAGATTATTCTTGGACATCATTCCTATCCATCCTAGTACACACAGCACTGCACAGCATCATATATCACCATTGTCATCAGCATTTGATCATCTACAACTATTTGGTCCTTACGCTCCGTATACCGGTGCGACCCCTCTCAAACCCAAGCTGTACTCACTGCTGGCGCCGACCGCTGTATGTCTGACATACAGCGATTTATATACATGACTTATGTAAGAATTGATGTAAGTATGACATATAGTATTTATGTTTAGAAATAATACAGATATCAAACATATATTCTGTTCGGTAGCTGTATTTTGAACAAACACCGTTTCTGTTTCTAAGCTGTAAGTAAATAAAACACCTGAATAAACATGACTTCTTTTCTTTGGCTGTTTGTCAAAGATACAGAATAGCTGTATATAATAGCTGTATGTAAAACATACAGATATGGTGTATATAATTGCTGTATGTTATACAAATATGACTTGTGTAAATAGAACTTACAGTTAAAGAACAGAACTTCTGTTAGTAAAACAAACAGAATTTATGTATGTAATTACTGTATGTCGACCTTACATCGAAACATACAGTATTCGACTCGCTCAGCGAGTCGATGAGTGCGCGAAGAATTCGCATTTCGAGCGCTGACGGCGACTTCGCACACGACATTTAAACAATTGAATGTACTTTATTATCGACTCGCGGTTCATTCAATTTAATCCATTTGACGCGATAAAGACGCGTATTTTACTGACTACAGAGTGCAAAGATCTATTTAGTTAACCATTTGTAAACGACAACACCAAAGTGAATCGATACTTAAGCGCGCGTGAAGAAACCGGGCACAAATCCCACTATCAACTTTTTCACCATCATCCGTCACATCGAGTACATCCTCGCTACGCACTCACACCGAATACCGAATATCAATGTCTGGCGCTAATTCTTCTACAGAGCAAGGTAAGTGTCGTTGTATATCTAAGAAAATAGCTCATCAAACTAACCTAATGATGCCCAGACGTAGAGATGCACGTCTACGCGCGACTTCGAGACTGCGATGAATGCGGTCGAGAAGGTAAGGAAATGTCGCTATCGACTCATTCGACGGTCATGGCCTCATACCCGTTCGGCAGTCTCGACAATCCAGCGAGAGGGGAGAGATGACGCGACCGATGCAATAACGAAGGCGTTGGCCCTCCTCGGTGAGTCGTCGCTGTGCTAGCCGTCAAGTTTCCAGCGCGGCTCACGTTAGTTATTCCCCGCCGAAGATCTCAACTCCAAGGATGCAGCCACTCGGTCGGACGAGGAGATGGATATCGATAACGAGGAAGCGTCGGGAGCCTTCAACGAAGCGGGAGAGGCTATGGAGGACGTGAGAGACGGTAGCTCGGGCGATAAGGGGAGGGATAGGGGGACTGTGACGAAGAGTCGAATGAGGAGGAGAAGATGGAGATATAAGGCGCTGTATGGCCACTTAAAAGACGATGAAATGTGACGAGAAGGGTATGGGAAGGGTATGGTTTGATCGACATGATATGTAACATAAAACAGTGCGGTGAAGCACACACATATAGATCCAGTTTGACCAAAGGGGGAAGAAATATGCAAGCTATGATCATTCAATGCAAAAACTTTTCATTCTGAGCACGGACTTCCTTGGAGAGATAAGGCCAAGTCAGAGTCCTAACCACCTCTTTCTTCAGCTTGCGCTCGTCGCCACCCGCGCATTCTTTCGCCAGCTTGATCTCCCATCCGCACAGAATATACAGCAGTCGCACGTTTGACTGAATGAGCACCGAGAGCCGCCGCGAGCGAACGATGGCGTATCGCATCCAGCGAGCGGCAGGCTAAGGTGCTTCATCACCTAGGGCGATCTATACCGAAAAAAGAGGGAAATAGATTAAAAACACGTCATATAAAAGAACACGATAAATCATCTATACGCACTGTGACAGTCGCGCTCAGCGACACGCCAGCGTCGAGTTTTGCTGTTGTTGATGGCGCTGCTGATGCTGTTTATGTTCATGTTGGTGCTGGTGCTGATGTTGCTGAGGATGATGTTGCTGGGGTTGGTGCTGCTGTTCCGTTCGACGGTATCCCGAATCCCAGCTCAATAAACATGTTCTTCCAGTAATGCGCGTCAAGATCGGACGCGTGCGCAGGCACCGCCGGGCGCTGTGATCCGTTATTTCCCATCCCGTTCCCGATCCCAGTGCCGTTACAGTCACGGACAATCAAACTCAACTAAAAATCAGCTTTTATTCATGGCCCCCAAAACCATCGGAATCAGTAGAATCCCGTTTAAGGAGCTTCCCGACCAACTTTCAGCTCATTCTATCGAGCCGTTCCATTTTAAATTGCCAATTAAGGAATGCACACCCTAAAATATTGGCCGGATCCTTAAAAAACCGGTAAAATCATGAAAAATAGCGGAATCGCTTTCTTTTTCAAAGAATGGAATGATCCCAAAGTTCGGTGGGATTTTATCGAGCTGTTCCTCCCTAAAATTTTCACAAAATCCTATTGCCTAAGCCACAAATCACTGATTACTTTCGTAAGGCAAAGAAGAACGCAAAGAGAAACATTACCGGCGTTTGGAATCAATCGAAAACAGCTTCCCATGTCCATTCTGTGATCCATGGCGACCTTGATGAGCAATTAGATAATGATGAAGGATGGGAGGCTAGCCCAATCTACAGTGAATGAAAGTGAGAAGTCCATCCGGCAGTTTGATTCGAATAAGGATACTTAGTTTGCTTTTGAACCGCTGCATAGTTGTGGACGTCAACAACAGGATGCCCTCACAGCCAAGCACGCCTAATTATCGAGCATATAAATGATAAATAGACAAACAGAGACATAAAATCCCTCACCTGAACGAGGTCATCATATTTAGCGAAGTTCGTCTGGTTGATCGCGCTGATTATGACATCGTTCGTAAAAAATTGCCAGACGACAGGCGGGCGGAAGGTGTTGAATCCGTCATCGTTGGCAAAGTGATGCATTGCAGCTCTATTTAAGTGAGCAATTCAAATTCATTTTAGCCAACGAAACACAAATAACATTTGGTCAGAAAGCGACGCACACCATCAGAGTTGCATCCAAAGTCGAACACCCGAAGTTGAACACGGCAATGTTGATTCCGACATGTGAGAGTTTTCCTGTCACCCTAGAAGTGAGACTCGCAGAGCAAGCAGGAGACGGATCAGACATCGACGTTGCGGGGACAGAAGATGTTGCGGGCTTGCTGGTGGTACTTGGGGTGGAACTTGGCTTTGTGGCCATGGCGGTTGATGAGCTTGAAACGACACCAGGCAAGCATTGAGAGTAGTCTAAACAAACGATTGTTATCATCCATGGTAGCATGAAAGCTATTCAATGGTGATCAGACTTACATGGATTGGAGACTATACGTGTAGCTCCAGAAACGCAGGTCGTCAGCGCTCTGCCCAACCCTAAGATCATAGTAGAATTAAATGCGTCAGAGAGAGAAAGGCGATGTAGCTCGAGTAACTTGGAGTTGACCAAGTTCAGCGGTGTGCTTTAGGAATATATATATACACACCTGTATAGTTGTCCACTCCCCGTACGACGTGCTGGCGACATCGCTGCAACGCCGCACATTCAACAGCACGTCCATCTGGGACGGCCACAAAGAACCAAGGAATGCGTCCTTTTCTGTTGTCATCTTAGCTATCTATATCATGCATGATTGAGGTTTCAACAGGAGAAGGACCACTAGGTATAAAATTTTGAAACTTTACCATTTCGTGGAGGTGCTCAACGTCTTCCTTCAGAGTCGATGGATCTACCAAACACTAATCAGCGAAAAATCATCCAATTTGAGAGAAGAAACCGACACCACAACGGGTTAAAGAACATTTCATTATCATTCCTGGCCGTCCCAAGTACGTTAATTACCTATGCATTTCCACCACAACCAAATCTTTGGCGCTTAACGCTTTCGTCCACGGTGTCCTCTTTTATTTGTGGAATTGTTGTGGAATACATTATACTATCTATATCTTGTTATTATTCTACAGATTTGAAAGCTTATACAAGGAGCGGTTGAACAAGATAGGTGAAAACGTGAGCTACAGTTGAGCAGAACTTGGCAGGCTGAAACGCAAACTAGGTGCTAGAAGGTTGGAAAGAAGAGGAAAGCGTTACATTGTCACAGCAGCGCCTTTGATATGCGACGACAATTTCTATGCCGTCGCTTTTGAAAAGCGCCTCCTCGGCTTTATCGGCATAAAATTCTGCTCCGGATATCATCATCGCGCACTTATTTTATCACGCTTTCCCCTTCTCATCCCACCCATCGCACTTGTAAAAGAAGTATGAGAGTCCGTAAATAACAATTGTATGATGGAGTAAAGACTGTATCGGAAAGAGTAATGACTGATCCAAGGAAAGAAAAAGAAAAGTAAATGGGTGTCAAACCTGAACTACAAGCAATAAACGACGCTGAAAGGAGAGAAACCCGAATTCAAGATGAGTGCGCCACAACTTACACTTCATCGCTGCTGCTAGGCTCATGCGACTTCTCTCTATTGTCGATCGCATCTCGAATGCGGGCCGCCACCCTCTTGCCTTCTACCCGCCGCAAGGCTTCCGATTTGTACTTGAGGATGAGTTTCAACGCACTCCTTACAGGCCAGCAATTGTCGTAGTTGGTCAATACAGGCCAGTGGTCAGCGTCCATGGCCTGTGTGAAGTCAATACACATAGTTAAAGTGAAAATAGATCACACACCATCTCACAGATCTTATTTATAAGCGTCTGGTTCTGTGAGCGATAGCTAGCGTTAAGTCGAAGTGTCCTGGTGGCTTCCCTGCGGATATAAGCCTGCAAGATAGAGTAAGATATTAAGAACAGATATCTGCTAACATAGGAGTAAACTCTCACCAACAATGTTTCCACATCCTTCTTAGTCCAGTTGTAAGTGTTCTGGAGGATGTCTTCCAAATTAAATCCGCCAGAGCCCGGGCGACCAGGTTCCCCTACGGGCTTGGGGATTATGACCACTCTTGAAGGACCAGCTCGTGCACTCGATGGTCCCGCTGTGGGCAAAGTGGATGGTCCCACGGTGGGTGGGTTAGATGGAGGTGGTGTCGATGGATCGGTGGCTAATGGGCTCGCTACGGAAGATGGACTAGAGGTAGGACTTCGCAAGTCCCAGTTAATCCGCATTCCTACCTTAGGAACAGCTGGAGGAGGGCGAAATATCGGCGAGAAATTGATGCGAGATGTGACTTGAGGGTGGGGATATGCGAAGTATGATCCAGGTACTTCTGGCATAACGGAGGGTTCCACCAGGGAAGCTCCACCAGGAACGGGCAATGTGATACAGCGGTAGGCGTTAATGAAGGATTCCATAGATATGTAATGTCGCAGTTGTTAAGTTAAGATTGAAAAAAGGAAAGGTAAGGATAAATTGGGTAGTAAACGAGATTTAAGTTTTCTTATGTATGCACTGAGCGAGGCAAAGGGATGGCGATATATTGGGTACGGTATTGGAAGAACTCGCATAGCTCGCTTTGAAGTCCATTTTTCATCTGCAGCTGGAATAAACCCTCGCTTTCAACTCGCTTTCATGCGCCCAAATATCACTCATGCCTGGAACTTCGAACAATGCCCTTTCAGATTCCTTTGTAACATGGAGAAAAGGGAAGGTCGGAAAGGGACCTTAATTTTGATCGCTCACTTTCTTATAAAGAGCAGATTTCAATGCCAGCGATCGGCGGGACGGCATCAGCGGCATGAAAATCCGCCCACCACAAAAGGCCACCCAAGGCTTATTCACACGGTTTCCTTTCCTCTTCGACAACACACCAACAGTACACTATAAAATCACTGTCGCAATTCAAGACACGAGTAGATACTCAATAAGATAGCATCGTATATTACTTTTGACGAAAATTACCTTCTGCATTATGAAAGAAAATAAGGGTGACAAAAAGCCCGAAGTTGTATCGGAGATTTATTGAAATATGGCGCACAACGATCCAGTATCAAAGGAAACTGGACAAAGGAAACCATATATAGGCGATGATCGCGTTTGAATAGTAAAGAGAGAAAGTACCGGCGATCAAGCGTCAAAGGAGACTTGACAAAGGAGACAAAATTCGAAGTGGCTTGGTCGTGGCGCACTGGTGATCCAATGCCAAAGGTGAGCTGACAAAAATGACACGATGTGAACTTGCTTATACTTGGCTCACTATAGATAAACGATGTTGGATTAAGAGCACCCTCATCCCACTTTTCGCATCAAACTCATCAACCTCGACTTCAAGGCCAATTTCCCTGTTTAACTTCTAAGATATGAATCTGGCGAGTACACGCCTTCGAGGAGATGACATTTGCGCTAACCTTTGACTTAGAATGCTTCATTTGTCCTCGCGAAGGAGCTCAAGAACCCGGGGTCGAACATGTCGACCATTTACTCTTTTCCAATAATGCAAAATTCTTGCTCGCTGCCGGTATGTTCAGCCATGTTTCGACTTGGTATAATCTAGCTAAAATGAGAATTTAGGTGACAGCGACAAGGTATTTGTTTGGAACACAGAAACATTCCGAACAGAACAGGTCTTGGAAAATAAAGGCTGGGGCCAAGTTACCTGCTCTTGCCTGGGGCATACAGCTGAGTCGCCTGCGAGGAAGCCATAACGGTGCTGTGCGTAGGATCTGTTGTAGGCAGTCTAAGTATCTTTATCATGGACTCTCGGTCTGTCAAGGTCGGTCAAGTAGTCAACGCAATGTTTTTCTGTTCTTACCATTTTCAAAGCCATTTGCAGAACGGGGGACCATGACACAACTTTTCACCCCAAACGATACAGTGGAGAACGTGGCGTTTGACAAGATCAATGGCAGACTGGTGGCTTCCAGCCATTCAGGTGCTGTGAAGATGTACCACATCGAAGCTGCCGGTGAGATATATCCTTTGTATCACTTGTTCCCAAGACTTATCCAAGAGCCCTCAGCAGGTTTGGTGAGACTCATCTGGGAAGCTCCTAGCAATCGACCAGGTATTCCCACATCTGTAATCTTCTACGGCGCCAGGAGCCAGAATCTCTTGTCTTTTGGATTAGAAGACGGCGTCGCGTATGTTATGTACCCTCAATCATTTAACAATGCTAATGAATGCCTTAGTCGTTGTCGAGATGCCGCCAATGGCGACGTATTATGGAGCAAAGAACTAGCTAGCGGGATGTATGTATTTCGCATCGCACTCTCATTACATATGGCTGATAAATTACATAGCGGATCCGTTGCCTTGTCGAGTGATCAAACAGCCGTGATCGTCAACAACCTGAACAACGGCAATTTTGATGTCTACCATCCTCCCGATATGTCACCCGTTCAGTCTCTTGCCGTAGGAGACTCCGCGACCACGCTCCGCTACTTCATCAAACAATGCGAATTCATTGAAGGATCGAAACTATCAATTTGTGGAAGTCACACCAATAAAGTCTACATCTTTGATGTAGCCAACAATTATGTTCTTCAAACGCTTACTTCTAGCCGAGTAAAGGTTGGTTTATTCCGTCGCCCTGAACATTTTTCGAACTTATGTCTTGGACGTCAGAAACACATATGACCCAAGCTGTTACAGTCACTCGGGCGGAAAGTCGAAAAGTGCTCATTGCAGCATCCTCCAATGGGTCTATCTACCTATGGGAGAAACGGGCCGTGGCTTTGACGACCGGCAATAACGATGAGAGTCGTTCTGGAACCACACTCTCCAGCTACGTGAGGACCCATAGCCCTCTGTTTTTCTTTGTTGCCCTCGTGACATACCCCACCTGGTCACCATATGCTTTCGCCGTGAGATCTTCTTTAATTTTCTTATAGGTCCATTTCTGACGTCTTCACTTTGTTTCTTAGTTTTTGCGTTTATAATTGCGAAGATGAAAGAAAGTGGATTTATTAAGGAGGAGGGGCATGAACATTCTTAGTCAAATATCTCTACCTTGGTTTACATAATTGTTTAGTTTTACTTGCATTCGGCGATGTCGTAGTAGAAATCATTTTGGAAGGAGACCTCCAGAAACAATGACAGATTGACAATGTCTTCTCTGAATGAAGGACATGCGTGAAGTCGCCGCTGCCTTTTCTGGCATGGAAGACATGATATTCGGTTGAATATGCATAATTGAAAAAATTTGTAGATATTAAGTTGACCAAGGCTTGCGCCTACCTTGGGAACCTAAAGATCACAACCGCGTGATACATTTCCGCAGGTTTGCTGGTGTTGGACGGGCAAGCCAGGGTCTTTCCGTATCGACTTGTACTTAAATCCTCCTTCGCCTGTTCAGGTTGCTGGCCCGAGAAGTCTTTCCTCAACCCCTCGATGAAAACCCGCCGCCGCACATACCGTGCCGCGGTCGCATTAACCCTTACCAGGGCGAGCCCTACTACGTCGAGATCACTCTCAGCCCCAGCAAGACTGAGGTTGAAAAGGCCACTGATGTCCCTGCCTCTGTCACCCTCGCCGGACTCAACTGACGACAGGTAGCCAGGGGACAGATTGAGGCCCCCGCGCTTAATTGTCTCATGTAGGTTGTAGGAGTGTTTATTTGCCATCACATATCGAATTCTCTTTTTGTTGCGACTATGACCACGGCTCATGAATCGAACTCGATGGACCGGTAATGTTTTGCGACCACTGGAGCCTTCGAACTCTTCGATTTACCATACTTTCTGGGCAGGACGGTCCCGCAGCAAATTCATGGGTGTGCGGGAGTCACGTCGACGCGATTTACTCACGTATTTCGCGAAGACCGATCACGCTCTGAAATGACGGAGCATGGGCTGTTTTGCCACCGGAAATGTCAATGATGACGGAAAATATTAAAAAAGACAAGATTTTGCAAAGCGCAGAGAAATTTGTTAATACGATATCATAAGAGATTTATTAAAAATATGCTGTACTTTACGAGTCACTGCGATATACGAAGAATGATGTGTAACAAGTCGATAGAGTCAGAAGGTCGTGTATCAGTGATGAATGTTTGGATCGATTTCGTCATGCTCCCCAGGAAAAGGCTTCGGGGCCCGCGGTTCCAGCAACTTTAGTTCAAGGTCTGTTTTCGATTCGAACCAAATTGGATGATAATAATTGGAAGGCCAGTTCTTCGGCGCGGACCTGGTACTGACAGGTTGACACTGCGTTGGTCGAAGGCGCATATCGGGTTGGGCTCCCGGTCGCCTTCCGCCATAGACATTCTGCTTTGGTAAACAGCCGTCTGCAGTGGTTACCGTGTTTAAGAAGGGGTGGATTACGCCAAGACAACAACTTGACTCTTTTGACGCCTGGACCGTCGGACTCATCAGAGCTCATCCCGTCTTCACCAAGTGTGTCAATCGCCTCTGCGTGTCGGTTCTTGCCGGCTAATAGGCAACTGTTTAAATCGCGTTTGGAAAAGCTGGGAAAGAAGGACGATTAGAAAACGAAGGCGCAGTGGTTGTATAATTACCTTTGTCTGACGAGCACGACCCCGTTTCGACGCCTGTTCGCGCTTCAAATCGTTAGCTAAATGCGTCGCGACTCTTCCGCAGTCTCGTCCGGCCTCTTCATGGAATGAGCCATATGGTCCTTTAGGGTAATGATACGAGCAATAAAGCACTCGGCAATTTCTTCCTCTCGTCCTTGTAAATCTGATTTACGTCTAATCAGTGCGGCGGCAAAGAGTTCGGCCATGTGTAGATTCCAAAGAGTCTTTGGCCTCTCGAAATAAAGTTGGAAAGGTTTCATTTCTGGAGGCTCGTTCACTATTTTCAAATCGCTCCACTTCTAAATGATCAGCGAGATGGGATTCGGCAATATCAAAGAAAATTTTTCTGTCTTGATGGTCTGGTGGAAGACTTAAACATTCGCGTAAAAGGCTCGAACCGAGTCCTACCAATCATGACCCAGATCAGAATATGTTTACGGATTAGAGAGCAAAAAGACCATACCGTCAGATCCGTACGATCAAGGGGGCGAGGACGCCCTGAAGCTCTTTCTTTGAAAGGCGATGGGAGAGGCTTCATTTTCCTTTTCAATGGTGTTCGATCATTCGCGAAATCGGCTCGCAAGCCATTGACACTAGCTGCCACAGTTTCCATGCAATTGAGAAGCCTCTCTGTTATATCCAGCGAAGGTGGTGCAGGAGGATCGCGACTGGGTAAAGCATTTGATGGGTTGGATGGTAATTGATCCCCACTGCGATGTGAAGAAACTGAGGAGCCGGAACTTGGATTGGGAATCGGAGCAGTAGATGGCTGAGGAGCGACTGAGGAAGTTGTTGCCTCTTTTGTAGAGGCAGATTGAGCGGCATGTCGAGCCTTGTAAGCTGCAGGTTGATTTGAGCGAAACAAACCTGGTGGGTTGACTTCCGAGGTTGACGGCATGGAAGAATTTAAAGTATGGGAATCCTGAGGTCGAGCACTCCTTGTGGCCATATATCTGATTGTGGAGGTTGATGGAGTTGAAGAATAGCGTTGTGGGAAGGTACCGGAACTCGATACCGCTCATTTCCTGAGACCGGAGTTGGAGATCGCAAGGCCGTCCGAATGGAGGCCTGATCCTCCGGGAAATGTCTTCAAGATACATGTCTTCATCATCATCGGATAGCAGTGGCGCAGTGTTCGGTTTTGAGGCAGAATTGTTTGGTGGAAAACGGGTCGATCCTATGCCCTCTAATTTCTGGACCTGGTGTTGAACGTTGTGTCGAAGTGAAGTCTTCGTTATCCTCATCCTCATCCGTAGAGGGTACGTGTTGGTGGTGGTTGGTTTGAGGGTGGCAAACTCGGATTCCGACGTTGCCGTATCTAGAGTCCATTGAGCATCGATCACATCTCTAAAGTATCAACAACTCACGCTAGAATGCAACGAGTTGCCGTTGCGTTTATTCAGCCCCATCTGACAAACAGCAAGATTAGTCTTTGGAAGTTCATGTTATACTTTTCAAACATACAAGTCGTAGTCTGGCGGCCTCGCGTTGTTTTCCCAAAGTTGAAATTGCGTTAGTATCGCTCGGTTTGGCCGCTTCCTGTCTCATAACGTTCGCAATGCGTTCTTCCAAAATCTTTAAGTAAATCCTCAGCCAAATCTGAAGCACCGATCAAACAGCGCATAGACCTACCTTATTTTTTCTTGTTCTTGCTCGAGAGCGGTCCGCAATGAAGTCGCGATCTGTACTTGTTGAGATTCACTCGACTCCAAGTCATTCTGACGACCTCGACCGCTGTCTAATCGAGCTTTCAGTTGTGCGAGCTGGGCATGCACATTAGCCTGATGAAGGATCATGAGCTGCATTCGCTGTATTTAAAATGGCATTGACAACGTACCAAAGATGTATCATAGCTGGTTTTCAATTCGCTGAATTGCGACTCGTATTCCTTTTGGCAGCGCTCTACAGAACAAGTGTATTAGAGGTAAGAAGGAGTATATATCGATGAAGAGACAAACCAAAGCTTGCTCTTGCTGAGCTTGTAGTCTTTTTCCCTCATTGACATATCGTTATTGAGATCGTTCAATCTGCTAATCTTCTGTCTCAACTTCTCTTGCTCAGCACTGTCGTTTGCTGCCCGGTTCCGCAAGCCGTTCATTTCGTTTTGTAGGCTGATGATCCGTTGCTCGCCTTCGGCTACTAATGCGCTTTTCATTACCAAAAGACTGACGAAGTGCTTGAATCTCGTTGCCAGCTGCAGTAATCTGGTCGTTGAGTTGCGCAAGCTGGTTCGGTGCGCTCGGTGATGTGTTCCGATGGGATTTAAGAGTTTGGTTGAGACCTTCAATCGTGGTATTCGCCGTCTGGATCTCTGAATGCAGACTATTGATCGTGCTGGCGCTTCGTTTTTCGAGTTCATCTAGCCGTATTTGCAATGTCGAGATGGTAGCAGATTGCTCCTGTCCACGCTGCTGAACGGTCGATTCGAAGGATGACTTGAACTGTTCGTGTTCGTTCCGAAGTTGTGAAAGCACACGTTCCAAGTCTTTAGACTTCTTTTCTTGGTCCCGAAGTTTGGTGATGGCCTTACTGAAGTCGGCTTGTTGATTGTTAATGGTAACATTTAAGCCTTTGGACGCTTTTTGTGCTCAGCGATTTCAACTTCGAGTTTTTGGCGTCGTGCTTCCGAATCATTCTTTGCCTTTTCCAGTTGTTTCTGGAGATTGTCTATGAGCTTCTGTTGAGAATCGGACAACTGGAAAATCGGCAATAAGTACATATACTGTATCAGAGAGGAAAGAATAGACGGACTTTTTGTCGTTCCTTATTGAACGAATCCGTCATCCTTTGCTGTTGCTCCTTAAGTTGGTCCTTAACCTGGAAATGTACAAAATAAATGTCAGAATGTATGGACTTTAACTTGACGTACGTGATCTTTAACCAATTGATCTCTCATTAATTGTGCTTTATCTGGTTCTACAACTTTGACTTTACGTTCACATGGTGGTCGGTAGCAGGTCGTTTCCTGGGGTTGTCCGCCCTTGAAATACCACAGGCGGTTGATTCTGACGGCCGAAGAATGTACGAGGAACTCCGGATATGGCAGGACCAGTAGCCATATTGTCCAAATTTACAGAATGATTACGATCAGGCACACCATTTTCAACTCCATCAGACTGAGGATGGCCTGTTTGAACTGGAACTGATTGAACAGTAAAACGCGGAAAGCCGGTATTGACAGTTGATCGAGGGTCCAGCATCAGCGCGACCGCCTCCAGAAGTTGTCGGATAATCTGTAGATGTATCCATCGTCGTGGATGGGACGTGTGTACCGTCACGATTTCCAACTTCACTGGATTGAAGGCGACTAGTATCAAACCGGAACGGGATGGAAGATTGTGCGTTGGTGCTGGAGTTCCCAAAACGAGTAGACCGTGGAAGGTCAGCATTAGCAGCGGTAGACGACTGTCCGTCCTCGTTGGGAGCCAATTGACGGGGCCCGGTATCAGCTAGTACGGTGGGCGCATTGGTGGGCGGATAATCTGCAGATGTATCCATTGTTGTTGGTACGACCGGAGGTGCAAATAATGAAGCGAGTCTCTGGGTAAAGTTCGCTGCCATAATACGGGCAATGGTTGGGAATGAATGAGCGATAGAGGATTTTCAGTAATTTATGGACATTTGGTTTAGATAGGGTCTTTGTCGCGACAAAAAGCTTTGTGAATACCGGAGGCACGAAACAAAGAAAGGAGACTCACTTAAAGAGATATTACGGATCCCAGAAACAGCACACTAAACACCCGCATCTTTCTGAGTAACTTTGCGCATCTACCTCCCATCCTCTCCGTCGTCAAGAATGGTATCGGCATTGCAGACTTTCAAACCTACTACGAAAGTGAGACCAGGCAGTCTATAACAATCCGCCGTTACTTACCTTCGCTAAGGATGTCCAATTACTCATACACGCCCGATATTACGGGAGTACATCCAATCGAGCAGTCACTAAACGGGTCCACACATTAGCCAATAGAAGCGGTCGAAGTCCAAGGTTGGAGCTGTTGATGGGTGGAAAACTACTCCAACCCTACATACACGACGGGGTGGTGGTGATTGTAAACAGAAAAGGCGAAATAAGCCGATTCCATTTGTCGGCAAGAATCACAAGCGTCTACCCTCCAACAAATCGCTGAGGGATTGGGCAAACGGGCAGTGGAAAGGAGACGTAGTAGCCTTCCGGAAAGGCCATCGACACGAGTTGATCAACCTAGCTCCAGGAGATGTAAAGTTAGTTGATTACGCTGTAAAAGGTGAGTTATTGTTTTCAATGGCATAGATGAATACTGATCAGTACCTAGATTTCTGGAAACCGTGGTGCAAAGTCGACGGTTCCGCATTCCAAGAAACCTGGTTTTCTTCAAGCCTTGATCATCCTTGATTCTTTACTTTCGTTCCACCCTTAATTTGTTGTAAACTACTGGACACGTATAACGATTTACTGTAGCACACTTATCATAATCAATTCTACTCAATATCTGGCTTACTGCAGCACCTCGCTTGTCAATGTGGTGGCAAGGGAGAGAAAGAAAGCGTGTGAAAGCGTCAATAGCGCCGTGATAGCATGCTGAAATTTTCATGCCGCGTTGCCGGATAAAATCATCGCGCGACTGTTCGGCTTGAGCGGCTTGGAATTTTGGGGTACATACGGACCTGTTCAACTTATTCTCACGCTTTCCTTCTTCACACTGACCATACTGTCCTCCTAGGTTCGACGCTATAAACGCGTCAACAGGTAAGTTTAGAAAGCAGTAGATACTTTATATGTCGATGAAAAATTGAATAATGTGATGAATCGAGTGGTAAACGCTACAGAGAGCGGAATGAGAGTTTTTAAAAGTGTAGTTTTGTACCGTTGTATCCTACGCTGACCCTGACCCAGTGCAATTATAACACGAAAGTCAGTGTAGATACAGTAAAGTCTGAACGTGAACACATATATTTCTTAGAATACGAGATGAAGAATGTATGTTATGTCTTCTTATATCGAACTTTCCGTACTTACATCTTGGCCGAAGATAGATTCAAGAGTGCGTCAGTTTCTGGACATGGAAGCTCAGGTGGACGAAGAAGGGATTTCGGCGAGGAGGATGAAGCAACAGAACGCGACAGGGAAGGTAATCCTTTCTTGTTCTTGAACCTCATAACTCTCGCACCAGTATTGACAGCCACACCTAGAT
>JAJIRX010000761.1:0-25443 GCA_023853785.1 Psilocybe azurescens | reverse complement strand
GGTGATTATCGGAAGAACTGATTCGGCACAGGTCTTGGGGATGGAAGAAGCCATCACACGTCTAAGGCTTGCCGCTGATGCTGGAGCAGATGTCTGTTTCATCGAAGGGGTCAAAACTGAAGAACTACTTCGTTCAACTGTTGCTGCCCTCGCACCAAAACCCGTGCTGGTTAATGTCATATCAGGCGGCCTCACACCTTCATTTACCACTTCTGAAGCAGAGACCATGGGGCTAAAATAATCAGTATGTTTTATCCTCCCGCCAGGGGCCCTTTGCTAAAGAATCTTCTAGTATTCTCACTGGTATCATGCGTTGCCATGGTGCACGGTGTGCGAGCTGCTATGAAGTCGCTCAAAATTACGGGAACCGACTTCAGTTCGGCAAAAGGGATGGATCCCAAATCATTTTCGAAGTAATGGGTATGCTCTTGAATTTTTGTCCTCCATATTGTTTCCTTATTGCGTAATCTAGGGCTGGACGAGGTCGTGACTTTGGATGCAAAGGCTGGCGGTACAGCTTTCAAGTTAGTATGACGGCCAGGACAACCACGGAACGAAATTGAAACCTCGTTCTGTTGGCCGTGATAGACGTCCTCCATCGTAATTTTAGACTTTCAATTTCCTGTACAGAGAAACGGATTAATAGCAAATCAAATACTCATAGCAATTCCAATGCCCTCAACTTAGACTAAGTTGTTTCAAAGCACCAAGCCATACTTGAGCCAAACGCCAAACACATACTCGCTGAGTTCCACTTGGTTAGGAGGTTATTTTTTTGAGTACGTAGAACATTTGTTAATAGCACCGTCCACGCGATCAAATACCCAGACTCGTCACTCCCCTCTGTACTTGACGGTAGCAAGAAACACGAAAGAAATGCGACGCGTCCACATGACGTCACGATCGCGTTTGGATTCACGGAAACGGAATGCCGGCCCGGGTTATCCAACACCCGAACCAATGCAGGTGAATGCGTTTCTCACCAGAGGCCAGCTTACACCTAACCACTCACGCTACAAGCAGGTTTGATTGGAGTTTCAAGCTGAATACAAAGCTCTCAAAAGACATGACCTCTCAAAAGATGATATCCGGAAAAGAAGTCGCGACTCATAACAGCAGAGAGAGTTGTTGGATAATTGTTCATGGTATGACGGTTTAATATGATCTGATGGTCAAAGCAGTATTATTGAGCTTCCTTGAAATGTACAGGAAAGGTTTACGATGTTACAGACTTTCTTGACGGTACGTACATAATGCCATATTCTCCTGCATGTTCTGAAGAACTGCAAATGAAGAGCACCCAGGTACGCCGCCAACCTCGTAAGGTCATGAGTATCTTGTCTCAATATGTTGTAAATCAGGAGGCAGCAAGATCATTCTGAAATATGCTGGAAAGGATGCAACGTGCGTATCCTAGACTCAATGTTCATATCTGTCGAGTCATCCAAAAGCCAGGCAAGAATACGATCCGATACATCCACCAGATGCCATTGAGACCAATCTTCCCTAACTAAACAGTATCATTATTTCCTGTTCACCAAATGCTCGATGTTCTAACCCCAATAACGGAAAGCTTAGGTCCTGTTGAGCCGAATACTGTAGAAAAGGTAGAAGTCATCATAACGGACGAAGAGAAGGCACGCCAGGAACGTATGTCGAATAGACCGCCACTAGATGAAATACTAAATCTCCACGATTTCGAGGTGAGATATAAGTAACGTAAAATTTAAATTGATCTAACCTGTGCCTTTGACTAGTCCATTGCGAGACAAGTGATGCCGGAGAAAGCATGGGCGTATTATTCTTCAGCGGCTGATGATGAAATCACACACAGAGAGAACCATGCAGCATACCACAGGTGAATGATAATATATCGAGTCCGAAAAGGCGCTAGCTTACCTACATACTATTATAGAATATGGTTCCGCCCCCAGATTCTTGTCGACGTTACGAAAGTGGACTGGTCAACGAGCATCTTGGGTCACAAGTCATCTATGCCCGTATATATTGTGCGCATCGACACACACATTTCGACTTTAGACTATTAATTTTACTATTAGACTGCAACAGCTCTCGGAAAGCTCGGGCATCCCGACGGCGAACTTAATCTCACGAGAGCGGCAGCTAAACACAATGTCATTCAGATGGTATTTGTTGCTTCCTTTCCGATCCAACGCACGCTTATTTTGCTGCACAAGATACCTACACTAGCGTCTTGCTCTTTTGACGAAATTGTGGACGCTGCCCAACCTGGACAAATACAGTTTTTGCAGTTGTATGTAAAGACGTCCATTGTACATGCTTTGACTGAGGCTTGGATCAGATATGTTAATAAAGATAGGAATATCACAAAACGTCTCGTGCAACATGCTGAACAACGCGGGATAAAGGGCTTGTTTATTACAGTTGACGCACCCCAGCTCGGCCGTCGTGAAAAGGTACGTTATCCTAGAAACCTGCTTATGCCACATAAATTCAAGTTCAGTGGTAATGACCTTATAGGACATGAGGATGAAATTCACGGCAGAAGACCCTTCTGAAGTAAGCAAGTCAGGATCAGACGGCGTCGATAGGTCGCAAGGAGCTGCAAGAGCCATTAGTGTCAGTTGTCTTGACTCTGTATCGCTGCAATGCTGAATCATCATGCGTGACCAATAGTCATTTATAGACCCTGGTCTGCAATGGAGTGACCTGGACTGGTTCAAGAATATCACAAAAAGTATTTGCTACTTCTCAATACGCTATACGTTTTACTGAACTTCTTCCTGTTAGTGCCTCTCATTCTCAAAGGCGTTCAAAGGTGGGAGGAAAGTGTACCAACATATGATTCTATGCACCGAGCCTGATATCAACTTATGTAGGACGCCTTAAAAGCATATGATCTTGGCCTCGCTGGAGTCGTTTTATCAAATCACGGAGGCCGACAATTGGATTTTGCTCGCTCTGGTATTGAAATACTCGTTGAGGTTGTCGCAAACCTAAAGAGAAACGCGGCCTCACCTTCCCAAATGCAAAGTTCCAATTATTTGTCGATGGGGGCGTACGGCGTGCGACTGACGTCATCAAAGCCATCGCTCTGGGAGCAACAGCAGGTGCGAAATTGTCTCCTCACGTAGTTGTATCTGATCCTAACAGCGTTTGCAGTTGGTGTAGGACGCCCCTTTATATACGCGTTCTCGTCGTATGGTGAAGAAGGCGTTGATAAAGCGTTGAAGATTTTGCATGTACGTCGTTGGTCTGTCTTGAGCATAGGCCGGCGTATTCAACATATTGCCAATAGGATGAATTCGAAATGAATATGCGTTTAATTGGAGCCAAATCCATCAAGGACATCACTCCAGATATGGTCGATGCTTCCAACATTAGCTCGCATATCGCGTCAACACCTGGAGATAGGCTTTACGATACCAACTGTAAGTTGGCATTTACTCGTCTTTGTCAAACTTACAATTCCCCCATAGACGAGAGTATGCAGCACGCCAGGTTGCGAGAGGTTAAATCGAAGATGTAATATTTGATATAAGACTGGAATGAAGGCCATGTAGCCTACGTGTTACACAGTATATGGATATGTATGCATGAAAATGCCGCCAATGTCAACTGTAATGTAGCAAAGAACTTGAACTGTGTTTGTTTAATTCGATGGCTGGACAGTGGAAAAAATTGCTTTGCGTTGAACCCTGGTTGGCCAAGGCTGCGGTTACTCAGGCACCTTCAACTTTCAAGATTCAATCTGAATTCTATCGGTATCGTTTGGCTGGCGTATGACTTCGGGTTCCTCGGAAACCCTAGAAGTACGTGGATGCTTGGTGGATGCTGCCAATGCTGCTGAGCGACTCTTGACTGTTGATCAACAAGAACAAACAAACTTAGGATCTCCAAGTTGACATGTTCAAAACTCATTGCTTCCCCAATCACCGACTCGATTTATCTATTATCGCTGATCTTCATTCATTCATTTTAGATCATCAACAACATTAAACCATCATGGAAAAAACATGGCGCACTGGCTTTTGGACGACAATTTCCGTGCCAATTCCCTAAATGATTCACCCCGTAAAACTTTGTGGAAAGGTATAGTTTCTATCCATTGGCCTGACAAAAACTATATAACTCGAAGAGTCTTCGGCAACCACGGCTTCTGATAGAATTTAGACAGAACCGAACCGCTGGGATGTTTTGCTTGGGACCGACGCTGATGTCTAAATCCAAAGCTTCAGTGTGAGTTCCATCCCATCAAACCCATGGGTAGGTAGCAAGAGCCAGGCTTTTTATTTTCAGTCAGGTGGTCTACCCCTAAAGATAAATTGATGATGATCACAACCTACCTTCTTCTTTCCCTCAATCTCCTTTAATGTCGGACTGGTAAATAGATCCCGATAATGCATTGCTATATCATCCTTCCTTGTGATAAGGAAATCTTTCCAGTTGGGGCCCTCCATCGGTATTCGGTATAACTACCTCTCAGAGCCTCTCTCTGCCTCACGATCTCCGAGATGTTAGAGAAGGAGAAGAGCGATATGTCTATAGCGGGAAGCGACAACGAAGACGATTCATCCAGAAATGTCAGAAAACTTCCTGAAGCTGGATCTCCTGAACGAATCCTGGCCGAGCGTAGGTTGGTTCGGAAGTTGGATATGCGCCTGCTGCCTACAATATTCCTTATCTTCATCATGAATTATGTTGATGTCAGTTTCTATCGAATGTTTTAGAGGCCAGACAGATATTAACACCAGTTTCTGGGCAGCGCAACGGTGTCACAACCGCGAGATTGAAAGGAATGCAACAAGATCTTCGCCTGAGTGGTAAATCCATCTCGCACATCCCTTATTCAGTTTTCCAAATTCGAATAATCACTGACTTCTTTTCAGATGTTCAATACTTGACGGTCATCGCCATCTTATTCGTCTCCTATTGCCCTGCACAGATACCTTCCAACATGGTATGTGTTACACACTCTTCTCGGTCATGCTGTTTCATACAACGGTATTTATTCACTTCAGATAATCAATAAAATTAACCGGTAGGTTAACTCATTTTACCGCAGACTCCATTGACTGGTCACAACACCAAGGCCTTCGCTATATATCGGCATATGTACATGTCTGTGGGGCTTGACGAGTCTCCTCACTGGTGTATGGTGCCATTTTCTTGACCATTTCAACTTACCTCTTGACACTTTTGCTCATTAGATCACCAAGAATTTTGCAGGCATCATCGCTTGCCGTATTTTCATAGGTCTTCCGGAATCAGCCTTCTATCCTGGGGCCATATTCCTTCTGTCTAGATGGTACACGAAGAAGGTGATTATTCTAATGGTATTGGCACACTCGGTGTTCATTACATCTTCTGCGTTTAGGAATTGGCATTTCGTTCTGCCTTTCTGTACGTCGGATTGCTCATTTCCAACGCCTTTGGCACAGTGGGTTTATTTATATTTTAAATATGGGACATTCTCATTATCACCATTTGCAGCTATTGGCTGCTGGTATACTGCAAACATGGAAGGAAAGCGGGGTATTAGAGCCTGGCGATGGTCAGTAGTGTGGAATAGATCCTCTCAAATGCATTATTCTAACTTCATTCTGTGTTTAAGGTTATTTTTCATTGAAGTAAATCTCATATGCGTTTGATCTGCTGCAAATGAGTGCCTAATCAGGTCTCTGTATAGGGTGCTATCACAATATTTGTGGGCTTGTGTAGCATGTAGGTCTTTTCTCACTACAATAAAGTAACATATTTTGACGGCCTACATGTTCAGGTGGTTGCTACCAGATTATGTTGGTATCCAACTTGCCTTCATCTTTCTTTAAGCCACATCTAATTATTGACACTATAGCCACACAACACAAGATGGATGTCTTCGTTTGAGTGTAAGCTGGCACAAGTAAGGCTGTCCGAGGATGCGGGGAAGCCGATCTCGACAACGAAACCGATTCGTGAGTTTCAACCTACTATCTCAACTAGGGATTTCACTGAGTTTATAGCAGACCTTTGCGTGGACTGGTTCTAGCCGTCAAAGATCCGAAAGTGTCTCTATTTGCAGTCATGACAATTGCACAACTTTTGGGTTTGAGCTTTGTGCAGTATTTCCCCACGTAACTTACCTGTATTTCTGTCAAACACCTACCGTCTGCTAATCAGCTTTTTCTAGCCTCACACAGACTCTCGGATTCAATACGACCGCCACTCTTCTTCTAGCTTCGTAGGTGATATTTCTCTGCCCAAACCACCCATCGCAGATAGCTTACTCGTTGAATTAGACCCCCTTGGATTCTAGCAGCTATATTATGCTTTTTGAATGCGTGGCACGCAGGTGCATTGTCATTTTTATCAGTGTGATGACAAATTATTTTGACATCAATATTCTGTCACAGACAAAACAGGAGAAAGGTTCTTTCATATGGCGGGTTGGTGGTTGAGTGTCGTTATAGGCTATATTATTGCATTTTCGACAACATCAGTTGCCGCCCGGTACATCTCACTGTTCTTCATGGCCGGTGGCTACGCCGGTAAGTAGAGAGCTTAACCCTTTATACCTACCGACGTCGAAATTATGTTAAATGCTTTCAAATCAGGCTCTGCAATAACCCTAGTGTGGGTGTCTAACACCATGCCACGGCCTCCTGCGTAAGTCATTCTTGCCATTATAATAACATTCCATCTCTGAAAACGTTTTACAGAAAGAGGGCAGCTGCAATTGCAATTGTCAATGGCGTTGGAAATACTGGAATGATGTAAGTTCTTATATATTACGACAGACTTTAATCTGAATGTTTGTACCTAAGTATGGGATCATACACCTGGAAAGCTGCCTGGGCTCCTAACTATCACCAATCGATGGCCGTATCGCTCGGGGCACTGGTTATTAGCGTCTTGCTATCACTTGGTGTGTTCTGCGTTGTCTCTCATCGTGCTTGGCTGAATTAAATGTTTGTAATAGTGATCCGTCAAATGCTCGTAAGAGAAAATAAAAGATTGGATGCAGATGAGAAAGCTTTCATGGAAGATGCAGATCAAACACGCATCCAGGAAGCGGCAAATTTGGAAGGTATCACCTTCGAAGAAGCTATGCAAAGGAGGAAAGGATACCGGTATTTGTATTGAGTCTTATTGGAGTCCTATTCCTGTTATTGGAGATGTTTTGAAACTAGAACTGCGAGTGCGATGGAATTATTCCAAGATAACAAATGATCATTGGCATTGCCAATTTTCTCAGCCCTTCAGTATTGTGGAGATGCTGCTGAAGTAAACCCATAAAATAAAGATAGACTACGAGGACAACGGCCAAGACCTAGTGGATAAGAGTTTGTGACTATTTATCAGGGAGACTCTGAAGACACTCATCATCATCCTCGCATTAATTCTGGAAAAATGCTGGACCATCTGCGTCCCTCTGTTCGTGCCATTACATGACGGATCAAACTAGCGCCTTGCCAAGTCGTCAATACTTAAGGGACTACCTCAAACATCAGTCCAGGGGTGGCTATAGGTTCTAATAATACAAAGTTTATTGATGTCTTGGGTATAATTAATGATTTACAGTTCTCTACTACGAAACCCCACAGGACCGATCGCGGTGGGTTATTGGAAGTCCTTCATCGACTTGTGTTATATCGTGTTCGAAACCATTCCACAATGTCGTCAATAGAATTGTGGGAGGAAAGTGGCGGATGTCACTTCTGTTCGAGTAGAAAGTTTTTGCATGTTGAGGATCAGTCTACAGCCCTATACAGTTTCGAACAGAAGTTGAGTCGAACAGGCATTGCATTCAACATTTGAGCAGCCTACCGAACAAGCGACGATAGAAAGAAACCATCTGACAGTCACAGGTCAACAAAGTTTGGGAGTGTCTAAGAAAACGATCCTCACGAATTCCCAATCGGTGCATATTCAGTCTCCATGCTAGTAGCAACGACGGTCATCGTCGTGACAACTGTTTCAATTAGCTTAAAGAATAAATTATAATCGTATAAGCTCTCACCAAGTAAAATAAAGAAAGCTGCTGTTCCGTCCCTGACCATAAGGATCATGATTGGCACTTTCCCCCAACCTCCTTGAACAGCTGTTTTGTACTTCGCGAGTGTGAAGCCCAGAATTGTAATCTGCGAAACAATGGCACTAATTCTGTAAGGGAGTACTTGTTATTTGTAATCTCAAAGGTTCTCTTTGTATACGCACCCGTAGTACACGTAAGAGGTTGGGCTCTTGAGGAGAATGTTGGCCACTCGAAAATCCTTTCCCGGGACATTCGTTACAATGCCGATAACGACCGTGACCATCTCTGCAAGAATCAATACTATGAAGAGCGAGGCAATCCATATACTCTTTTGTATAGTGCATATACTGAATGGAATATTAATGGGTACACCATGTTTTAGAAGACGCAGGCTTACCACGGGCCATAAGGACAATCTCAACAGCAGACATAAGCACGCTCCCCAGTACAACCTGGCACATGTACCAATTCCTGTATGCCTCCGACACCATTGTCGAATGCGATGTGATGGCATCTTCAATAGTCCTATTTGCTCTGTAAAGGAGACACTTGTTACTTCGATGTCGATTTGGGGGATTCATGAATGTCATACATCTGAGCCGTCAAGGCGAAATAGCGTGTAAAAAGAAACTGCCATTTTATCCAGGACGATTTCGGTTTACTATATGAGGCCAGTAATTAATAGAAAACTAACAGAAGGACGCATGAGGGCCTTACCACCAGATTATATCAACCTCGTCATCGAAGGTAATGCATATATCATATACGAGGAATGCTAACGATGCGACTGAAGTAGGCGATTCTCAGCGAGTTGAATCAACTGAACGGCAATCAAAAGAACCTTGTCCACTTGAAATGACAAGCAATGGTCGATCTAGCATTTTCTGGGCGGAAAGACTTGCCCAGTGCGTTCCAATTGACCACGTCAGAGTTACAATGCGGGCAAAGGGGCTAAGTTTCCAGCGACGGGTAGGTTATTTAGATAAGCGCAGCCAGAGCTAATTCCGAAATTCTGAGAACGACGCAGTAAATACGTTATTTCTCAGAGGCGACTGAACTGGCAAATACCCCGTCCGCGTTCTGAATCCCCGTAGAACACGCGAGCGAGCGAACATTGGTCCAGTTCCCTAGGATATCTCCTTACGACATTCCGTTAATTCAGTGCGCTGAGTTGATTCTCCCATCGGGAAAACGCTATCGATACTGAGGGGTAATATCTTCACTGTCAGTTTAACCACCTCGAGCCGGAAGAAGAACGACTGCCTGCGGGCGAAGTCCGGACGGACAATCTGCTGGAGGACAACCAGAAAGGTTAGGCTGCCTCGAGCAATAAAAATCTCCCAACACTGCTGGGACCGAATAATTCACCGGAATGCAGATTCCTTGCAAAACAAATTGTCGTGACACAAAGTATTACGAATTGCAGAATGATTCATTCTCCATTAAATCTGCCATGAGCAGAACACAATAAGAATATTTGTAATACTTAAAATTCTCGATCAACTCCGCCTAATGCAGAATTTTTCCTTTTGTATACAATCTGCATTAGGCAGATTCGTAATAAAATTTAAAATTCTACCAAAGTATCGCCAATTACAGAACTCACCATTTTGCAAATTGCAAAACGCAATGAGAATGTTAAGTTCGCGATGAATTCGGCTTATTGTAGAACTTTACGTTCTCATTAAATTCTGCAAATATTTTGCAAATTGCAGAACATAATCAGATTTCATCATTCTGCCGAGAGCAGAGAGCATCGTCTGATGTCGGGCGCACGTCGTAGGATCCGACATCGGACCCGACATTTTCTTTCAACTGAACACTTTCTTTTCAACTCCAAACGAACAATATTATTGATCCCAAAAATTTATGAAAATTATCGCACAGGTAGGAAGTCATTAAGGCATCGAAGAAAGTAATATAGGCTATGTACATGTACTGGACGATGAGATGTGCAATCTCCAACAAATAGGGTACAGTAATAACAATAAAAATTACAGTTCAATGTGATCTATATAGTCTGTGGAGAAGGTCTTATTGTTATCGTTCAATGTGCGTACAGACTTGTGTCCCCTCAAAGTAGTAACCCAATCTGTGTGTGACTTTGGAGCAGCATTACCTGACCGAATGTCTGCAAGAAGCTTGACAAACCACATTTCACAACGCTCTGTCCAGTGGAGCCATCTCATGCTAGCACGAGAAGCCTCCATTGCAGCAGGGCTAGGAAACCACGACCATATGGCTACTTGGTTTTTTGTCTCTATTAATTGTTATTAGAATAATGTAAATTTGTAATCAAACCCAATAAATCTTACCTGTGTATAGAGAGTATGTACCACATATCGTTGCCATCTCGTTGTCGGTCAGCTCATCATCACAATAGCGGAAACCGTCAGACAAAGAGGACGAGACATAACAGACACGATGTGTCAGGACTTCAATGGATGGACCGTCTAAAACTCCATCAGTGCTCAGAAATTCTCTTGCAATTCGACCAATTATTCCACCTCGCAACAAAGCTGCACGTCCTTGAGGCTGCGAGAGGATAGCTTTGCAGCGCAGCATTGCTGTCTCAAAGTCAAGAGGAGTAAACTTATGCTTTATTGATCTATACGAGGTTGGTGTGAAAGGTTGAGAAATGGTTTGGAGTTGAGGATTGCAACGAAGATATGCAAGGGTGCGAAAACGAATTCCTTGCTCAAGAAGAAGACGACCAATGGTGACCATGGTGTGTGGTATCTGACGGTTCCCACCAACATATCGGCAAACATATAACGCCACCTCTGCAGAATGAACACCCAAAACCCAGTCACAAGCTGAGGACTTAGGGTACGTAAACACAATAAGATCTGTTGACAGGTGGCGGATAGTGTGAAATGGGAAAAGATCAGCAGGACGATAGGAGCTGTCAACGGCAAGATCGTGTAAGACAGGTGGGATCACCATGGCCTTGAGAAACAGAGAAATAAAACAACGGATGGCACGTTCGTTAAGCGCTGATACAGAGGGTGTATTCATAAAGCCCAGTGTTTTTAGTACTGTCGGCCAGACAAGCCAGGTAGGGTCATCTTTACCCAGGGAATCCATCAGAGGAGGAGTAAAACCGTAGACCAGCCGAAGTACTTCCAAAAGATCCTGAGAGTACATAGGAGATGGTGGTTCTTCCGCAACATCCATGGCCTGGACAGCTGGATGTGACAGAGAAGAGGGCTCAGGAGCTTCGGCGAAGGACAAAAATTGTATGGTTGTTCATCGTCATACCCATCATCAAAACCACCATCCGAATCTGAATCATCTCCTAGATCATCCGCGTTTGCGGAGGTAAAGGCAAATTCTTCACAGAAGTCCCACTCATTTGCGATGGCGTTATACAGTCTTTGGGACGACCTGTAATCAGAGTATGTACTCTCCTTCGCACGGCGGTCAACACGCCGACGCATGTAAACCTCTTGGCCACCGGAAGACTGGATTTTTGTCCAGACATACATAGTTGCGCTTTGAATCGGCCTGTCCCGTTCGCGATTCTCTCGACGTTGACGATCTGTACTGGATTCCACTGCGATCATCTCTGCTTGCCGTTTCTCCCTGGCTGCGAAGAAGTCGTCGAAGTGGTTGTACAGTTTTCCTCTGTCAGCTGGGGCGACTGAGATCAGCCCTTGGGTTGGGAAAGACGCTGCCGCCTCTGCAGCTGCTCGGTTCTCCTGGTGACAGAGTGCAGTCGCGTTTCGAAGGTACTGTGCACCAACAGCATGGTCTGGCAGGCCATTGACACGGGTTTCGTTGGTGAATTGAGCTTCAGTGAAGGTGAAAACAAAAGATGGAGCGTAATCGAGGCGCAGGAGATCGAAAGCTTCCTGGTTTACTGTTTTATGTTCAAGATAGAAATATTTTTGAAAGATGAGGGTGGCTAAAGGCAAGTTCGGAGAGGTGAAGAGTAAGGTTAATGCCTCCTGGACAAGACCAACAGGGGGCTGAAGGTACGAAAGAGATAAATCCATCGCGACGGCCTTCTCCTCCCGACTGGTCCATGGGAAGAATAGAGGTATATGGTGAGAGTGGAACCATTCGATAGAGGGGCGACGATTATCCACCTCCGTCCATTGAAATACAACCCCGCACGCGGAGTCCGGAGATCGAACTCACAGACCGTTGACAAAGCGAGACCGTTAAGCCAGAAAGGGGGATAGCTATGTCTGTCCTCTAACATAGTATACCAAGGTGGCAGAGGTGGTGACGACGACGAGTGAGACGTGGGTTTATCCTGCCGAGGGTGCAATTCGATGGATGATATGAGATATGAGAGGAATCCCATCCAGATGGAATACCAGTCTCTGGACAGTATAATCATTCGCTTCGAAACGCTGGACGATCTGTGAGCATGATCGTAGTGGAAGGATGATGGTTTTGGTGGAGAATTGCCGGGGATTCCAAAATATAGACGAATGTTGTTTCCAGCTTCTACAATGAGTTCTTCATGCTTCTTCCACGCGAATATATCATCGTAGCACATCCTGAAACGGTCCTCCGCCACCTCTGCGCCGCGTGGCATGACTTTGACTTGTTCGATACGTGGCATCCAACAAAAGGGCTCGAATGGGGCGGAGGTGAAATTGGGGGACAATGGAACAAAGCTCATCCATCCCCAAAAATCCGACCACCATACAGGTTGCTTGAACATCGAGGCATTGAGGCGATCTTGTTCGAATGGGTCAGGGGTATAGTTCGTGCGATTAGGAATCACGACCGGGCGATCACAATTTGGAGAGTAATAGACTGTGCCGTCGTGAAGAAACACGCGGCCTTTAGAGTAGTCGAATGTAGGTGTGGGCCGTTGAGGAATGTCGGGCTTAAACGACAAATACCATAGATCACGAATAGGAGGTAAGGACATAGCTACCAGATGAAGATCAATAATAGCACGCGATTTGATGAAGAAGACTTACTGAACAATAGGGAGTAGCGAGTTACGCTGGACGCGTTGTTGACGAATGGAAAGATGGGAGGAATCACTGACGCGGAATATCCGTGTCAGTGGTAGTATTGTTGAAGAGCTCGAACTGACGCGGAATATCCGTATCAGTGGTGAGTGAGGTCGAAGAACTCGAACTGACGCGGAATATCCGTATCAGTGGTGAGTGAGGTTGAAGAAATATGGCTGAGGCGGAATCAGTGGTTGATCGAAATGTGACTGATGTCGGAGTCGTCGGAGTTTAAATAAAGACAATCATGTCGTGCCTCCGACATTTCCGTCAGGACAGTTATGTCGTGCCTCCGATATATTCAGCAAACGTTCACGGAAATCCTGGATATTCCAGGGTTTTTGTTCATTCCATTCCTAATCTACTAACTCGGCCTCAACCTTCAACCTTGACGGAAATCCTGGATATTCCAGGGTTTTGTTCATTCCATTCCTTTCGTCTTCCTTGGGCACGATACAAATCATCATTTCTACCTATCGACCTCGTATGTCCCACCTACTAGTTTGCTTCTCCACTCAGGATCATTCCAGTCAATCCCGTTTCGCTGAAGCAAACCCTCTACATTTTCGAGGACCCGCTGTGCCGATATGTGTTCATAGCGGCCACCGTCAGGTCTAGCAAATCCATGTTCGCCGTCACTCCACCAGTCCTGGCTACCATATGTGTTTGTCCAGAGAACAAGGAACAGGAAAACGAGAGTAAAATTCATAAGTATCATCACCGTCAAGTGAGTATACCTGGAGCCCCTTATCTGACCCCGAGTTTGCTTGAGCTGAGGCCTTCTTCAGTTGACAGTAATTTGATTATGTGGACGGCCTACCTGTTTCTCCCATATGTATATAGACGGCCTTTTTCAGACGTCCCACTGGCGATCAAGTGTGCGTTTGGTGTCGAACAAGCCTAGATGCATTGTGAGTTTTTCAACCAGGAATTTCAAATTAAACAAACTGACGTCCAATGCTTGAATCATCGTCCTTTTATTTCCGTGCTTCAGTTTCTGGAGGGATTGAGAAGTCCCAAGGGAAAATATGTGGATTTTCCCGTGGTCGCTTCCACATGCAATCGAAGTTTGTTCTTCGAGAAAAACCCCTTGGTGCACAAAAGCTTTTTCTCGAGGAATGGGAAATGAGTCCGAAGGCGACGTATGTGGGTACTGATAGAGGTCGAAACCTTTCGCAAGGTTGTCGACAAGAAGCCACTTCATGTCGCCGCTGAAGGCCACATTTCCTCTTGATAAAATAATAGTGAGCATCTGACTATAGCCGAAATTTGGTAAACTTACATGCTCGACTTTAGCACCTTATTCCAGTTGTCACTCCCTGTAGCAGCGACCTTTGACAGCCTGAATTCAGGTCAGTAATTTCTCCCCGTTGGGTCAAGTCCTTTCTTACATTGTGCCAGACTCGAGGCCGAATATGGTTATATTATCGCCCTTGCCCATAAATCGAACGCTCCGTGGGATTACACCCTGCATTTCGCTGGTCTCTTGAAAGTTTTTGGTCCAGGTCACGACCAGAGTACCTGACAGTCTTCAACATATGAAAGGTGGGTAAAAAGAACGATTCGTACCATCTCTGTCGACCTGAAACACTTTGACCTTTCCAGTGTGACTTGAAACCACTAATCTGTTTCTATTGCGGTCATAATCGATTGACTCGACTGGTTCGTTGAAAGGAAATACGGCTGTACTGGAAAGTTCTTTGAACTTGTCCTAATTCCCTGTGAGTAAACCGTGACAGCAATTTATTTATTTACCACATACCGCTTCCTTGTTTCTGATATAGACCAAAACCAGCCCTCTGCCAGTGCCAAAGCACAGCGCCTCTTTATCTGCTGAGAAGCCAGACAACCACTTGATGCAAGTTATTTGACCCCACCTGCCCAAGTCATCGCTGATGGCTTGGTAGGACCACGCTTGACTCAACATCCCAGATACGTAACTGCTCGTCATCCCCTGAATTGAGTCAGCGACATCTTTGTCCGGAGTGATTTCGCTCATACCTCCACTTGCTAAGAACCTTCCTTCATCTGTGAATGCAAGGCAATTAATTGGGCCGGCTGTTCCTGCCAGACGTGCCCGGAGCCAGCTACTCCTGTGAACTTGTTGGTGAGTTGTAATACGGTAACATAATGTATTATTTACCTGTTCAGCTGTAGCTTGACCAAATAAAAATGACATTGCGTGTGAGAGTGTGAATAGCTGAAAGGTACGATGCGGATGATTGTAAGTGTGTATGTGATGTACGAGATAGCGAGGCAAGCTGACGAGGCAAGTACTTAAACCTTTCGATTTTTTGTTCAGTATCGCATAGTAACACTATTGTTGGAGCCAATATCCACGCAACACTATTGTTGGTGTCAAATATCCACGACAACTTGTTTGAAATGTATATGTTCCATTTTTAAAATCATACTCCATTTTTAAATACAATTACATTTAAAACAATGAAAGCTCGCCCTATGTAATGCAAATCCAAAATTCGTACTTGAGTAATGGCGTTCCCAATCAAATCACATCTTCCACTCATCACATCTCGTATCGACTTCGACTTCAACACGTTACCGCCACCACCAAAGATAACGCCTCGCACAAATCTCGCTGCAAATATTCGACGACAGGCTCGTCGAAAGTTTTCGCCCTACGGCCCCCAAGTCGTCTCCGTGATGAAACACCTGTTCAGGATAATCGCTCGGAGTCACCCTCTCTGATTTGCCCGACTCAGAATTCCCCGACGATGAAAATCAAGGTGAATCAGCAGAAAAGATCCCCAAACCACCAGGTGAGGCAGGAAGAAATAAAAGTGGTGGCTTCAATCTTGAAAAGGCCTTGGGTTGGGAAGCCGGTCGTTTTGCTATATTTACGGTGAGTCAGAACATGTTATTTAGAAGACCAATCCTTACCGGCTAACAGAGTGCCATCAACGACGAAGCCGCTGAGAAGCTTGACAGCACACTGAGTATCTCTAAGCAGAATACCAGTGTCATCGATGAGATAATCCAACAAGTGAGATTCATAAACTACACTCTAGAGACACTCAGCTTAATATTTGCAGGTCGCGGAAACCTTCAACATTAAGAACGTTTATGTGAGGGATTGGCCAATCAGAGAAGCACTAAGAATGCGACTTAAGTACACATCGGATCATGCAAAGAAGAAGGAACAAAGACAGCAGGTGAAGGACTTAAAGACTGTAAGACTTACATTTGAACCAGATACATGGCACTTATTTTTTTCATAAATAGGCTTTGAGCACATCTAGGGCTTAGCGAACGCTTGGGTTGAGTTTGCAGTGCAAGTTCATCCACATGATTCATGCGTGCAGGGTTTCATGTGCGGGCGCAACCTTTGGAGTGTTTATTGTATAACAAGGACAATTTAATTAAAGTGTTAGTCGCCATCAGGCATAAGCCGGAAATCTGTGGGAAAGCATTAAACAAAAAGAAATGATACAATGCAATCGGACTCATGACGTTGTGGCCTCTGATACTCATCAGCATAAGGAAAATAGAATTTTCAACAAAATAATAACAGATGGAGTGTGTATGATTTAGTACTCTCGAGATAAAGACATGACTGCTAGGCAACCTGTCTCTTTCCACCTAAAAGGAAGACCAGCAAAATGACATTCAATATCTTGTGGCCTAATGATCACAAGCTGTCCAAGATTTTGAGACCAGAGTGACGCCTGAAGAATGGGATATTGTTGGAATGGGTCGTCAGGCACAGCTTTGAGGAAGTATTGAACAATAAAATAGATTTCAGTTGTAGGAAGTTGAAGGATGCCGTTAATTTGTGCAGGAATGGAGGGAAGTGATGGCCGACGAACAAGAATAAAGCTATTACCCCTGTGTCGTGAGAATGTAGAAAATGTCAACCCATTGAAGGTGTATAAGCTTAGGATTTTGGCTTCTCGTGGCGTATCAGCATTCTGATAATAGGTTTGAAGAGCCTTGTAATGTCCTTCCGAAAGGGCTTTGAAATTGCCTCTCACAGGGTCCTGGGGCTCATCTCCATTTTCTTCGAGTGCAAGAAAACGAGAGATATCCGTGAGAAGTGTATTGCGAACTTGAGGATCAACTAGTTTCGAAAAAACCACTACAGTTTTTAATGGCTTGGGGGCAACCTCCTTTAGAAGTAGCGCACGGAGGTTAGATGACTTCACAAAAGAGGTTGATATTGTTTCTTCTAATTGTCCTGGAAGACGATGAGAAATATCCAAAAACTGTAACTAGACACCATAACTTACCCATTTGTAAATTATTAGGGATACGTTGCAAAGGCCAATCAAACGTTCAAAAAGGGAAAGTCCACCAGGCGTGCACAGGTCCATAAAGCCGCAAATATTCAGCAAGGTGAAGGGACATATGTTGATTTGGGAGAAACCGGTATTTAGGAAAAAGGACACGCAGTCCATTTAGATAATTGTGCATGTGGTAAAGATATTGATCAGCCTTTTGGATGATGTAATGCGAGATGATGCAATAACAACTGCGGAAACCAATGACAGTGTTACTCCCAATAACTTCTTGCACTGTGAAGAACGGGTATCATTATTCTCCAGGGTATTCCATAACCGTATGAGTGTGACAGGAAGGTAGGTTGTACCAAGAGTGCGCCATTGATCTGCCTTCAGCTTGCCATGGCTTGGCTCGCCGAGGTTGGTTGGGACGGATGTGAGCCAAGATGGAGTGATCATATTTTCGATATCTGCACGAAGTTCATGGATTTCTTGCTCAGTGAAGACTGATCTGTTATTGAACTTAAACTGCGGAGGTTCTTCAGTTTGTTTACACCGCTACATAAAAATCAGAAATATGAACTTTGGCCAACAAGTGCAGAACTTACCCATGTAAGAATTGACCGAATAAAGTCAGGTTTATTGAGATGCATTTTGTTCGGGTACATCGTTTGGGCCTTCAGTGATAATGAATGAAATACAAGCTGAAGGGCACCCCTGTGCAGGTTCTCAAACCGTTTGAAGTAAGCATTGTAACCAGCTTCGGTCGTTAATTCCTTGTTTATTGGAGATTCCAAGATAGTGATCAATTTGTTTAGACTTTTCAGCTCCTTTGGATTTAACTGGGTTTTGACTGATCGGGAATACCCAATGAAAGAACAGAGATGCTATCCTGGCCTTGCTTTTCCATTCGAACTCCCAGAATTTCAAAATGTTCCTGGATCAAGCCAAGGAATAAGTTGTGCATCGCATCAACAACGACGAATCGAGAAGTGTCAAAATATGGAAGACGAAACAACTCAGACCAGCGGACACCAGTGTCGCTGACCATTTCCTTCTGTTCCTTTTCATCCAGAGCATCTAAATAGGACTGAGCCAGCTCACGAGTCCCTTTATCCGTCCTACGCTCTCCAAGTTTAGCAAATGCGTCATTAAGTTTGTCCTCTTTTTGATGTTGACAGTGGCAAATTGCACACATGCGCCTATGTCTAATTGAAGCAAATCCGCCGACTTTACGTGCTGCCAGCAGATCAGAAACCACACAGACAAGAGCGCATCGAACACATCTCCCATAGAAGAAGGCACTTGTGCGTGAAAACGAACTCCAGTATACCAAAACTCCAAAAGCTGGTCGATAAGGAGGGAAAGGTAATGATTGAGACAAACGAGGGGTGGTTCATGTGGACGGGGATAATTCCAAATAAAAACATATTTTCTGGCTTATATCGCATATCAGGGGGTAGATTAAGGCAGACCATAGAGACAATGCCGATCGACTTCTTTTTCCCAGCTTGTTTGTTGCCCAAAGGATTAAAAAAGTCAACACAAAGAGAAAAACATATCGACCTTTCTTCTACGCCCATACTAAAATGCTGACCATCCGGGCCTTTGAAGTTACGCAAAATTTCACCATCAAAGATGTCTTTCATTTCAATGGGAGGGCTCGATCTATCTTTACAGGGAGTCCAAGCATTGTCCATCTTCTCCTCATACCCCGATCGAGATAGTAACCCTGCCATCCAATCTTTGAAACTGAATCCGACAAAGGGTTTAATTGGAATATAAATGGTATGGCCATTTATGCGATGTGGTTTAAGAAGAGGTGTTTTACACTTCCTGCCTCCTTTGAATTGGCGATGGGTGCATGTATTAGGATAGATGGGAATGGGGGAGTCTTTGGTGAATGTCGGTTTATAGGTAAAGTGGCAGTCAGGATCTGGGCAAACAGCGTAGATAGTGTGTTGACTTTCTAAGGTGAACGCTTTCTCAAATGTACGGGGATCGGCAGGAATGTCATTTAACAGATTGCGATCCCCGGGCAATAAATTGGGGCTGAGGCGAGGGTTAATTGAATGATGTATTGAACCGTCTTCAGCAGAAAGTTGCAACCACGGACTAACACCAAGTAGGACTTGGCATGTCAGAACCATAAAGAAGAGAACTTGTAGTATTGGGTCAACGTTATCTAGGATAGGTTTAAAGTGGTGGCCTAAGAGGCAATCAATCAGTAAAAGTGGAAAAATAATAAACATAATGACACCAATACCTGTATCAAATGGGAGACCATATGCAGGTGTTTTCATATCCTTTATGTCAGAAAGCTCTCTCTTTCTCTTTTCAAGTGAAGCTGAATAGCTTGCAGTTTACGCAAAATTGGATCTTTGGCTGCAAGAACAGCGGGACCCTTGTAAGTTATGGTTTCAAATCGATCCATGAGCTGGTTAGACGACTGGAGCAGGTTGGCAAGAGGAAAAAAAGCAGGAATTCCGGACGATGGTGGGCTATCGAGGCAGGCAAGGCGATCCTGGGCTTTCTTGCAAAAGTTGTCAACGTCGGCGTCAAGGTCGGCTAAGCAAAAGAGAATGTTGTCTCTCTAGAACGTCTCGAATTGGCTTGACGAGGGGAGAATGAGAATGAGAATGAGATGAGGGCATCGATAACCTCCGGAGGGCGAATTCGAGGAGTTTGATGGATGTGGTCGTTCGCCTCTCTCGTCTTCGCCCTTGTTAGCCCCTGGTTGAGGGAGACCGCTTTGAACTCTCTCGCCCACAGCGAGCCTCCAGCGTTTCGAATGGTCCGGAAACTTCGTCAGCGAGGACACTTGCGCCGAGATGAGCAGTGAGCTCTTCGATTTGAGCAGTGAGGATTATATCCGTCCTTTCCTCTGCAGAACGTAGATAGGTGCTTCGGTCATCTGCCGAATGCGCCCTCAAGGTACGGACGTTGACGCTCCGGCCATTGGGCTCCTGGGTAAGAGGATCGACACCACCCGAGGTGGCGCATCCATGTGAGACGCAATAGCAGATGGGCATGATTGAAGTAAGAAGTGGAGAGTGCAGTGGTTTAACCAGAACACCCAAGTGTCGAAATCGTAGAGATTTCCAGCCTATATTTAAATGTTAAACACAATTCCTTTAGGAAGAAAGAAACGTACCTAAGGAGAGCGTTGTCAAGTAATAAAGTACAACGCCATCGTCGTTGCCAAAGCTTGTAGTTATCGGTATGGAATTATGAGTTGATGTGTTGTTTGAGAGAACAAGTACCCTGGATTATCCAGGATACTCGGCCATACGTTGGTTATCCAGAACAAGAGTGGAAGTGGACACGATTAAGCAGCCACGTTATCGATGGGAATCAAGATCTAAAGAGGAGGATGTACGTCTTGTCAACGGAAAGAAATAAAAGTACCCTGGAATATCCAGGATACCTTAGGGTGGAAACCGTGCATTGGAATATCCAAGACACGGTGAACGAGCCATGATGTGTGCACGCAGGAACTTGAAGTCTTGAAGATGAGCCACACACGTCGTGTGACACGACAACTTGTAACACGTGACGACTGAGGTAAGCGATCAGTTGGCGTTTGATTTCGATGTTTTAAGTTCCTTCCACTCATCCATCGGTGTCCTGGATATTCCAGGGCACTCATGTGTCACTTCATCGGCGACGGTATCCTGGATATTCCATGGTACTGTTTTCCTTCCTCTTTTTGACATGCATGGACCTCATTTTTGGCTTATCTCGCCTCGTGTCATTTCGTCAGCAACGATTTTCCTTCCTCTTCAGCATACACAAACGAACGCTTTACCCCTACTACTCGCTTCATCGGCGACGGTATCCTGATATTCCATGGTACTGTTTTCCCTCCTGTTTTCAATAGACGAATCTTTTCCCTTTCATTCCCTGGGACGACACCGCTTCCATCTTTTTTGGCGACATCGACCAGCGACGGCTATATTCCAAATGTAATTACTTGACCGGCGAATTACCAACTATGAAATATTATATACCATCAGAGTGCCCAAATGCACCTTCATTCATCGTCTGACTCTTCCCATTTGACTGGCGGTTTCATTTTTAACGCTTTGTGCAGTCGGGTGTTACCTAGGCCTGCAAGCCATTCCCTCGAATAGAAGTTTTCGGGACACCCTGTCTTTGGAGCACGGTTGCTAATTGTACCATTATTACCCTCTCTCCTCCTCCGATCCCTGGGTGGGTTTCCCGGTCGAGGGCCACCAGCCGCGCCAGTGCTCTTTTTCTCTCTGTCGATCGCAATTAGACGCTTTGTGCATCGATTGGCTCGCCACAGGCGTCTTTTGACCCAATAAACTCGTTTTTGCTGCCTCTCGTCCTCCCATCCACTTTCTTCAGAACTCATCCCTCCTGTTCCAAGACTCTCTTCCAAGTTCGAAAGTTTACACGTTGATCGAACCATCCCGATTTTGCGCATTTCCGTAGCAAATATCGAGTCGTTCATGGTACTTCTGCAATAGATGTATCGCAAACTTGATCGCCATAGTCAACAGTGAAAATCTTACATCGGTTCTGCGCCTATTTTTTCTTCCCAAACGCTTTTCTTTCTCTCTCTTAGCCTCTATTTGGTCCGGTGAATGATGAAGATATTCACGATAAGTGCGACCCAGGCGGTCTAGGCGATCTAAAAACATGTGTTCGATGACCTGGACGTTTGCTTCGGTAAGCTGTATCATCTCTCTCTTCCCGAACTCTTCAATGAATAAGTCGCATAGTTGATGGTTCCAGGTGTTTATTTCTGTGGTATCAAGAAATGGTCTCATCGGATTGAGATCGGGGCCCATTTGACCGAGTTCGAACTCGGTAACTTCATCCATGCTTGCGCAGTTCGTATATCGGATATCTTTAGCCTTCTTTATCTTCATAAATTCGTTCATCAGATACCTGACCCTTCTCTGGAGGATATCAGACAAATTTTCTTGACAAAGAGTGTCATTGAACTCACCAGCCCTGCTGCACGTTGGGGGTTATGGCCTCGGAGATGTGACTGGTGATAGGTTACTTCTTGTTGGCCTCCTTATAGTCGAACGAGGTTGTTCAGTGACGCCTTCCCGAAAACTGCCTCCGACTGGTTACGAGAATATCGAGAATTCCCGCGTGATGATCGAAAAGTGGATATGGGCCGTGGAACAGAGGAGGCAGTAGAAGATGTCGGGTGTGGCATCGATGAGGACGTTGAAGATTGTTGCATATCAGGCTCTGCAGGTCCGGAAGATTGCGCAGATGTGGGCGGCGGCGGCAATCTTTATAATGTGAGTCAAATATCACTGCAGAAAATTTCTATATACTAACCGTGCATTAGAATTTGATGTTTGTTCTTCATCATTTTCAGAGTCAGAGTCGGGGCTACTGTCCTGCCTTTCTCTCCACCGGACGGCGCTATCGATATTAGATGGCCCTTGAGATACTGGAGGATGTCGCACTGGTGACTGTGATGCGAGTTCTGGAGGGCTGGGAGGGAGGGTTGTACAGCCACTGACGGAGCCATCGTAGATGCAGCACCTGCTTCCATGAACCATGAACCAGGGACAGGCAACGCATCTACAGGTCGAGGTTCGCCCGTGCATTCGCCACAGCAGTCTGGCCGGCATTATTGTCCATCGTAGATGCAGAGTCTGGCTCCATGCACCAGGGAACAGGGACCGGTGTCACTGCAGGCAACACCCACAGGTACAGGCTGAGGTTCGTCCGTTTCATTCGCCACAGCAGCCCGGCCAGCGTTATTGTTGGAAGGTTGGCCCATCTGCTCAATCGGTCGAGGCGTTCCGCAAGACTCAGGATCTTCGCTTCTGCCTCGTTAGAACGACGCTCCGCCTCTCCGGCTCGAGCAATGGCCTCTTGAGCCCGTCCATTGGCCTCGTCAGCACGCTTTCTGGCCTCATCGGCTCGCCTGTTTGCCTCGGCTAACTGCTCTTCGGCTCTGATAGCCCGTTGTCGAGCTTCCTCCAAGGCACGCTTTGCCTCCCCTGCCTTCACGAGCTCCTTGACTTGAGCCTACTTTCTAGTGCTTGTTGTATCGCCTGCTCAGCTCGTTGATCCGCCTGCTCAGCAGCGCCTAGCAGCCTCTTCAGCCCGACGGTTGGCGTCCTCTAGTTGCGCTTCAGCCTGCAGCCTCCGTTGGTTGGCTTCCTGCAATTGTCGATTTGTTTCTTCTCCAACCATCGCCTGCTTTGCTCGTCGATCTGCCTGCTCAGCACGCCTAGTGGCTTCTTCAGCCCGTCCATTGGCATCCTCTAGTTGCGCTTCAGCCTGCAGCCTCCGTTGGTTGGCTTCCCGCAATTGTCGATTTGTTTCTTCCCCAACCTTCACCAGATGGTCGACTGTATCAGCCTTCTGCTGTGCCTTCTCATTGGCTTGCCTCAAACTGTTTTCATATCGTCTTCCCATGGTGGCTCTGACACTTTGGATTGTTTCATACTAGGTATGTTTTTAGTTTATTTCAGCCATTTATGTGTAGCAACTTACCGCATCTGGCAGAATTGAAGGGTTTTGAACGACTCGAACCCTGTCCGCATGCTTATCCTCAAGTGTACGCTTTGAAGCCCCGGTTGGGATTTCTACAGGAGGCAGCAGTTGAGAGGGGAGTTGTGCTGTGCTCATTTGAGGAAACCCGAGTCTCATTGCAGGCGGGGAACAAGGTTGCAGGATATTCGATTTCAGAGCCGGGGGTGTTATAAAGAGTCATTGTTGAATGAGTGCTTGCGAAGAAGTTGATGGGTGTTGCAGGGCGTGTTCGAGGAGAGTTGAACATACTTCCAGCCTCCAGGGCTGCTGCTGCTGATGCCATCTCTGCGTCGTCGTCGTCCAAAGGCGATACTGGTTGTTGAAAGAATCCATTGATATTTGTGTAGGAAAAGAGTCAAGGTGCATGAAGAATACTTTGTGGGATGTCTGCTGTTTTGGCCTTATAATCTAACCACGCTTTAATAAATTCATTGTAGGTAGCATCTCAAGCATACGTTGCCATGGATTCCTTAAGCTGATGGATACACTTACTATTGTTTTGAACACCGTATGTGGTGTGTGTCGTGTGTTGCCTTCAAGCGGGTTTTTTTGTTGTCATTCTTACAGACTCTCCATTCCACTATTTGTGATCATTACTCCACATTTTCCTAATTGGTCATGAACCTGATTTTGAGGTGGCGTCTCCAAGAACCCTTCTCAACAGCCGTTTTCTTTTGTCTGCAGTTAATTGTTTGGTGAGCTTATAATCACATTAACTTGCAACACCATATTTCTCAACCTAATTGAAAACACCACTCATAAGCGTTTTATCCTATGCCTTCAATTCGTGGCACTGCTCTTCTCCATCTCGCAGAGTAAGCACATTTGTAATGCAAGTTCTTATTAATAGGCCCCTCTAGGCTAAGAACCTCTATATTCGGTCACGTTTATATGGTCAATCAGCCAATCCTAAAAGCGGAAGGATTTGTTTTCAAGTCTCATCAAAAAGTTGTGCTGTTCGGACCTGGCACTCTTTGCGATATCCATGGGGGAAGGCCTTTTCAGCACCGTTACATAACTTTTCATGACACATCTATCACTGTCCATCGGGATGGGACTGTGAAGCGGTTCCGAGTTTTTGTCATATCAATCACCTCCACCTCCCCGTTACCAATGCTGTTGCAGGTGAATGGAGAGGAGAGATTGTTGTCATGCGCCAGGCCTTATATACTGGTGACGTAGTCAATATGCAAAAAGGAGATGCGGAGCTTGTAGATCAAGCTATTGAATTGTGCATAATTGTTTTACCCCACAGATGTTAATGTCCTTATTATACAGGTTTATTGGTCGTGTTCGGCAGTCGACACCATTCCGATTCCCAAAGAACCTCCAGTTCGACCTTTGATAACCATTTGATACCATGCTTCTCATTATGCTCCATCACTTTTGGACAGTATTGTGATGTAAATATTGCAGTATATCAGCAAATCTCATTAGTCGTATGAATGATACCCACAAAGATTAAATTTTTGCAGTCCTTCAGAGTTGGATTGAAAATTGATTATCGGGTCCGATGTCGGGTCCTGACGTGCACCCGACATCAGACGATGCTCTCTGCTCTCGGCAGAATGATGAAATCTGATTATGTTCTGCAATTTGCAAAATATTTGCAGAATTTAATGAGAACGTAAAGTTCTTCAATAAGCCGAATTCATCGCGAACTTAACATTCTCATTGCGTTTTGCAATTT
>JAJIRX010000760.1:0-48748 GCA_023853785.1 Psilocybe azurescens | reverse complement strand
CAGTGGTGAGTGAGGTTGAAGAAATATGGCTGACGCGGAATCAGTGGTTGATCGAAATGTGACTGATGTCGAGTCGTCGGAGTTTAAATAAAGACAATCATGTCGTGCCTCCGACATTTCCGTCAGGACAGTTATGTCGTGCCTCCGATATATTCAGCAAACGTTCACGGAAATCCTGGATATTCCAGGGTTTTTGTTCATTCCATTCCTAATCTACTAACTCGGCCTCAACCTTCAACCTTGACGGAAATCCTGGATATTCCAGGGTTTTTGTTCATTCCATTCCTTTCGTCTTCCTTGGGCACGATACAAATCATCATTTCTACCTATCGACCTCGTATGTCCCACCTACTAGTTTGCTTCTCCACTCAGGATCATTCCAGTCAATCCCGTTTCGCTGAAGCAAACCCTCTACATTTTCGAGGACCCGCTGTGCCGATATGTGTTCATAGCGGCCACCGTCAGGTCTAGCAAATCCATGTTCGCCGTCACTCCACCAGTCCTGGCTACCATATGTGTTTGTCCAGAGAACAAGGAACAGGAAAACGAGAGTAAAATTCATAAGTATCATCACCGTCAAGTGAGTATACCTGGAGCCCCTTATCTGACCCCGAGTTTGCTTGAGCTGAGGCCTTCTTCAGTTGACAGTAATTTGATTATGTGGACGGCCTACCTGTTTCTCCCATATGTATATAGACGGCCTTTTTCAGACGTCCCACTGGCGATCAAGTGTGCGTTTGGTGTCGAACAAGCCTAGATGCATTGTGAGTTTTTCAACCAGGAATTTCAAATTAAACAAACTGACGTCCAATGCTTGAATCATCGTCCTTTTATTTCCGTGCTTCAGTTTCTGGAGGGATTGAGAAGTCCCAAGGGAAAATATGTGGATTTTCCCGTGGTCGCTTCCACATGCAATCGAAGTTTGTTCTTCGAGAAAAACCCTTGGTGCACAAAAGCTTTTCTCGAGGAATGGGAAATGAGTCCGAAGGCGACGTATGTGGTACTGATAGAGGTCGAAACCTTTCGCAAGGTTGTCGACAAGAAGCCACTTCATGTCGCCGCTGAAGGCCACATTTCCTCTTGATAAAATAATAGTGAGCATCTGACTATAGCCGAAATTTGGTAAACTTACATGCTCGACTTTAGCACCTTATTCCAGTTGTCACTCCCTGTAGCAGCGACCTTTGACAGCCTGAATTCAGGTCAGTAATTTCTCCCCGTTGGGTCAAGTCCTTTCTTACATTGTGCCAGACTCGAGGCCGAATATGGTTATATTATCGCCCTTGCCCATAAATCGAACGCTCCGTGGGATTACACCCTGCATTTCGCTGGTCTCTTGAAAGTTTTTGGTCCAGGTCACGACCAGAGTACCTGACAGTCTTCAACATATGAAAGGTGGGTAAAAGAACGATTCGTACCATCTCTGTCGACCTGAAACACTTTGACCTTTCCAGTGTGACTTGAAACCACTAATCTGTTTCTATTGCGGTCATAATCGATTGACTCGACTGGTTCGTTGAAAGGAAATACGGCTGTACTGGAAAGTTCTTTGAACTTGTCCTAATTCCCTGTGAGTAAACCGTGACAGCAATTTATTTATTTACCACATACCGCTTCCTTGTTTCTGATATAGACCAAAACCAGCCCTCTGCCAGTGCCAAAGCACAGCGCCTCTTTATCTGCTGAGAAGCCAGACAACCACTTGATGCAAGTTATTTGACCCCACCTGCCCAAGTCATCGCTGATGGCTTGGTAGGACCGCTTTGACTCAACATCCCAGATACGTAACTGCTCGTCATCCCCTGAATTGAGTCAGCGACATCTTTGTCCGGAGTGATTTCGCTCATACCTCCACTTGCTAAGAACCTTCCTTCATCTGTGAATGCAAGGCAATTAATTGGGCCGGCTGTTCCTGCCAGACGTGCCCGGGCGGTACTCCTGTGAACTTGTTGGTGAGTTGTAATACGGTAACATAATGTATTATTTACCTGTTCAGCTGTAGCTTGACCAAATAAAAATGACATTGCGTGTGAGAGTGTGAATAGCTGAAAGGTACGATGCGGATGATTGTAAGTGTGTATGTGATGTACGAGATAGTGAGGCAAGCTGACGAGGCAAGTACTTAAACCTTTCGATTTTTTGTTCAGTATCGCATAGTAACACTATTGTTGGAGCCAATATCCACGCAACACTATTGTTGGTGTCAAATATCCACGACAACTTGTTTGAAATGTATATGTTCCATTTTTAAAATCATACTCCATTTTTAAATACAATTACATTTAAAACAATGAAAGCTCGCCCTATGTAATGCAAATCCAAAATTCGTACTTGAGTAATGGCGTTCCCAATCAAATCACATCTTCCACTCATCACATCTCGTATCGACTTCGACTTCAACACGTTACCGCCACCACCAAAGATAACGCCTCGCACAAATCTCGCTGCAAATATTCGACGACAGGCTCGTCGAAAGTTTCGCCCTACGGCCCCCAAGTCGTCTCCGTGATGAAACACCTGTTCAGGATAATCGCTCGGAGTCACCCCTCTCTGATTTGCCCGACTCAGAATTCCCCGACGATGAAAATCAAGGTGAATCAGCAGAAAAGATCCCCAAACCACCAGGTGAGGCAGGAAGAAATAAAAGTGGTGGCTTCAATCTTGAAAAGGCCTTGGGTTGGGAAGCCGGTCGTTTTGCTATATTTACGGTGAGTCAGAACATGTTATTTAGAAGACCAATCCTTACCGGCTAACAGAGTGCCATCAACGACGAAGCCGCTGAGAAGCTTGACAGCACACTGAGTATCTCTAAGCAGAATACCAGTGTCATCGATGAGATAATCCAACAAGTGAGATTCATAAACTACACTCTAGAGACACTCAGCTTAATATTTGCAGGTCGCGAAACCTTCAACATTAAGAACGTTTATGTGAGGGATTGGCCAATCAGAGAAGCACTAAGAATGCGACTTAAGTACACATCGGATCATGCAAAGAAGAAGGAACAAAGACAGCAGGTGAAGGACTTAAAGACTGTAAGACTTACATTTGAACCAGATACATGGCACTTATTTTTTTCATAAATAGGCTTTGAGCACATCTAGGGCTTAGCGAACGCTTGGGTTGAGTTTGCAGTGCAAGTTCATCCACATGATTCATGCGTGCAGGGTTTCATGTGCGGCGCAACCTTTGGAGTGTTTATTGTATAACAAGGACAATTTAATTAAAGTGTTAGTCGCCATCAGGCATAAGCCGGAAATCTGTGGGAAAGCATTAAACAAAAAGAAATGATACAATGCAATCGGACTCATGACGTTGTGGCCTCTGATACTCATCAGCATAAGGAAAATAGAATTTTCAACAAAATAATAACAGATGGAGTGTGTATGATTTAGTACTCTCGAGATAAAGACATGACTGCTAGGCAACCTGTCTCTTTCCACCTAAAAGGAAGACCAGCAAAATGACATTCAATATCTTGTGGCCTAATGATCACAAGCTGTCCAAGATTTTGAGACCAGAGTGACGCCTGAAGAATGGGATATTGTTGGAATGGGTCGTCAGGCACAGCTTTGAGGAAGTATTGAACAATAAAATAGATTTCAGTTGTAGGAAGTTGAAGGATGCCGTTAATTTGTGCAGGAATGGAGGGAAGTGATGGCCGACGAACAAGAATAAAGCTATTACCCCTGTGTCGTGAGAATGTAGAAAATGTCAACCCATTGAAGGTGTATAAGCTTAGGATTTTGGCTTCTCGTGGCGTATCAGCATTCTGATAATAGGTTTGAAGAGCCTTGTAATGTCCTTCCGAAAGGGCTTTGAAATTGCCTCTCACAGGGTCCTGGGGCTCATCTCCATTTTCTTCGAGTGCAAGAAAACGAGAGATATCCGTGAGAAGTGTATTGCGAACTTGAGGATCAACTAGTTTCGAAAAAACCACTACAGTTTTTAATGGCTTGGGGCAACCTCCTTTTAGAAGTAGCGCACGGAGGTTAGATGACTTCACAAAAGAGGTTGATATTGTTTCTTCTAATTGTCCTGGAAGACGATGAGAAATATCCAAAAACTGTAACTAGACACCATAACTTACCCATTTGTAAATTATTAGGGATACGTTGCAAAAGGCCAATCAAACGTTCAAAAGGGAAAGTCCACCAGGCGTGCACAGGTCCATAAAGCCGCAAATATTCAGCAAGGTGAAGGGACATATGTTGATTTGGGAGAAACCGGTATTTAGGAAAAAGGACACGCAGTCCATTTAGATAATTGTGCATGTGGTAAAGATATTGATCAGCCTTTTTGGATGATGTAATGCGAGATGATGCAATAACAACTGCGGAAACCAATGACAGTGTTACTCCCAATAACTTCTTGCACTGTGAAGAACGGGTATCATTATTCTCCAGGGTATTCCATAACCGTATGAGTGTGACAGGAAGGTAGGTTGTACCAAGAGTGCGCCATTGATCTGCCTTCAGCTTGCCATGGCTTGGCTCGCCGAGGTTGGTTGGGACGGATGTGAGCCAAGATGGAGTGATCATATTTTCGATATCTGCACGAAGTTCATGGATTTCTTGCTCAGTGAAGACTGATCTGTTATTGAACTTAAACTGCGGAGGTTCTTCAGTTTGTTTACACCGCTACATAAAAATCAGAAATATGAACTTTGGCCAACAAGTGCAGAACTTACCCATGTAAGAATTGACCGAATAAAGTCAGGTTTATTGAGATGCATTTTGTTCGGGTACATCGTTTGGGCCTTCAGTGATAATGAATGAAATACAAGCTGAAGGGCACCCCTGTGCAGGTTCTCAAACCGTTTGAAGTAAGCATTGTAACCAGCTTCGGTCGTTAATTCCTTGTTTATTGGAGATTCCAAGATAGTGATCAATTTGTTTAGACTTTTCAGCTCCTTTGGATTTAACTGGGTTTTTGACTGATCGGGAATACCCAATGAAAGAACAGAGATGCTATCCTGGCCTTGCTTTTCCATTCGAACTCCCAGAATTTCAAAATGTTCCTGGATCAAGCCAAGGAATAAGTTGTGCATCGCATCAACAACGACGAATCGAGAAGTGTCAAAATATGGAAGACGAAACAACTCAGACCAGCGGACACCAGTGTCGCTGACCATTTCCTTCTGTTCCTTTTCATCCAGAGCATCTAAATAGGACTGAGCCAGCTCACGAGTCCCTTTATCCGTCCTACGCTCTCCAAGTTTAGCAAATGCGTCATTAAGTTTGTCCTCTTTTGATGTTGACAGTGGCAAATTGCACACATGCGCCTATGTCTAATTGAAGCAAATCCGCCGACTTTACGTGCTGCCAGCAGATCAGAAACCACACAGACAAGAGCGCATCGAACACATCTCCCATAGAAGAAGGCACTTGTGCGTGAAAACGAACTCCAGTATACCAAAACTCCAAAAGCTGGTCGATAAGGAGGGAAAGGTAATGATTGAGACAAACGAGGGTGGTTCATGTGGACCGGGGATAATTCCAAATAAAAACATATTTTCTGGCTTATATCGCATATCAGGGGGTAGATTAAGGCAGACCATAGAGACAATGCCGATCGACTTCTTTTTCCCAGCTTGTTTGTTGCCCAAAGGATTAAAAAGTCAACACAAAGAGAAAAACATATCGACCTTCTTCGCCGCCCATACTAAAATGCTGACCATCCGGGCCTTTGAAGTTACGCAAAATTTCACCATCAAAGATGTCTTTCATTTCAATGGGAGGGCTCGATCTATCTTTACAGGGAGTCCAAGCATTGTCCATCTTCTCCTCATACCCCGATCGAGATAGTAACCCTGCCATCCAATCTTTGAAACTGAATCCGACAAAGGGTTTAATTGGAATATAAATGGTATGGCCATTTATGCGATGTGGTTTAAGAAGAGGTGTTTTACACTTCCTGCCTCCTTTGAATTGGCGATGGGTGCATGTATTAGGATAGATGGGAATGGGGGAGTCTTTGGTGAATGTCGGTTTATAGGTAAAGTGGCAGTCAGGATCTGGGCAAACAGCGTAGATAGTGTGTTGACTTTCTAAGGTGAACGCTTTCTCAAATGTACGGGGATCGGCAGGAATGTCATTTAACAGATTGCGATCCCCGGGCAATAAATTGGGGCTGAGGCGAGCAAGGGTTAATTGAATGATGTATTGAACCGTCTTCAGCAGAAAGTTGCAACCACGGCGACTAACACCAAGTAGGACTTGGCATGTCAGAACCATAAAGAAGAGAACTTGTAGTATTGGGTCAACGTTATCTAGGATAGGTTTAAAGTGGTGGCCTAAGAGGCAATCAATCAGTAAAAGTGGAAAAATAATAAACATAATGACACCAATACCTGTATCAAATGGGAGACCATATGCAGGTGTTTTCATATCCTTTATGTCAGAAAGCCTCTCGGTCCACTCTTTCCTTGCGGTTTTCAAGTGAAGCTGAATAGCTTGCAGTTTACGCAAAATTGGATCTTTGGCTGCAAGAACAGCGGGACCCTTGTAAGTTATGGTTTCAAATCGATCCATGAGCTGGTTAGACGACTGGAGCAGGTTGGCAAGAGGAAAAGGAGCAGGAATTCCGGACGATGGTGGGCTATCGAGGCAGGCAAGGCGATCCTGGGCTTTCTTGCAAAAGTTGTCAACGTCGGCGTCAAGGTCGGCTAAGCAAAGAGAATGTTGTCTTCTCTAGAACGTCTCGAATTGGCTTGACGAGGGGAGAATGAGAATGAGAATGAGATGAGGGCATCGAATAACCTCCGGAGGGCGAATTCGAGGAGTTTGATGGATGTGGTCGTTCGCCTCTCTCGTCTTCGCCCTTGTTAGCCCCTGGTTGAGGGAGACCGCTTTGTGAACTATCTCTCGCCCACAGCGAGCCTCCAGGCGTTTCGAATGGTCCGGAAACTTCGTCAGCGAGGACACTTGCGCCGAGATGAGCAGTGAGCTCTTCGATTTGAGCAGTGAGGATTATATCCGTCCTTTCCTCTGCAGAACGTAGATAGGTGCTTCGGTCATCTGCCGAATGCGCCCTCAAGGTACGGACGTTGACGCTCCGGCCATTGGGCTCCTGGGTAAGAGGATCGACACCACCCGAGGTGGCGCATCCATGTGAGACGCAATAGCAGATGGGCATGATTGAAGTAAGAAGTGGAGAGTGCAGTGGTTTAACCAGAACACCCAAGTGTCGAAATCGTAGAGATTTCCAGCCTATATTTAAATGTTAAACACAATTCCTTTAGGAAGAAAGAAACGTACCTAAGGAGAGCGTTGTCAAGTAATAACAAAGTACAAGCGCCATCGTCGTTGCCAAAGCTTGTAGTTATCGGTATGGAATTATGAGTTGATGTGTTGTTTGAGAGAACAAGTACCCTGGATTATCCAGGATACTCGGCCATACGTTGGTTATCCAGAACAAGAGTGGAAGTGGACCCGTTAAGCAGCCACGTTATCGATGGGAATCAAGATCTAAAAGAGGAGGATGTACGTCTTGTCAACGGAAAGAAATAAAAGTACCCTGGAATATCCAGGATACCTTAGGGTGGAAACCGTGCATTGGAATATCCAAGACCACGGTGAAGCGAGCTATGATGTGTGCACGCAGGAACTTGAAGTCTTGAAGATGAGCCACACACGTCGTGTGACACGACAACTTGTAACACGTGACGACTGAGGTAAGCGATCAGTTGGCGTTTGATTTCGATGTTTTAAGTTCCTTCCACTCATCCATCGGTGTCCTGGATATTCCAGGGCACTCATGTGTCACTTCATCGGCGACGGTATCCTGGATATTCCATGGTACTGTTTTCCTTCCTCTTTTGACATGCATGGACCTCATTTTTGGCTTATCTCGCCTCGTGTCATTTCGTCAGCAACGATTTTCCTTCCTCTTCAGCATACACAAAACGAACGCTTTACCCCCTACCTTGTCTCGCTTCATCGGCGACGGTATCCTGCATATTCCATGGTACTGTTTTCCCTCCTGTTTTCAATAGACGCGAATCTTTTCCCTTTCATTCCCCAGGACGACACCGCTTCCATCTTTTTTGGCGACATCGACCAGCGACGGCTATATTCCAAATGTAATTACTTGACCGGCGACGATTACTACCAACTATGAAATATTATATACCATCAGAGTGCCCAAATGCACCTTCATTCATCGTCTGACTCTTCCCATTTGACTGGCGGTTTCATTTTTAACGCTTTGTGCAGTCGGGTGTTACCTAGGCCTGCAAGCCATTCCCTCGAATAGAAGTTTTCGGGACACCCTGTCTTTGGAGCACGGTTGCTAATTGTACCATTATTACCCTCTCTCCTCCTCCGATCCCTGGGTGGGTTTCCCGGTCGAGGGCCACCAGCCGCGCCAGTGCTCTTTTTCTCTCTGTCGATCGCAATTAGACGCTTTGTGCATCGATTGGCTCGCCACAGGCGTCTTTTGACCCAATAAACTCGTTTTTGCTGCCTCTCGTCCTCCCATCCACTTTCTTCAGAACTCATCCCTCCTGTTCCAAGACTCTCTACCAAGTTCGCTGAAGCCTTCCAGTACACGTTGATCGAACCATCCCGATTTTGCGCATTTCCGTAGCAAATATCGAGTCGTTCATGGTACTTCTGCAATAGATGTATCGCAAACTTGATCGCCATAGTCAACAGTGAAAATCTTACATCGGTTCTGCGCCTATTTTTTCTTCCCAAACGCTTTTCTTTCTCTCTCTTAGCCTCTATTTGGTCCGGTGAATCATGAAGATATTCACGATAAGTGCGACCCAGGCGGTCTAGGCGATCTAAAAACATGTGTTCGATGACCTGGACGTTTGCTTCGGTAAGCTGTATCATCTCTCTCTTCCCGAACTCTTCAATGAATAAGTCGCATAGTTGATGGTTCCAGGTGTTTATTTCTGTGGTATCAAGAAATGGTCTCATCGGATTGAGATCGGGGCCCATGTTCTGACCGAGTTCGAACTCGGTAACTTCATCCATGCTTGCGCAGTTCGTATATCGGATATCTTTAGCCTTCTTTATCTTCATAAATTCGTTCATCAGATACCTGACCCTTCTCTGGAGGATATCAGACAAATTTTCTTGACAAAGAGTGTCATTGAACTCACCAGCCCTGCTGCACGTTGGGGTTATGGCCTCGGAGATGTGACTGGTGATAGGGATTACTTCTTGTTGGCCTCCTTATAGTCGAACGAGGTTGTTCAGTGACGCCTTCCCGAAAACTGCCTCCGACTGGTTACGAGAATATCGAGAATTCCCGCGTGATGATCGAAAAGTGGATATGGGCCGTGGAACAGAGGAGGCAGTAGAAGATGTCGGGTGTGGCATCGATGAGGACGTTGAAGATTGTTGCATATCAGGCTCTGCAGGTCCGGGAAGATTCGCGCTAGATGTCGTGGGCGGCGGCGGCGCAATCTTTATAATGTGAGTCAAATATCACTGCAGAAAATTTCTATATACTAACCGTTGCATTAGAATTTGATGTTTGTTCTTCATCATTTTCAGAGTCAGAGTCGGGGCTACTGTCCTGCCTTTCTCTCCACCGGACGGCGCTATCGATATTAGATGGCCCTTGAGATACTGGAGGATGTCGCACTGGTGACTGTGATGCGAGTTCTGGAGGGCTGGGGAGGGAGGGTTGTACAGCCACTGACGGAGCCATCGTAGATGCAGCACCTGCTTCCATGAACCATGAACCAGGGACAGGCAACGCATCTACAGGCCGAGGTTCGCCCGTTGCATTCGCCACAGCAGTCTGGCCGGCATTATTGTCCATCGTAGATGCAGAGTCTGGCTCCATGCACCAGGGAACAGGGACCGGTGTCACTGCAGGCAACACACCCACAGGTACAGGCTGAGGTTCGTCCGTTTCATTCGCCACAGCAGCCCGGCCAGCGTTATTGTTGGAAGGTTGGCCCATCTGCTCCAATCGGTCGAGGCGTTCCGCAAGACTCAGGATCTTCGCTTCTGCCTCGTTAGAACGACGCTCCGCCTCTCCCGGCTCGAACAATGGCCTCTTGAGCCCGTCCATTGGCCTCGTCAGCACGCTTTCTGGCCTCATCGGCTCGCCCTGTTTGCCTCGGCTAACTGCTCTTCGGCTCTGATAGCCCGTTGTCGAGCTTCCTCCAAGGCACGCTTTGCCTCTTCCCCTGCCTTCACGAGCTCCTTGACTTGAGCCCTACTTTCTAGTGCTTGTTGTATCGCCTGCTCAGCTCGTTGATCCGCCTGCTCAGCACGCCTAGCAGCCTCTTCAGCCCGACGGTTGGCGTCCTCTAGTTGCGCTTCAGCCTGCAGCCTCCGTTGGTTGGCTTCCTGCAATTGTCGATTTGTTTCTTCTCCAACCATCGCCTGCTTTGCTCGTCGATCTGCCTGCTCAGCACGCCTAGTGGCTTCTTCAGCCCGTCCATTGGCATCCTCTAGTTGCGCTTCAGCCTGCAGCCTCCGTTGGTTGGCTTCCCGCAATTGTCGATTTGTTTCTTCCCCAACCTTCACCAGATGGTCGACTGTATCAGCCTTCTGCTGTGCCTTCTCATTGGCTTGCCTCAAACTGTTTTCATATCGTCTTCCCATGGTGGCTCTGACACTTTGGATTGTTTCATACTAGGTATGTTTTTAGTTTATTTCAGCCATTTATGTGTAGCAACTTACCGCATCTGGCAGAATTGAAGGGTTTTGAACGACTCGAACCCTGTCCGCATGCTTATCCTCAAGTGTACGCTTTGAAGCCCCGGTTGGGATTTCTACAGGAGGCAGCAGTTGAGAGGGGAGTTGTGCTGTGCTCATTTGTGAGGAACCCTCGAGTCTCATTGCAGGCGGGGAAGGCAAGGTTGCAGGATATTCGATTTCAGAGCCGGGGTGTTATAAGGAGTCATTGTTGAATGAGTGCTTGCGAAGTTGATGGGTGTTGCAGGGCGTGTTCGAGGAGAGTTGAACATACTTCCAGCCTCCAGGGCTGCTGCTGCTGATGCCATCTCTGCGTCGTCGTCGTCCAAAGGGCGATACTGGTTGTTGAAAGAATCCATTGATATTTGTGTAGGAAAAGAGTCAAGGTGCATGAAGAATACTTTGTGGGATGTCTGCTGTTTTGGCCTTATAATCTAACCACGCTTTAATAAATTCATTGTAGGTAGCATCTCAAGCATACGTTGCCATGGATTCCTTAAGCTGATGGATACACTTACTATTGTTTTGAACACCGTATGTGGTGTGTGTCGTGTGTTGCCTTCAAGCGGTTTTTTGTTGTCATTCTTACAGACTCTCCATTCCACTATTTGTGATCATTACTCCACATTTTCCTAATTGGTCATGAACCTGATTTTGAGGTGGCGTCTCCAAGAACCCTTCTCAACAGCCGTTTTCTTTTATGTCTGCAGTTAATTGTTTGGTGAGCTTATAATCACATTAACTTGCAACACCATATTTCTCAACCTAATTGAAAACACCACTCCCATAAGCGTTTTATCCTATGCCTTCAATTCGTGGCACTGCTCCTTCTCCATCTCGCAGAGTAAGCACATTTTTACTGTAATGCAAGTTCTTATTAATAGGCCCCTCTAGGCTAAGAACCTCTATATTCGGTCACGTTTATATGGTCAATCAGCCAATCCTGTGTGGAAGGATGTTTGCACCCAAGTCTCATCAAAAAGTTGTGCTGTTCGGACCTGGCACTCCTTGCGATATCCATGGGTGGAAGGCCTTTTTCAGCACCGTTACATACAACCTCATATTCATGACACATCTATCACTGTCCATCGGGATGGGACTGTGAAGCGGTTCCGAGTTTTTGTCAAAATCACCTCCACCTCCCCGTTACCAATGCTGTTGCAGGTGAATGGAGAGGAGAGATTGTTGTCATGCGCCAGGCCTTATATACTGGTGACGTAGTCAATATGCAAAAAGGAGATGCGGAGCTTGTAGATCAAGCTATTGAATTGTGCATAATTGTGCTTTACCCCTTACAGATGTTAATGTCCTTATTATACAGGTTTATTGGTCGTGTTCGGCAGTCGACACCATTCCGATTCCCAAAGAACCTCCAGTTCGACCTTTGATAACCATTTGATACCATGCTTCTCATTATGTACCATATCTTACACCCCTTGGACAGTATTGTGATGTAAATATTGCAGTATACCTCTTGTAGCAAATCTCATTAGTCGTATGAATGATACCCACAAAGATTAAATTTTTGCAGTCCTTCAGAGTTGGATTGAAAGTTGATTATCGGGTCCGATGTCGGGTCCTACGACGTGCACCCGACATCAGACGATGCTCTCTGCTCTCGGCAGAATGATGAAATCTGATTATGTTCTGCAATTTGCAAAATATTTGCAGAATTTAATGAGAACGTAAAGTTCTACAATAAGCCGAATTCATCGCGAACTTAACATTCTCATTGCGTTTTGCAATTTGCAAAATGGTGAGTTCTGTAATTGGCGATACTTTGGTAGAATTTTAAATTTTATTACGAATCTGCCTAATGCAGATTGTATACAAAAGGAAAAATTCTGCATTAGGCGGAGTTGATCGAGAATTTTAAGTATTACAAATATTCTTATTGTGTTCTGCTCATGGCAGATTTAATGGAGAATGAATCATTCTGCAATTCGTAATACTTTGTGTCACGACAATTTGTTTTGCAAGGAATCTGCATTCCGGTGAATTATTCAGTCCCAGCAGTGACTTAAGCTCAAGCATCAAACACTATAATAAGTACTCACCTCGGCTCGACTCGCTCCTCCCGGTCCGCTCGGACAACGCGGGGGTGCTCACAGCGCTCCCGCTGAGCGAACCGGTTAGACTGCAGGTAGGACGCAGGAATCAAATGATTTTGGACACGTGAACTCGCGACCGTGTGCCATCACAGAAAACTCTGGCGGACGAGTTGCACATGGGGAGGGGGCAGTATAGGTGCATGTGCGTTTGGGATGATGTAGGAGCTCACACGGTTAGTGAGACTGGTGTTGGCATTGTGAAAGGGATTAAATTTCAATGGATATGGGAAAGAGAGGCTCTATTCAGAGGGTATGTTTCAGATAGAGAGTGTGAGAGTGGATGAACTGGATGGATCCAAATGCCCACGGGGTGTTCTTTCCCAGTTGCGTTTGATTGGAGGTCGTAGGGTTGAAGCGTTGGTACAGTAACTATGACCTATCAAGGTTGTTCGCTCGCACAGCTATTAATATGCGTCGAGTGTATATATTTTTGGGATGGGTCTAGGGTTTTGCATTCAGCTACGAAAGATCCAGACCGCATGTGTCTTGTCACTGATAGTATTCATAGAAATCCTGACATGTACACGCTTTGAATTGTCATCAACGTTACTGTATACACATCAAAGTCCACAACCGAAGCTATGTTTGATGCATTATTTCAACCCGCATAAAGAGCATGTGCCTGTAAGTGGTCAACATAACTTCTGTTCCATCTTACTACATTGTACGCCGTCGACAACACATCCTTTCGAATCCACACAAATATGCCTAAAAATCAGAAAAATTCCGCAATTCGATCTTATCGGTCTCGCACGTCTGGTATGCAGCAATTCCAAGGCGCGAGAAATGTCCTGATTACTGGCGGGAGCTTTCGACAAGTAGTAGAAGGGAATTACTACGAAGGAGGGGGATGTAGGCGAGCGCCAGTAGACATTATATACTGAGCATTTACACTGATTCTGGAGGGATAGGACTACATATTCTGGGGCAGCATATCGCTGCTGATGCTATGTATAACTCTGCTGAGAGGTTCCCGCCCCGAAATGTCACCCGGGCACGCGCAAGAAGATAATCAGTGCTATACTTGACTGGGTTAACGAACCTATTCTCAAGGAACGGGTGCTTTGGCTCAACGGACCAGCGGGAGCTGGCAAATCTGCCATCGCCCACACCATTGCCGTACTTCTGAAGGAGATTTCGGAGGATAGCAAGTACGCTGGGAGCTTCTTCTTTGCCAAGGATGCCATTGGACGTGGAGACGGGACCAAGTTATTCTCAACAGTTGCATACCAGCTCGCCATCAATTTCCCATCCTTTCGTGCCCTCCTCGACGCTGCTATGCTTAATGATCCCACCCTTCCGACTAAATCCATCGACATCCAACTCCAATACCTCATCATAGAGCCATTACTGCGTGTCAATGACTGGCCTGCTCATAGCCCCACGATCATTATCGACGGTTTGGACGAATGCGCTGGGTCGAAACGAATGCAGTCCGAAATTCTTTCACTCTTATCCAAGGCAATTATTGAGCACAATATCCCCTCCGATTTCTCATTGTTAGCCGTCCCGAGTATTGGATATCCGATTCATTCGAAATTGGACCCCTGGTACACGTTACAAAACCGTTCTCTCTACGAGATGACAAGGACGCGGATGTGGAAATTGAGAAATATCTTCGAGAAGGATTCAACAAGATTTACGAGGAAAATATTCGAATAATGTCTTCTACATTGCGTCCTTGGCCTGCAGATCATATTATCAGGCGATTTGTGAGTAGTGCTTCAGGCCAGTACGTGTACGCATCCACTGTGCTGGAATTTTTGGCGCCTCGTCCAATTTCTGCGACCCGCGAGAACAACTCCGGATATTGACAACGCCTGGACCACATCGTGCATCCGCATTTTCGGATCTTGATAAACTCTACGCCACCATCCTGTCGTCGTATCCTCGTCCAAAAACAATGAAACGTGTCCTTGGTGGTCTCTTGCTCCATTTCAGCGAAAAACCATCCAGGAAATACTGGGAGTTGACTCCGGAGAAATTAAACTCGTGTTCAGGGCTTTGAGCTCCTTGATCAGAATATCCAAGGCTGAATACTCCGAGGAATTCCGTGTGCTAGAGCCGATCTTTGGGTCTCCATTAGTAGAGGCATCAATTTCATTCAGTCACCTATCGTTCCGAGAATTTCTCACTGATGAGTCGAGGTCAGGAGAGTATGCCATTGATGAGAGCGCCGTTCGGACTGAGTTTGTGTGCGCCATGCTCAAGCTCGGGGTCAATATTGTTCGGGATAGTCCACAGGCCGAGCGGACTATATCACGGTAAGTGCCTTAGCAATTTTGTTTATTCAAAATATACAAGGACATTGATATACACATTTTATGACAGTATCGGACTATCAACCTATCGTCGGATGCTCCATGATCTCAGAAATAAGTCTTCGTGGATCGAACGTGATGCCAACTCTATTGTCAATTTATTGGAGGAACTTTGCAAAAGCCTCCACACGATCTTCGCTCGCAATCCTTCGCATGTCGCCCAAGCAAGTCATGTTTACTGGTTTACGAACGCTGTCTTGGATTTTATCGACATGCTGCAATGTACGTGGACCGAAGACGGTTCATATTGGCGTAAAATTCACCGACATCTACTTCAGTCTCTCAGAGACGTTCTCACCGTTGCTCAAACAATTTCGGCGAAGCAGATCATGGACCGATCACCCAAAAACTCAGCAACCTTCGCATACCTTGCTTTATACAGTTCTGAATCTTTGGTCGCCTCAGTGAATAGTCTCGAGGATATCTCGGAGTCAATGAATATTGGTCTAGATACCGTTATATCTGATCTCCAACACCTCCCTGACTTGATATACTTTTATTTCTACCCCCGTGGAAACGGCTATCTCCATATACGTACTGTGGGTCCAGTCTTTTCGGCAGCGAATGTTAAGGTCCAAGACCACGGTCAGGGGAATCAACATGTTGCAACATGGGACCATCGCATAGTAAGCTTCAGTGCCCAGAACTTTAACGAGATATTCCCCAGCAGTGATAATCAATCATTTCTTCCACCCCGATGGCGGTTCGTGGATGTTGCCGACCGGTTCTTACGACACAGTTTATTTTCGGATATACACTCCAAAGAATACTTTGAAGATCCGAAGAAAATGGAAATATTCAACATCGTAATGAATACATCATTCTGGGCTCGTTTGTGCCACGAAAAATACTCGATTGATTTGGTATTAGGAGCATTGGGCTGGTTTAACAGGCAGATGGTGAGTGCTAACATCATCATATTCCAATCAGTAATTTACCGCCACCATCCATAATACCAGACAGGGCCCAGCAAAGACGTTATCACAGATCACGACAGTGGCCTTCTTCAAAAATGCTATACACTGCGACACGAGTATTCGAAATGGCCTACTTGCCACGTTTCACAGACGCCTATTGCTCTAATCTTTGGATGTACAGCGATAGCGACTCTACTCCGTCTGTATCTTTGCATATAATCCCTCCATCCCATGATGTAACCTACTCTTCCGTCGAGGAAAAGCCTCTGGATCGATTCGACCTTCCGATTGAGCATTTCGTTGGTTATGAATTTGACTTATGGATAGCAGAATTTCACGAGAAAGTGTTTGCTGGGGACGGAAGCTCAATCATCTGCCCCTCTGACTGGTATCCTCACTTAGCCGCATTTCTTCTCACCATGCTCGTAAAAATCAGTATGCTGCGCTGAACGCCAATTTCGAACAATACTCGGGCTGGCAACAAATCACAAGGGAATTCTTTCTACCATTTATCAGGTGTCTGCCTTATGCGATTCCAACACTGCAGAACTTGAATGCGCTACGTGCACTGCATTTCCTATATCCCAAGATACATCCTCGGCACCAATGGAGACCACCATTTGGCGTCTGTTCCCTGGCTATAGATTTCTTGAAGGTATGTTCGAATGTTAACTGCAGTTTTCATTTTGCTCATGTTATGGTACAGAAGTACGACCGCTCTTCCCTCTCACCCTCAGAGTTTAATTTATTAAAAGCATGGCTGTCGGGGCTCATGACTCGCGAGTCCAGGCGAGTCTTTCGGGGTGTTAGCGAACATCAGATGCTCGATGATTACACAATTGATGGTGGTGAGCTTGATGATTACACCGCTGATGATGGCGAGTCATCATTAGCAATGACCGACTTCGACCAAGATGAAGAACTCTGACTGAAGAGGGAAAATTTGGTGATGGCCCTTTGCATCGCCGTGGGCAGAGCTTCAATAGATAATCCCGTCAATTGTGGTCTGGATTGGCTGACGCAACTCAGAGAACCGCTTTGGAGGGTACTGGGAGACGATTTAAAGACCTTTTATATGAGAAGAAGGTTCTAATGCGGATAATTGGTGAGGTTGTTAGCAGGAACCGGAGGATGACAGGCAATGAGAATATATCCGCCGGGTTTTGGTAACAAGACGTTATCTTCTTTCAGTAGACTGTTTTGTGTTACGAAATTCTAGTTTCAACGCTTCCACCTTGGAATATTAATTACGTTCGTCTATATTTGGCACGGAACAATTATTGAATTCTAAGGTGGACTATAATCAACGACAATTTGCATAGATTTGTACACTAATCAACACCCACGATCGAAGGTGGACCATAGTCTACCAAGCTTGTCGGTAATAGTCTGCATATTGGATCCCGCCGGGCCTTCCCCGACCCCCTTTACAATTGCACAGAACCAGCGGCGATGAGCGTGGATGGATTGTAGCTTCTATCGCAGAAGCTCAAAAGACAGCGTTTGCAGCGTGACGAAAACACGTGCTGAAACCATGTTTATGTGGCAGAGGTAGCTTGACGACTATCGTCCCTCTTTTTTGACCGACTGAAGAGCAATGATTAACTGAGATATGGGTAGCCTATCTCAATCCCAAGGCACGGATGCGGATTGGGTTCGCAGTCGGTGTCTATCGAGGAGTACCATACCGTAGGACCTCATAGTAATGAGACGGAAGTAGCTGTAGGCAAGCGTCGTCGTTCTTGCAAGATCCCAGTTGATAGTGAGTGAGATTGGCATAGAACAATTCGTATGTGGGCGGTGGTAATATTTGAGGCCGAATTCATGGCCGCTGTCTGCTACCGATAGAGACACTCCTGTGCCACTGGAGTAGATGTTTTTGTCTATAATGTACGGGGAGAATCCGTCGGGACAGCATCAATAGTAATTATGTCGAGTCCGATGATGGAGGTCGACGGTGTGGTTGTGGATGAGATGTTGGCGGGTGGTTCAAGGATGGTGTCTGCCCACGAGAGGAGGGTTGCGCCATACCTGTACTTGACCTGTGAACATTGGCTAGGATAGGGATAGGGATAGGGATAGGGATAGGAACGGGGAAGAGGGATGGGATGTAGACGAGAGGGGTAGGGTATAGAGAGAAAGAAACAAAACAAAACAAGCCACATATCTCCATCCCAAGCATACTGGACATCATCAAATACGTCAGCGTGCGTTCAAGCATAGCGTTCTTGTTATCATCCGAGCCCCATGCAAGGTGGGTTGCCGAGACGATGAGGCTTGTATCGGCGCAATGGGGAGCGTGTTGGAGTTCATGAACATCGCGGCAGCCATGATAAGGCTCCTGTACGTGGGTGAGTGTGTGAGTTGAGGTCCATTAGGTACGGAGGGATGAAGAGATGAGAGAAAAGACGACGAGTAAGGTTGAGCGGTGTGTGGAATGTTATGGAAGATATTTGTAGATTGGACATGGGCGAAAGGAGTGAAACGGTGGGTAGAACGGCGAATAGAATGAGAATGGGAATGGGGGAATGGGGGAATGGGGAGAAGACTGACAAACACAAGGTGAAGGAAGGATGAAATGTACGCACCTCAACCCGAACCACCAGCCCAGAACCCATCCTACGACCATCGAGGTGCCGGTGACGATGATGAACGATATCGGAATCACCCAGAGCTCCTTCAGTTTCTCTGTCAAGGTCAAATCATCGTAATTCTCATCATACTTGAGCACGCTAGCGCGCAACTAGCGCACACCTAGCGCATAACTAACGCGTAAATGTACACACAAGGCCCACATGTTGCCACTTGAATTTCCGGTTGCCCCGATGAACTCTATGATTACTACCTGTAGTACTCACTTACATGAAGGGAAAAAACGAAAGAAAAATCAGGTCCCTGTCTGGGTCACTACATGAAGTACTAGCCTTGATTAATAAAATATTCTAGAACTTCTCGACCAGTTGGTACCACAAGACCATTCAAATGGCGGGGAACTTCTTCTACTGATATCCTAGCCTCATCCCTGAAATACAACTTCACCCACTGCCACCAATCTATCATGCCCATCACATCATCCGGCGCGTCGTACCTCCCCTTCGAGTAGCTATCCGCGGTGTTTTGGATGGACGGTATCCACCTCACATCCAAAGTGATTCCATGCGCAGCGCACCTCCTCTGGATACGCTGCACCACATCATGAAGCCCGAAATCTGCCGTCCAATACCCTCTGCAAAGCGCATCCACGACCCCTGTGTTGTCTGAGAGGATGATGATGTGTTTGGAAGCCCGTGCATAAGCGCGATGCAAGAGGAGAGTGTTCACAGACAGCTCAACGGCGATGAGCTCGGCCCACGACGTGACAATCTCGCCTGTCTGCCCGTACGGGATGCTGGGATGATTGCGGACCCATGTCCACGCAAAGGGCTGCTCTATTGAAGTGATGAAGAGGCCGATTCCGTGCTGCGAGGCGTCGGTGTATGCCACGAGTGGACGAAGAGAAGTCGAGAGGCCAGGAGACGGAACCCTCCAGTAGTTGATAAGATGCCATTGGACTTCTGTTTTAGCCTTATGAGCTGGTAGAGCTGCGGCCTCTTCAAACAGGATGTTGAGCATTCTAATAGCAAGCCTTCGTTCATTTTCGGGATGGCCTCGCTGAGCGCACGACATTATCATGTCCAGCTCTCCGATATTCGCAGGCATTGGCGTAGTTTCGAGTCTGATCGGAGGTCGATTCGAATACAATGTCGAGCGTGTCGGCTGGTATAAGGACCTACGATAACGAAGCAATGACCATCATTATTCAAATCACAAAGACGACGCATCATGAGAATGTACCCATAGATTTCTGAGTCTGTGCCCCTTCAAGGGTGTCACGAGCCCTCCTCAACCGCGTTATCATTACTTCTAACATCCTAGTGCGTTGTGCGGTCGTTAGACTATGCTCGTCGAACTCGTGCATGAGTATGTGGGCGAGTGTCTGTGCCCGTTCTGGCAGTGGCTCTGCCATATAACCACTAAGCGATGATACAGATGGAAGGGGTCCTTCCGGTGTTTATGCACGACACGAAGTCTCGATCGGTGATTATAAAACGACTGTCTCCGCCGTGATAACAAACACTTTACGTGTACTTTGTATGGACTGCAATGTTTGTCAAGTTTTCTTTAATCTCTATAACAGATTTTAGATCGACAATCGTACTAGACGTGATCAAATCCGAATCGCTATGAACCCGATGTCTATAGTGCCTTCTCTCACGGCGACAATGAACATGCAAGTTGGGAAGAAAGAGAGATAGAGGGCTCGTCCGCCTTATAAGCGAAAAAAAAGTCGCTCCTTGACCCTGAACCACCACATTCAAAAAATTTCCCACGGGCAAAACCGAGGAAAAGGTCAAGGACGGGGGCACAACTGTCGCATTCCCCTCGAATGCCTAGCGCTCGAGGCGGGAGACGTTACAGGCCCTCGAAACCACCCCAGTGCGACCCAAAAGACACAGACACCGTTGTAGAAGTGGATAACGACATGTATATGTACAAAGATCCCAGAGATACATAAAAAGCATACGTGATCCATGTAAAAATCTACCACAACTACGTAGAACCACAAAGACTACCACAGATAACAAGAAACCTTCACCCAAAACGCCGCACTAAACAACGCTTTAAACCTTAAGGAACCGATACATCCCAGAAAGACTACAGCAACTCGGCTCCCCCCAAAAAAAAAAAAAATAAAATAAAATCAAATGTTGCTTAATCCGGAAGCGAAGCCACCCAGATCACGTACCCATCAAAGAAGACTGTACAGTATCGGGACGGCCCGACAGCCCCAAAATTCACACCGAAAACCTCACCACCGCTCCGTCCACGCGCAAAATCCCAGCAACACAAACTACGCCACTGCTTTGATCTTACAATCGCAATGTCACGCTCTAAAGGAAAAGGCCGCACGTTAGCCCAACAAAACATCCCCACGGACCTCGAAAATGATGAAATAAATTACCTGAGGCCGGAGACCCCAACTTCCCTCGCTACGGAAACTGCCACCAACGTCGCCGATCGTGTTTTACGCCCACGCCCTTCTGGGGAATGTAAGTCACGAGATGCACACATCTGGACTAGTACACTGATAGAAGCAAAACCAGTGAAACGGGCACGCGATTCTCCGGCAGCAAGCAATGCTGGAGGCCCCATTAAACGCCGCGAGAGCGGAGGGGGAATCGTTCTCACGTATGCCCAAACTCTAGCTGCTCCCTCCCCACCAGGACGACGAGGACCTCCTCCCCTCCCCAGAGCCAAACTGCAGACTCTGCAGACACTGAGAAAGCCAACGAGGTGAGAGAGCTGCATTACTTGAGCCAACAGACTAAATTAACAACTCTAACAGAAGGGCCACCGTGCAACCAACACCAGGCTAGGAGAGGATGCTGCACAGGCAGCAAGTGCCGTAGAGGGAGATGCAGCTGCACCAGGGCAGATCATGCTGGTGCGTCGTCACCAGACTTGCTCATCACACACAACTAACACCCAATTAGATGGACACACCCGCCAATGAAGCCCTCATTGACGAGGTCCTCGAGAGAGTGACGTCCACTTTGGATCTTGAGGAGAGACACCCGCACACCACAGCACCGCAGCATGCCCTCACGACGGCAGCTCTTGCAGCCCTGGATCGAGCTCAACAGGACAAGGAACGCGCTTTCTTTCAGTACTCCCCCTCACCTCCGCCGATCAGCACGGACTCTGGGTCGCTGACACAAGGGGGCACACGTCGCCCTCGCACCCCCACCCTGCCTGCTACCAAAAGCAAAACACACCGCACCCCTCCATCTGCAGCAGCTACACCGATAAGGGACGCTATGGCTGTGGACTCCCTCCGCCAGCCCAGCCTCTCTCTGCCCGTGAGGCCTATATCGTGCATGAAACAGGTGTCCGAGCAGTGTCCCGAGCCCCGACACATGGCCCTTCTCTCCGGCGAACAATGCCCACGCCAGGAGATCCAGAACATGAATTTATGTTCGGGGCACCACCCGCACACTGGTCTACCTCCCATAATGGGCGCAGATCAGGGAATGCTGCTCCTCCCCAGACAGCCTCCCGCCGACCCCAGCAGGAACAAGACCACCCCCATCCTTCTCAGACTCAAGGCCAACAACCTCCTGCTGTCGGCATCCATGTCCCGAAGATGGTCCCACAACTACCCCCTGGACTGAAAATCCAGCCCTCCCCAGTGGGTGGACACCTCCGTCCTCAAGGCGTAGGCATGAATCAGCTCAAAGGCACCATTCCCCCTGAGCTCTGCAGCCCAATACGATGCCGACGAGAATGAAGGGAAGAACCCTGTGCTAATGTACACGCCCCCATGACTCTCGTGACAACGACTTCGTCTCAGCGTGCCAACAACTCAAAGACTTTGTCAAACAACTATTCCCCCACAACAGAAGAATCACCGTTGCCCCCTTCCTCCACCTCCAGCCCCCCGAAACATGGCTTATCGCCCTGTCTTCCCCATGGTTGTCTCAAACCTGACGGCGGGATGACCGTGATGACCTTGTGAACAGGGTCTACTGGAGGACGCCAGAGTTTGGAGTCTACGCCTTCAGGTGGGATCAAATAATAACCCAATTCGCCTTCTCATTCACAGGGCTAACGATTGACTATGAGCCTGACAATCCGGAGGTACTGGCAGAACCTGTCACCTGGGTGCGCAGAGCCATGGAGGGTATGCCTAAGGTTCGCGCCTTCATTAACACGCACTGGGACGGAGTCAGGACTATCTTTGCAGGTGTGGTGCATACACCTGCTCAAGCAGAGGAGAAGCGCTACCAATTTGTGCTTGATAGCATCCATGCTAAATTCACGCAGGTGATGCGAACCACCCCCTTCCTCCTGCTATTGTAATCCACATCTACATGCAACACCCGACAGTTATCCCGAGTTTCTCAAGTATGGCTTGAAATTATTCGCACTATATCTGTTTGGACCCCTCATGGACAAGCCAAGGCCACTATCGCGTTTCCAACCTGTGCCCGCTGCTATGGCCTTGACCATCCGAGTGGACTATGCCCCTACAACGTGCTAGAGGCCAAACTCCATTCCACTGGAGTGAACCCTTTTCTACAAAGTGCAGTCACCCAGCTAAATGTTCCCTACCCGGTCTACCTCCGCCGTCAACAAGATGAAAGCCAACACCAAACCCAGAACCGAAACCACCAGACCCGCAATGAACCTCAACGTGGCAGCTTCTGTGGCCGCTCTCGAGGTCTACCTAGGGCGTCATGCCAACTACTGAGGTAAAAATGTTTCCAGACTATAGCACGTTTAGATATTATATTTACTTACACATGTGAATATATAACACTATGTGTCACCTCTAAAACCATATACAATCTGTAAGATGAAAATGAGTGAATGCACATTTTGGAATAACCGTATAATCAGAACCTTGAATAAAAGGTACATTCACAAAGAAAGACAAGGGGGTGCTAAATGTCCACAACCTACTAGCCCACATATACTGACTACACTGTAGGACAGGAAAGCGAGTAGAGAGCATGCCCAAGGCTGAGTCCAGCCACAAACGGCGACTTATTGAAGTCTTGACCAAGCCGTGCCGAGAGGCTGAAGTCCAAAGCGAAAGACTGGAGAAAATCGGTTTAATTTCACCTTTACTAGTAGCTATGGACAGGGCGTCACCTGAGGTGCTGAGGTACAGCACCTGGCCCACAAACCTTGTCACGTTGGGGGCATCAGAACTGACACCTGCATTACATCAATCTATAACACTGCGACCGACGGTACAAAATATCGGTCAAAATAATGACGAGACTAGGATCTTGGGTGTGGGAGAGGTTCTAGGCCAGCCTACCGGCCGTAACCCCAATGAACCCCCAAGTTCGATGAGAGGTAGCAACCCAACCCAGGGTAGGGAAGCGTGCCCGGAGTGCTCAAGCACAGTCAGAGAGGAGGACATCCCTCCTGCCCAATGCAAACATCACAATGATGGGCGCACCTCCCCAACACAGTCCATGAACAACCAAGGACAAGGGTCAGATCCCAGACCCCAAGCTGTGCCTGCCAACCCTAGGCAGCCAGCAAGCCACCAGACACAAACGGCACCACCAGAACAGCTAGACCAGCAGCAACAGACCACCCTGAACTCAGTTAAAAAACAAAAGCCTCCATTAAAATAGCCTCACTGAATATTAATGGCTATGGTAGTACAGGAAATAAAAAACAGCCACATGAGAAATGGGTAGAATTAAAACAAATAATGTACGACAAAAAATTGGAGTACTACTGGTCCAAGAGGCACACCTAGATGACACCAGGGAGACTAACCTCCAACAACTCTTTGAGAGGCAACTGAAAATCTTTAAATCAGCTGACCCCACCAACCCACGTGCAAGAGCTGGTGTAGCAATCCTGATAGACAAAAGAATGGTAGACACATTTAATATGAGACAACCCAAGGAGATAATACCAGGAAGAGCAATACTAATAACAATCAAAATTCACAGAGATGAAACACTGCGCATATTAAATGTGTATGCTCCCAATAATGCAAGAGAAAATCAAGCATACTGGGAAACACTTCTACAATACTTTGAGGCCCACCCAAGCCACAAACCAGATCTTGTAACTGGAGACTTTAATATAGTAGAAGACCGCATAGACCGGCTCCCAATGAGAGGAGGTAATGATCCTGAAGCAACAGTAAATGCACTTGATGACTTGAAAGGTGAACTCAGGATAACAGATGGATGGCGTAGAACATTCCCAACCACCAAAAATGGACATATCGCCAACAATGCACAGCAGGCTCTCAATCCCGAATAGACAGAATCTACTGCACAAATAAAATTTATAGCACAGCAAGAGAATGGGAAATAACACCCTGCCATCTTAGTGACCACCAAATTGTTTCAGTACGGGTAGTAAGTGAAACCGCACCAGAAATAGGTAAAGGACGGCGGACAATACTCAGGCACTTGCTTAAAGACCCAGTCTATGTTGATTACTTAAAAGAGAAAGCTGGCACCTACAGAACGGCATGAACTCACTAGAGAGGACAGGACGAACACCTGACTTCAACCCCAGACAATGCTTAAAACATACAAGACAAACATCCTAGAGTATGCAACACAACGTGAGAAAGAACTGAGCCCCAAGCTGATGACCAGAATACGTAACCTAGAGTCCAAATTAGAAGAAGTAAGCAATGATATGACCAAGACTGAGATGGACAGAGTCAATGAAACAAATAAACTACATACAGAAATAGAAAAGCTTGAACAGATCCAGCATTCCCACAAACGCAAGAAAGCCATGATAACCAATAGAATAGAGGGCGAAGTAATAGGACGCTACTGGTCACAGTTAAACACAGCAAAAACCCCCGGGATGCAATACAGTCACTAAAAAACCTACATACAATGAAGGACAGAGGCGCTAATACACATGGAAACACCAGCACACATGAAAACGCTCTGATAAGATGGCAGACATGATGCGCGACTATCATAACAATCTCCAAGAAGAAGGAAATCAAACCCCAATGAGTGACCCCACAAGAAAGGAATGCACAAATGACACTCTTGAGGCACTAACAGCCAAATTAAGCATGCCACAAACAACTGCATTAGCAGCAAAGATCACTCGTTCTGAGACAGAGCAAGCACTGAAAGCATCTGCGAACTGGAAAGCTCCTGGACTAGATGGAATACCATATGAAGTGTGGAAGACTCTGAACCGGCTATATGAAACACCCATTCAGGTCCAACAAAACACAGAGACAGCCAATAAAAGATCTGAGATAGAGTCCAGACCACCTACAGATATTGTAGGCATACTCACATCAGTATTCAATGACATAGAAGACTATGGCATTGATAGCAAGACCAATTTCTCTGAGGGCTGGATGTGCCCACTCTACAAAAAAAAGATAGAGATGATATGGCAAATTATCGTCCACTAACAATGCTGAACACAGACTATAAAATACTAACGAAGCTCATGTCAATCAGATTGGGAAACATAGCCACAACATTATTACATGAAAATCAAGCTGGATTTGTAAAAGGACGGCAGATCACAGATCAGACAAGACTAATAGAATATGTAATAGACTATGCCAATTTAGCAGGAGTCAATGGAACAATAATTGCACTTGATCAAGAGAAAGCATATGACAAGATTGCTCATGATTATCTATGGCTTGTTCTTGAAAAATTTGGCCTTCCAAGCCAATTCATTACCCTGATTAAAGAACTGTATAAGAATGCTGAAACCTCAGTTATGGTCAATGGCTTTCTGAGCACTCCCTATAGAGTACAGCGAGGAGTACGCCAGGGATGCCCATTGTCATGCATTATTTTTGATCTAGCTATAGAATCACTAGCAGCACTGCTACGAAACTCACTAGCACTAAGAGGCTTCAAAATCCCAGGACTAAGAGAAAAGCTAATAGCCAATCTATTTGCAGATGATACCACAGTATTCCTCTCTGCAGAAGACAAATTTGAAGACCTACAGAGCCTACTACGCAAATGGTGTGTAGCCTCTACTGCAAAGTTCAACCTAGAAAAACAGTCCTAATCCCAATTGGAGAAGAAAACTACCGAATGGAGCTAATACAAACAAGACAAACACACCCATCCCAGCCCCAGCTCCCAGACTATCTACACATAGCAGATGAAGGTGAAGCAACTAGAATACTTGGTGCATGGGTCGGCAATAGTGTAAATGTAACCAATGTCTGGACACCAGTAATTGAGAAGCTTGACAACAAGCTAGAACAATGGGAAAAGGGAAACCCAACAATAGAAGGCCGCCGCCTTATAGTACAAATGATGGTTGGTGGGATGACACAGTATCTAACACAAGCTCAAGGCATGCCCAAAGATATAGAAAGTAGAATAGTGCGCCAAAATAAGAAAATTCATATGGGGAGAAAGAACAATGTCTCCTGTAAGTATAGACACTCTGTATGCTCCAATTGCCCATGGAGGACGTGAAATACTAGACCTTGAGGCTCGAAATCAGGCCATAGAAGTGATGAAACTTAAAACATATCTTAGCTTTGGTGAAAAGCGCCCTACCTGGGCCACAGTGATGGATGCAATACTAGCTGAGAGGGTCCCTCAGAATGAATCACTCCCCAAGGAGCTACGAGTAAATATTTTTCTGCAAAACTGGAAACCCTATCGAGGCACAAAATGCCCAAGAGGAGCAAAGAAGCTTTTACAAACAGCAAAAAGTATGGAGTGAGGCTGGAAAGTCTAGAACTGCCTGATGAAGTCCTGCTAAAAATGCCACTGTGGCACCACAAGGAAGCCGACAAAGCACTTGCAAAATTACCCACTCAAAGTATGGCAAGTGTCTGCAAACAAAACATAATGTGATAACAGTAGAAACAGTAATAGCAGAGGCCCACAAAATTAACACACCAGGCCATATAGAACATGCCCAATGCCAGTGTGAGAGCTGTGTGGCAACTGGCAGAGACCTTTGGTGTGACCGCCCTTTTCAATGCTACAAGACAGCCAGAGCTGCACTTATGTGCATCCCAAATAGATGGCTTCCTAGAAGCTGGATGCCAAATGACCACACTCAAAGACAACTCAAGCACCCAAACACCTCACGGAATGAATACCGTGCACCTCTAGACACAGCTATAGATAATGACCCCACACTGGCAGGGGCCTTCCGTGTATTTACAAAAGGAAAAACAGCCACAAACCGCCCCAGATTAAGCCCACAAGAACATACCCAAGAAACTAAGGCAACAGCCTACACTGGGTCTCATATTAAAAAACACAATAACTATATAAGAGTGGCCATAGCAGTAATAACCAAAACTGGGAACCAACAACATAGTGAAGCTTACAGAATTCCTGATGATATGGGTAACTCCAAGACAAGCACAGCCCTTGCAGCAATCAAAACTGCACTAGACTTAACTGCAAAGACACTACCTCTTGACATAGTCACAGACTCCCGAAGAGCATTCAGACTACTAACAAAGGAAACAGCTAAACTGGAGAATAGAGGATACCTAGACACACCTGATGCTCGGTTGCTGAGAACAATCATGTCAAAAGCAAGAGCAAGACTTGGGGAAACACATCTAGTACTAGAGAGAAGCACAATCAGCAAGGAAACACGAGAGGCTACAGAAATAGCCCTAACAACTGCAAACACTGCAGAGAGAACACAAATCCAAATGAAATCCCGCCCCATCCTGGAGACTGACAGGGGCTAAACTCACTACAATGACACAGTCCATGGCATATCGGCACATACGAGCACTGAAACATACAAAATACACTGGCAGACCTAGAACAAAATTCAATCTACAAACAATTAAAGAGGAAGCAAAGGCACTACTCAAGCTTGAAGTAAGTGACACTGATATATGGACAACAATCAGACACAAAGACCTAGCACGCACCACCCGTTACTTCCTATGGATGGCAATACATGATGCTTACATGATTGGAACAAACTGGTTACGACCAAGCTACTCTGAGGAGTACCGCACAAGAGGAAAATGTATAATATGTAACTGCACAGAGACACTAAACCACATACTGTTTGAATGCAATACACCAGGGCAAAGAATTATCTGGACAAGAGCTAGAGAATTATGGGAAGACCGCACCAAAATCATGAAGCCACAAGGTGGCCTCTACCAATCACGCTAAGCACAATTGTGGTAGGACACAAGGCAAATCTATCACTAGACCCCAGCCCAGAAGAGATAAAGGGATTACAAAGACTGTACAAAATACTGATGGCTGAGAGTGCACATTTGATCTGGAAACTACGGCTGTGAGAGAGTGATAAATAATGAAGGAAAGCACACTCTGATACAGAAATACTCAACAGGTTTGACCATGCAATCAAACTAAGAATAGAACTTGATGTTGGCATGACCCATTTACGATTCCTCAAGAAAGCCCAGAGCAGACATGTTGTCCAAATAACATGGCGGGGAACCTCCATCAGTGAAGGACTGCTACCAGCCTCCTGGACAGACATAGTATCTGGAGTTTTAGTGGGTATAGAGGCACAAGATGATGATGGCAGGGGACGTGACAAATAAATAAACTCCTCCACACTATAATATGAACCTCTGAGTCCCACACACAGTGCGTAAATGCATTTCTCCAGGGTGATATGACTGTCATAACAACTCTATAAACCGTTACTAACCATTGCCTGGGACATTACCAGCCCAGGAACCTCCAGCAGGCTACGAGGGCGTGGCGAGGCCACAGCCAAATAGCTATAAATGCTCCACCAAAAAAAAAAAAAAGAGAGATAGAGGGCTCGTCCACCTTATAAGCGAAAAAAAGAAATTCAGGCGGAGAAAGAATGGGAATAAAAGGAAAACGGCCGTCTGCATTCCAATTTCATTTCAAATTGTACAGCCCTCGTAAAGCCTTGGCAGGGTCCAGACTGCGTGAAAGGCCTGTGAAACTCTGCGAAAGCCCTCCGAGAGAAGCTTGAGTTCTACCTTAACTTGTAAGATGAGCAGAGGATCGATCATCATGATCCCGATTCCTGACTCAAACAAAAGGAATCGCAGCGTGGAGCATACCCCCTAGGGCTTGGTTATATTCCCAGGCCGGTGTGTTATTAACGTCGGCTTGGTTTGGAGGTTCGGGGGGACGTTAAAACGTTGGTTATTAACGGTTATTTTGTTATGTAAGCTGTAGATTAAGGCCTGTCATGGATACAACCGGTTCGGATCCGTGTCCGGCCCGCGGTTTTTACCAAATACGGTACGGTTCGGGTTCGGTTCGCCCCTAATCCCGGATATACCCAGGCCTAAAGTGCTTGCGGAATACATCAAAACTTGTACAAGCCGTAGATCCACCAATTCTTGGTCGTTTCACTTGAGTAAATATGCGTTGGAAAGCTAAAAATCAGTAGATTCAGTACCTAAACAGAATACACTTGAAATTTTCATTTTTGGTGTTAAATTGAGTACAGAAAGACAAAACTATAAGAAAAAGCTATTTCTTGGCCTAATTGTCATTGCCAATTGCATCTTTAATTATTTGAGTCACTTCTGAAATTTTAGGAAAAATAGGGGTTTTAACCCAGGAGCCTAGAGCCATGCGAGCCTTGAATGTTTGAGAACTCATGCCATGCTGCATGAAGCTGACTTGACGACGACCAGTGGAAAATGCACGTTCAGCATCAACAGAAGTGGCTAAAAAGCATGATAAATTTCAGTAAAAATCTTTCAAGAAAGGTAAAAGGTAAAAATACCTGGTGCTGAACAAAAGTCTTGTCCCATCTTAGAAAGGAGAGGTCGGTTTGCTCTTGCCTGGAACCAATACTTCATGTAGCCACCAGCATCCTGGATTGTCAATGAGGAGAGTATATCATCCTTCAGATATGTTTCAATGTGATCTAATGGAAATTTGCTTGGGCTTTTTTTTGGTGGTTTTTGGAGCCCAAATTGATGGGTCCTATAACTTGAATCAGTAGATAAACTAATTAAACTGTGGGAGTGAATACCGTGGATTTGTTCTTCTTCTTTCGTACAGGTACTACTTGCTCCTGATCATTCTGAGGTGCATAAGTTTCTTTCCACCGATCAATAACCATCTTCTTGATCTGCTTGATCTTCTGCAGTTTAAACTCATCACGGCTTCTAAACCATGAGAGCTTACAATCAGGACACATGACTGTTTGACTTGTTAGTCATTATTAACCAAAGAATTATCAAGAATACACCACCGATAGATATAACATATAGTTCACAGTCCCAGGTTAGGTCCAAATATTTGTCGATGAGAAGAACACTTGCGTGTGAAGCGATACGAATGACAGCTGGGGTTTCACGGTCCTCAGAAGAGTCGTTGTCATCATCATCATCAAGCTCTTAGGGATTGTCATCTGCTGCAGCAACCAGGCTATCACGCAGATGAAAAAGCATTGGAAGAGCATCAACAATTAATGGGACCTCAGCCTGTGAAAAAAAGAAGTGTGATATCTTTGAAAAGCTGGGCAGTCCAATTAGCATTGCACAAACTACAGAGAAACTTGACTACACCTTTAGCACCTCTTGGACATCTTCTCCAAGGTCCCACTGCTCATTGTCCAGACAATAGGCCTTCAATTTGTACTCAGAAACACCTGTCATAGATTGAATTATATTTTTGAACTGCAAATGAGCAGAAAGACAGTCAAAATCAGAGTTCCAACGTGTTGGAACCCGTCGAACGAGTGCTCGCATATTAGTCATAAGCTCGGAATCCTTGTCAATAAGTTCTTGAAATTTATTGTTAAGGGCTGAAACATCATGCAGGCGGTGGGCAAGTCCAGAAACCTTGAAATCTACAGTTAGAAAAGTGTGTTGCAAGCAAAAATAGAAATATACTGCAGGAAAAAGTTTAAGTGCCTGCTGTTCCTCTTCATCTGTCATAATAACCCCTTTGTCTGCCATCTCCCGAATAGCAACATCTCAAGTGTTTTCACAACTGCATCATCGTGAGCAATCTGTCCAGTATCATTTTCGGCCTCCTGTGCATCGATCATGGCCTCTTCAACAGTAGCACTATCTTCTGTATCAGAAACATCCCCTGCCTCCAAGACCTGTTCCACTTCATCGCCTGAGTCAGATGTGACTTTGACAGTCTTCCTGACCTTTGGCTTCTTGAAGAAGAATGAGATAAAGATCTGGAATAATAGGCTTTAAAAATTTATTTGCACCACAATTTTTAAATTACCTTTGCAACAAGATTAATAATATGTGCCAAACACCGCAAACGAGCATTGGTACCCCAGAAATCTGGGAGAAGTTCAGGTAAAACTTCTGCAAGCTTGTTACAGTTGCTGGCATTGTCCATGCAAAGTCCAAGCAGCTATCAGAAGATCACCCAACTGTTAATGTGATTATAGTTAATGTTGACTTACATTTTTATCAAGACCAAACCGTTTCAAACAATCTGCTACAACTGTAGCCAAGTACCGGCCATCATGCTTCTTGGTTAACCTTTTTCAAGTAATATTCTGGCTTCAATTGTAGGGAGCACAAAATAATTCTGACATACCGGATAAACTCAAGAATTGCACGATGTATTACACCATCCTCATACCAGATGACAACCAAGCCCAGATAAGATGAGACCAAAGGAGCAGTCCATCCATCAAGGACAAGATGAATAGTGCTATTTAATTTCTATATAATAATTAGCATACCACTAATTGAAGATTTGGAAAAACTGCACCATAAAATAATTGCAAACATAAACTGAGACTTTTGTATAGATTTCAAGGAGGTCCCGCTGAATAGTGTTAGGGCTTGGAAGCTTGGTACCTGGACGAAGCATCTCAACTTCCTGCCGGTAATATTTGTCCATAACCATATTGATAGGCCGGGCACTTGATGCAATGCGGAGGGCAATAAGAACACGATGGGCAGCCTCAGAGTATGAAATTGTTGATGTAGTAGGCCTTACACGTTTCCTTCCCTTGCTTTTGGAAGCAAAGGTTGACATCCTTCTGCAAATTGGCAGTGCCATCACCAGTTTTGGCTCGGAGCCGGGAACGTGCAGTACCATGATGCTCGGGATGGGTTTTGCATGTAAAGACATAAGACAAAGACACTGGGTTGCCCTCGTCATCGTAGTTCCGTTGTAAACTAACATTGTAATGGTCATAAACATCTGATCGCCATGAAGATACCGCAGCATCTTAACAAAATTAAATTCTAAGAGCAAGCTAAGAATAATAATATATGTATTATGCGCACCAATGATATCTGCATCTGACATATTCCAAACCTGCATATCTGACTGACGATTGATAGTTGGTGCATTGTGTCGTCGCTTAATGGGTGATGTGATAATGGGAACATTCCCCAGACCCAACTGTACCTCCTCATCACTGGAGCCAGGTGATACATCTGCAAATTCCTCCCCAGGTGAAGGTGGAGCTGCAAACCTGACTAGAGGCCGGATAGGAGTTTGAGGTGGGGCAGGTTGGATTGGGAAGATGTTTACAGCCTGTTTGCGGCCTCTTGGTGCCATAATGAAGGGGCGGGAGGAAAGAGATAACGAGGCAGAGCTTGCCTCGTTATCTGAGGCCATGAATTCACGGGCTGTCATCGATTGATGTCGGAGTTTTAATATATTCCCAAATATAACTTATTATGATTTGTCAAAACCGGCAAACCGCGGTTATATTTAACAAACGGTCACGGATATCAACCGGTTTTTGCCGATCCATGACAGGCCTTACTGTAGATTAGATAACAAAATGCATGTACAATCCATGCATTATTAACATCGAATGCAGGTAAATAACGTGTTAAAACCCTCCTATGTCTATGTCCTGCCTTCATAAAAAGCCCTCCACACCCCACACTCCAGGCTTTACCACCTTTGCTGATTTCGGTTGCTTCTCGGGCCTGGACTTTGAGGGCCTTGTGAGCCAACATAACATTCATGATTAATGCCGCCGGTTTAGCATCAAAGAGAGATCTCGTCTCCAGAGTTCCTAAAATTTTCAACGAGGTCAAGGAGATCGGAAGGATCTCCTTGAGAGAGCTTAGTAGCTATGAGTTCATGGAATTCAAGTAAGGGCTCAAAGTGAAGAAATTTTAGATTTCAGAGCTGAACAGATTCACAATAACTCAATAATCTCTAGTTGTGCCAAGAGTTTCTAACAAAATATAACGAGCATTTCCTGACCCTCTGTGTTAGTAATGTTAATAACATGTTAATAACGCTGTTATATAACAACGTTATTAACACCGGAAAAAATAACCCGGCCCTAATACCCCTCTCTCATTCTTAATGAGGCCGATCGAACCAGCTCCCATACGCACCCGCTAGAGATAGTAAGGAACTGTGAAGTACATAAGTAAAATAAGTGAAAATGCCAGAAAACAAATAAAATTCTATGTGAGTAATAGTAACGTATGAGTAGGTGTCACAATCGGACCGTGGGGCAACGATACGAAGAGGAGGAAAACAAAATGAAGTATTGAAGCGAGAAAGATCACCCCACCAAGCGCAGCGTGAAAGAAGGAAGAGCGACAAAAAAAACAAAAGAAAATCCATCCATCGTAAGATCACCCCTACCTTCCGGCCACCTCAAAATAACACACATCCATCCATCCCCGCCTTCCCCTCCCCACCATCTCACCCCCTCCATAAAAACCCAAACCTAAAGCTCATCCAACCACAGCCCACCCCAACACACTCCCCGGCATAGCAACAGACGTCAACCCACAAAATAGTTTGACTAATAAGCCGCCTGATTCACCGGCGGACGTGATATACGCGAAGGTGAGCGTGGACGGGGAGCACAGCGGGAGGTGTTGACGACGATAGATATCGGGCTGTGAGAATGCGAGGCTGTGGGAGAAGAAGAAAGGGGAGAGAAAGAGAAGTTGTTAGTGTTAGTGTCGAGGTATCGAGAATGAAATGGATGCTGAAATGTTGTTGCTCGTTGAATAAAAGGAGGGTTGAAACAGCAGAGGCAATAAAGAAGGAAACAAAGAGTGCATACACCCCGTCTTTTACATTATAACAGCATACAGCCAAGACCCAAACCAAAATCAAAAAACCAAAAAGAAAAAACTCACTCCTCAAACACAGCATACCAATCGCTCTTCGTCGCAAGGACCATGAGCGGCTTGAGCAGCATGCGCGCCGAGATCGCGAACAGCACCGTCTTTGTCTCGCTCGTCTGCTTTGCCACTATCCTTCTTCTGCTTGGCACTCGTATTCCCGAAGCAGAACAGGTCCCTGACGCGCTGCAAGTAACTTCTATTATCTTTCTTCCCCTTCCTCCTTCCCCCCCTTCCCTCCCACCCCCCAAGTACAACAAGCGTAACCGGCACCGCACAGATCCCATACATGCCCACCGCCCCGTTCACAGGCCGTAACGCACTATTAAGCTCCAACGCATATTGCAACGGGGGTGTCAGGACGACGATAAGCGAGAGTAAAAGGGCGTAGAGCTGGACTGTTAGAAATGTGTGGATCGAGAGTAGGAGCGGGCTGAGGGGGCTGAGGTGCAGAGGTGCTTTGAGAATGGACGAGCACGGGGGAGAGGGTGCACCGTTTTCGAGGTCGCATGTATTATTAAGGTCGCGTTCGACTTCATCCCCATCCCCCTCCTAATCTCACTACTACTCGTCTCCCCATCCCTCGCACACCTCCAGCACCTCGCGCCGTACCAGCCCCAGAAGCAACGGAAGTACCGACATCTCCAGCTGGCAAATCCGCGCAGCTCTCATTGGGACTATTAGGGAACGAATTATAAAACGTCGTGTTGCGCCTGCCAGGCAGAAGCGGGGGTCTCCTGCTGTTTCCGGCTCCTGTTCCAGTCGCGTGGCCTGGTGTGTGTTGCGTTCGTGGGCTTTTGCCATATCCATGCTGAGACGCTCCAGCCGATGACACAGCACCGAAAGCACGGGGGCGCCCGAGGACGCAGGGATATGGGCCGACGACAGCGCAGAGGAGGACATCGGCGACCCTGTGCACTGGCCCACCACCTTCGTCGAATTCAAATGTGAATACACGAGCGTCGAGCTAGACGCGTCTCTCCTTAAATCCTGTTCATCGTCGTCGAAGTCCACGAGAAGAGGCGTGCGGTCGCCTTCCCTATCGGTGTCGAGTCCGACGATGAATGTAGACTGTGCGGTGTGTGGATGAGATGATGCGAGGATGGTGTCTGCGCGCAAGAGGAGACTCACGCCGTCGCTGTACCGGACCTGTTGGATGATAGAAGAAGCGAGAGGTTAGTGGATGTATGTGGATAAGGATGATGGTGCAAGCGTGGTCGGGATGGGGACGGGGAGACGAGAGGGGTAGGGAATAGAAAGGGTACCGGTACATATTACAAGAACAAGAGTAAAAGTCACATTACCACCATCGCAAGCGTGCTGTACGTCGTCAAATACGTCAGCGCCTTCCGAGCATCACATTCTCTTTATCGTCCGAGCCCCGAGCGAGGTCGGGGACGGAGACGACGAGGCTGTGCATGAGCGCGATGGGGAGTGCGTTGGAGTTCGTGAACATCGCGGCGGCTATTATGAAGCTCCTGACTGTGAGAGTGAGTTGGGGTCAATTAAGTGCAGAGGGATGAGAGAGAGACGAGGGCGAGTAAGGTAGGATGTGGTGGGGAGTATTCAAAGCAGCTGTGAATGGGAAAGGGATGAAGGAGGGAACAGGCGGGACAAAACGCGAAAAGAAACGTGAATCGTGGCAAAAGATAACGAACACAGGGAAAAGGAAAGATGGAGCGCATATATCGCTGCAATTTTGTCAACCCGAATATCCATCCCAGAACCAGTGTCTCTGATTTCCAGTCCAGCTCGTGCGCATCTCCACACAAAGACCAACAGCTCTACATTCTCTCCAGCGGCCTGAAACTCAACAACCGCATCGCACCCGCCAACACCTCCCTCGCACACTCATAAAAAAACAGCTTCCCCAGCGCCTTCTCCTCATCTTCCTCCCCCTTCACCATCACGTTCTCCGCCTCCTTGATTATCTCTCCAGGAACACCACCGTCTCCAGCCTTGTGCTCATCCCTTGCACCAATCCGTAGTTGATGTGCATGAGCGAGAACACCTACTCCTTTTGATACTTCCGCACGCTCATCTCTTTCCACACGCGCCAGTTGCGTAGAGCGTCTTCGTCTCTGTCTTCCATGCACTGGAACCAGTTCACAGCGGAGGCATTGACAGCAGGGTCGGACGCGGCGTCTTTGTTGATGGCGACGAAGAGGTGCTTGATGGCGTCTTTCTGAAGGTCGGCTTGTGACCCGTAGTTTTCGAAGCCTGTGGCGATTAGGCCGAACTAGGCGGGAGGTGTCAGCGGGATATTAGATGTTGACACGGAAGACATGAGGAGTGGCCAAAGAAGAACCGAGGATGGATGGGCAGGCGGTAGAATCGGAAACGAAAAATGCTCACTTGTGTGCCCCAATCGCCCAAATAAGTCATCGAGATGACCTCCCACCCAAGTTCGCAAGGAACGTGCCGATGGTCGTGTTCCACAAATGCCCAACGAAGAACGACTAGGCGATGTTCGGCTACGAGTACTTGATGATGACTTCCTGGCCCTTGCCCGAATCGTTCGTGCCGTACTCCAGTTGGACAGAGGACGCGTTGCGCGTCAGGGCGTCGACCAGGGCGAGCACTTCCCGGATCATATTGGTCGTGTTCATGCGGAAGCGGAGGAAGGACCTGTAGATCATGACGGACTCGACCCATTCGTCCGGTTGGAACTGAGCAGTGTGGGTGCGCATTGAGTCTTTGTACTAGTAGAATGTGTAGGAAAGATGATGAAATATGTTTTAAATGGCATTGGCGGCTGTCTCCTCGAGTTTCCTGGCGATTCTGAACCGGGGCAACGCAACCGTAAAGTCCCTCCCCCTTCTTCCCAAGTCGACTCCCGCAAACGCCTGCTCCTAACGTGAGCGGCAGCACATTCGACAGTGTCCGCGTGATAGCTATCCAGAACGAGCACAGGACACATTTTGAGGGATCCGTCCCCGGTACAGCGGGCAGTGGGGGATAGATGAGGCCATCCTGTGTAGCGAGAGCCTTGTGAGTTTGTTGTGAGTAGGCGTAGACGGTGTTGCGCGCAAATGAAAGTGCCTGAAGTGTGAAACACGGCAAAGAGATCTCTTGGCTGGATGAGAATAGAGTGGGAGAGAGACTAAGTGGAGAAGTGAAGGGACGGCCAGATTGGTTCGGTACGATTTTCTGCAACCAAATTCATGAAGTCCACGGCCGCCCCAGGAAACATGTACTGGCGTAACGGGTGTGACTATCTGAGTGTTGTAACGTCAAAGCCTGGACTTATCTCGGGACAGATAAGTAGTCCAACGGTTGTGCCGTGTGCGATTCCGGCATATTCCGTTTTAGGCAAAAACGTTACAGATGACTGGTTAGGATCCGTCACGTGTAACTTCTCTTCCCCAAATAGTAGCCCCTTTTGATGGCAAAACTCTAACTCTTGAAGTTCTTCCTTCACAAAGCTATAGTTCGATGCCTGAAGATGAAAAATATTCCGCAATACGCTCTCATCGCACACTCAACTCGGGTATGCAGGTGCTTCCAAGGCGCGAGAAATTTCACAATTACTGGCGGGAGCTTTCGACAAATAGAAGGGAACTACTACGACGGAGGAAGAGACCTAGGTGAGCGGAGTAGATAGCATATACTGAGTATTTACACTGATTCTGGAGCGATAGGACTGCACATTCCGGAGCAGCATATCGCAGCTGATGCCATGTATAACTCTGCCGAACGGTTCCCTCCCCCGAAATGCCACTCCGGCACTCGCGAGAAGATAATCAGCACTATACTCAGCTGGGTCGACGACCCTACTCCCAAGGAACGGGCGCTTGGCTCACCGGACCAGCGGGAGCCGGCAAATCTGCTATCGCACATTCAGTTGCCGTTCAGCTGCAGGAGATCTCAAAGGATAGCAAATATGCTGGGAGCTTCTTCTTCGCCAAGGATGCCATTAGACGTGGGGATGGGAACAAGTTATTCTCAACAATTTCATACCAGCTCGCCATCAATTTCCCATCCTTTCGTGCCCAAATTGACGCTGCTATGCTTGATAATCCCACTCTTCCAACGAAATCCATCGACGTCCAGCTCCGATACCTTATCATAGAGCCATTACTACGCGTTAATGATTGGCCTGCGCACAGCCCTACAATCCTTATCGACGGTTTGGACGAATGCGCTGGGTCGAAACGAATGCAGTCCGAAAGTATATCACTCTTATCCAAGGAGATCATAGAGCACAATATCCTCCTCCGATTTCCCATTGTTAGTCGCCCCGAGTATTAGATATCCGATTCATTCGAAGTCGGACCTCTGGTACACGCTACAAAACCGCTCTGTCTACGAGACGACAAGGACACGGATGTTGGTATTGAGAAGTATCTTCGAGAGGGATTCAACACGATTTACGAGGAAAATGTTGGAATAATGTCTGCTACCCCGCGTCCTTGGCCTGCAGATCCTATCATTGGGCGATTTGTGAGGTAGTGCTTCAGGCCAGTATATCTACGCATCCACTGTCCTGGAATTTGTTGGTGCCTCATCCAATTTTTGCGACCCCGAGAACAAGTCCGGATATTGACGCCGCCTGGAACACATCGCGCTTCCGCATTTTCGGATTTTGATAAACTCTACGCCACCATCCTGTCAGGATATCCTCGACCAGACACAATGAAACGTGTCTTTGGTGGTCTCTTGCTCCATTTCTGCAAAAAAAAACATCCAGGAAATCCTGGGAGTTGGCTCCGGAGAAATTCAACTCGTGTTGAGGGCCTTGAGCTCCTTGATCAGGATATCCAAGGCTGAGTACTCCGTGGAGTTCCGTGTGCTAGAGCCGATCTTCGGGTCTCCATTGCAAGAGCCATGGATCTCGTTCTGTCGCCTATCGTTCAGGGAATTTCTCGAGGATGAGTCGAGGTCAGGAGAGTATGCAACTGATCTCAGAGCCCTTCGTTATGAGTTTGTGTACGCCATGCTCAAGCTCGGGGTCGACATCGCTCAGGATAGTCCACGGGTCCATCGTACTATAGCAAGGTAAGTGCCTTAGCATTTTTGTTTATTCAAAATATACAAAGATACTGACATATACATTTCTGACACGATCGGGCTATCATCCTATCGTGGGATGCTCTCTAGACTTGGGAATATGTCGTCAGGCATCGGACGCGATGCCAGATCCATTGTCGATTCATTAGAGAAACTTTGCGAAGGCCTTCACACGATCTCCGCTCGGAATCCTTTGCATGTCGCCGAACCAAGTCATGTTTACTGGTTTACGAGCGCTGTCTTGCTTCTTGTTTCCGACCTGAAATCTGTGCTGGCCTTCGACGGTCCAAAGGGGCGTACAGCGCACCGACATCTACTTCAGTCTCTCACAGATGTTCTCACCATTGCTCATACAATTTCAGCGAAGCAGATCATGGACCGATCGTCCAAAAACTCAACAATTTATACAGTTCTGAATCTTTGGTCGCTTCAGTGCATAGCATCGAGAATATCTCGGAATCAATGAATATCGGGCAGGATACCATTATATCTGATCTCCAATACCTCCCTGACTTGGTATATCTTGATTTCTACCGCAGTGAAAGAGGCTATTTAGGCTATATAAATACTATAGGTCCAGTCTTTTTGGCCTTTCGTCGTAAGGTTCAACTCCATTGTCAGGAAAATCATCGTGTTGCAGCATGGGACCATCAGATAGTAAGTCTCAGTGCGCAGCACTTTAATAGGATATTCTTCACCAATAATGAACAATTGTTGGTTCAAAACCGACGGAAGTTCGTGGATACTGCCGACCGCTTCCTACGATACAGTCGAATTTCCGACATACACTCCAAAGAATATTTTGAAGATCCGAAAAAAATGGGGATATTCAACATCGTAATGGATACATCTTTCTGGGATCGTTTATGCGACAAATACTCGATTGATTTGGTATTGGGAGTTTTAGGCTGGTTTAACAGGCAGATGGTGAGTGCCAATACAATCGTACACCGGGGTCACTAATTTATCCCTGCTATCTGTACCTGACCGGACCAAACAGAGACGTTATCGGAGATCACGATAGTAGCCTTCCTCAAACAATGCTATGCGCTGCAAAAAGAATATTTGAAATCGCCTATTTGCTGCACTTCACAGACGCATATTTCTCTAATCTTTGGATGTATAGCGATAGCGACTCTGTTCCATCTGTTTCTTTACATCTAATCCCCCATCGAGGAGAACCCTTTGGATCAATCGGAGCTTCCGATTGCTGATTTCAATGGTTATAGCTTTCACGGATGGATATCTGAGTTCGACGAACAAGTGTTTGCGAGAGAGGGACTTAGCTCAGTCCTCGTCCCTTCCGACTGGTATCCTCATCTAGCCGCATTCCTTCTCACCATGCTCGTAAAAATCAATACGCTGTGCTGAGCACCATTTTCGAGGGACATTCGTACTAGAAAATAATCACAAGGAAATGTTTTCTACCGTTCATCAAGTGTCTGCCTTATGCGATTCTGGCACAGCAGAACTTGAATGCGCTACGTGCACTGCGTTACTTGTGTTCCAGGATACATCCTCGCCATCAATGGAGACCACCATTAGGTTTCTGCTCTCCAACTATAGATTTCTTGAAGGTATGTTAGAAGGGTAACTCTACAGTTTTTATCGTACTCATTTTTATCGTACAGAAGTACGACCGCTCTTCCCTCTCATTCCCAGAGCTTGACTCATTAAAAGACTGGCTGTCGGGGCTCAGGACTCGTGAATCTAAGAGAGCATTACAGGACGTCAGAAGACCTGAGAGGCACGTAGTTCATACAGATGATGCCTATACAACAGATGAAGGCGAGTCATAGTTAACAATGATTGACTCCGACCAAGACAAAGCCCTCTGATGAAAGAAGTGGACGGTAGCATTTGATGAGTCCTCTACGTTTCAGTCAAGGGTATGAGCGTCGATAGTAGCATAAGTTGGGGTATGCGCGAGGTTGTGCTTGCATACTTAGAACACGCTTGTGTACCATGTAGAAAAGGGTAGATGTAACTTCAAATGTGCGGAAAGAACGCAACTCCTGTTCCAGCAATTAAACATACAGTCGCTTGACTCGCCTGGAGAGTCGATACTCCAAAGCACCTCGAGTATCAAAATGAGGTGAGGCGATGAAAGATGGGATATCGAGCTCTGCGTATCGTAACAGATACTGCATACTTATCAGAACGGCGGCGATATATATACACAAACAAAGAGCAATGCAGGGAAGCGAAGAGAACATCGTATTAGCTTGACGAAAGGGCCGCTTGACACATGCCAATATCTGAGCCTGGAAAGTGAATATTTTCATCAGAGTAACGTCATTATTCTCCTAGGAGGGTCAAATAGGATTCCATGTATGCCCTGAGGAAAATAAAAGCGTACATCGTCACGGCCGGGTGTGATTATGATATAGGTATGGTCGAACGGCAGAGGACAGGGGTTGAGATGGAATGTAAACAGAGCATGGATCAACCACAGACAAATGACGGGGAGAGTAGCACATACTTGATTAGAATATTTACACAGAAATGTGGCGATCGTTATCGGACAACTGAAAAACTTTTGTAGAAAGATTCCCAAAGTGACAGAATAGTGAGGCTAAGCGATAGGGATGAGCGATGAATATTGGATGATTGAAGATTAGGAGCTGGACCGGGCATCGACTAGAAGTCGACCTTTTAAACGAATAGTGCAGATGCAACGCGGATTGCCTATTACTGTTTGAAACAGCAGGATATGACGAGGTTCTCGAACAGTGCGCCCACAAGACGAGGTCCGAAAATACCATGCGGAAAGAGTGGGAGACTTCTGCGAACAAGAGGAAAGCTGTTGATAGAAAGTGAAATTGAAGTCGAGATCATAAGCGGAGACTCTAGAGGGGAAGAGATGGGGACAGCTCGAACCTGGATTGAAAATGGGGTCTCCTGTTCTGCGGTATTGTCTACAAGTCGACATAGTTTTGCGTCGCTAAAATAATTGACTCAAAGCCAAGTCCAGGTCGCGCGCTGGGCAGTGGCGGGTGGACGTACACGTAGATCGGGATGCGGGTGTATATGCGATTGGTGGAGTGGTGTTAGGGCCTGTGGTAGCTCCGGGGATGGGATTTTGCGAAAGCGGCAGAGAATGTGGGAGTAGATTGGAATTTTACGCGGAGTCTGAACCGGATCGCGTAGAGGCGTTCGTTCAAAAGCCTACAGGCAGCGATCGTGAACATGCTTGCTTGGGTGCGTGCATCGGTGAAGATCTAGATGTGCCTGCGCAGCGAGGAGAAATTAGACTATGAGACCAACGCTTGAATACCAAAGCACACCTCCACACACACAAACATCAACCAACCACTCTACGTCCTTTCCAACAACCACAAACTTATCCTCCTCCCTCCACGATAGCTGCATCCCATGCACTCCAGAACCCATGCGTCGGCTAAACGCAAACGTCGCAATGCTACTCCACTTCTGGATCTTCATCACAGTTTTCACGAGGCCCGGGTATGTTCCCAGGAAGATCGTAAGGCGGCGTGCGCGCGTGTAGGAAGAGAGGAAGGGGAAAGGGATGACGGAGACAAGGGGGAAAGGGATGACGGAAAGGTTTTTGCGGGATATGAATGCGAGTCGGAGTGCATATTGGAGGTAGGATCGGTGTCACTTTCAAAGGATTTCACGCGGACTCAGTTGAATTTTTATTTTCCAATTCTAGCGCCAATAAATTGACGAACGTTAGCATGACGAAAAGAAAAGGAAGAAAGCCAGGGATCGGTCACGTGAAACGTTTTTGTCGCAAACTTTTAACCCCTTTCGGTGGCATAACTCTTACTCAGCCTTCAAGACGGCTTGCAGTTTGCTTGCAGTTGACGTAGTAGCAGTGTAAGTTATCCTAACTTTAGCAAACCCAACTTCCAAATAAGTAGATTCAATATAAATCATGAAGCTATTTCCGGCAGTGTTGGCATCGCCATCCCTATGCGTGTACACCCATGCCCATGATATGGTGGATTCCCACCACTGCGAAGAGCGACTCGGACCAGCCGCATAGGCCAGCGCTAATTACCAAATTGTTCGCAATTGGACTCTGATTTAACACTGACCTGGATGGAATATATTGCATTCCGATACCCCGGTATACCTTAGATATCATTTATTATATTAGATAGGGGAAACTGAAGATATATTTGGTTCGTGTAGAGCAAGAAATTGGAGTGTGAAAGTGCTCACTCCAAGAGGTGTCAGATCCACCGATCGCGACCATATCTCTCCGCGGGGGGGTGGGTACTACCCACCCCCAAAAAGGGATAGCCACATAAGCAAGGCAAGCGAACGGCAAGACTCAAAGTTGGAAGCTTCGGCAAGTCCGGCATTTGGTGCAGAATCGACAAGCGACACGAGAGATTCTTTTGACTCTTGACTCCTGTCGCCTCTGACGGTCGGACGCGTATTTCCAATCGCGTCCACACCAACATATCCTTTATATCATGGCAAGCTGATGATGTACATAGTGTATCATATGTCCTATATCAATCTGTTTTATCACCTTCGTTTTGTCAAAACTTGAGTACTGCTTCGTCTGTTAACTTCATTCAGATATCTTCTTGCTTCTCAGATCAGACTACTGCACAATGGTGATGTCTTTCTTTGAGACGTTATCCTTGATTCTGACCTCTGGTTTGCTGTAGCCTGTTTCAGCCATGACTTTTTGGGCTGAACTTGTAATGAAATTCCTTGGGTTGCATTTACAGACCCGATACTTACATATATGTGACTTCAAACTTTAAAAACCTGTTGTTTTGCGTTCAGAACGACAGTCTTAGAGTTACCACAGTTGGGACGTGGCGGAGTTGGTTGAAATTTGATGGCAATGGGCCACGCCGTTGGAATGCCGACCCTCGGAAATGACCGGTTGTGCTTTGTCATGGTTGAATCTGACGGCCGCGATCGGTGGATCTGACACCTCTTGGCTCACTCTGCAGCAAGTCTAAATTAAAACTAACACATTGAAAGCATAATGTCTGCTATACAGTACCAGAGACCTTACCCAACAGTCTATCCAATGCCTTGCAGCTCGCTTGGGTTTCTTCTGTCAGTGTGGTGAAATCGAGCGAATAATTTCCCTTTATTCTACCCCTTCGACCTCAAACAATGCAAACCTCTGTATGTCTCTGTTTCGATACTCTTGTATTTTTCGTAACCTCAAGATTCTAGTGCAGAAAAATGTGGAGGAGATGTATCAAGTAATGGCCGAACGCAGGGCTTAACATGTGTTTATTGCGGGCAGTCGAAGGGGTGGACGTGCGCATAAAATTGAAGGTGTTGGCGTAATTATTTCAAGGGATGGTGATGTGGTTGGGGTTATAAGAGCAGCCATGTAGGCTATTTTAATATAATACCCCCAGCAGTTGCCCAAAACATGTTATGTGTTCTGGTGGGCAGTTGCCCAACTGCCCAATTTGATGTATGAGCAGCCTGGCGCTGGCAGATGGGCTGGTGCCGGACAATAGATGTAAATAAATAGCATTTGGCCCCGCAGGGGTGAAAAAATCGTTTTGGACTTGGTTTTAGATCATTTTAGCTTATTTTGGACGTGTTAAAGTGGGTAACTGCATTCTATTAATATATCTAATGCTACTACAGGCGCTTGCACAGGAAAATGCGGGGACGGCGGGGTGGATTACACTGGGCTCTTCTGGATGACGTTTATAAATAGGCAGGGTTAGTGTCATAATTAGATTGATGGCGTTTGGGTGCAATATAGGTGTGTAATATTGATGACCAGTCTTGATGGATTTTTCCGGGCGGGTCTGGGGCGGGTCTGGACCATAATGTTCAAAAATAGATGTTCCGAGTTCGAATCCTGCTAGATGAATATATTTTCCTAAATATGTCGGGCTGGGTTTCAGTCAATATATGCAGCCTGGTAAAGATCAAAGCGGCTTTCGCTCTGTGTGTTACTAGGGTTTTTTAACCTGTGTCATACTTGAGTATTTTTGTCTTCCAGGCCTTTCCCTCAATGTTATAAGTTCAGCTAAAATGTGTGCAAAGCAATTGCAAAATGTTGATTGAGTGATCACAACCTTATAGTAGTCTCGCCCCATGACTTCCAAGTTCGAACCCTAGTAGGCGCAAATATTAAATACATTATTCAAAATGAATTCTTTAGATACTACTATTTGCGTATACTATGTCTATTCACTTTTAGGTCATACATATGTCTAGAATTTCGATGGTTTTGCCAGTTTGCCGCCTTGAAGGATGACGGTACTTTCTTCAACAGGAATGGGGGCCGACAATGGACTATCAGGAGTATATTAGTAGATAAAGGTGGCCATGGTGATGTAACTAGTGTACAAATGTTTTGGTGGCCAGGTCCAAGTTTCCTGTACTACGAGTTGAACGTTGTGTAGTAGTAGGTATGACTTTTGGCTTTTCTGCTGAGCTGGATCTTTCGATAGAGGATGGATTGAGTGCTGGAATAAACTGTTCAATAAATGGCTTACTTTGCACCCTTCTGACGTTTTTGGGTATGTTATTTCCATTCTCATTATCTTTCCTTTTGCATTTGCCGCTGCCTCATCAGGAAAAGGGATTTGCCCTGAGAATGTCTTAGGTAATTACAACCTTTATAAAGCACATTTATCACTCTAGGCTGCTTTGGGACATCTTTGTGGTCTTTGGAAATAGTCTGATTCCTCAAAGCTTTCAGCAGTCTTTGCAAGATTTCAAATTTCTCTGAAGCTCTCTATGAGTCTTCTAAAAATTCTAAATTACCACAAAGCATTCTTGAAATTTCTGAGCATAGCATTATTAAATCTTAGATAAGTATAGGGAATGGCACAGGTAACCTCGTGCTATACCTGTACCCATACCCTTGGCGAGCCCTACCCGCAATCCAGCGGGTTTACCTGTCAAAACTAGGGATGCACACCGTCACCGTATTGACGGCTTTATGGGTGCCATACATACAGTCACTGAACCCGTCCCGTTGGCCCCAAAATTATATTTTTACGGTATGGCCGACGGTACAGAGGATACCCGTAAAGCACCGTATGAGAAGCGGCCGTATACGGCTGTATATAGCCGTCATTGTAATCTATTTTTATCCTATGTACATCACAGGCACTGAAGTCGATTTGAACGGGACTGATAACTAAGTCTTCAACAAGTCTACACATTAACGAAGTATACATATAGTAAATCTCTATTTTCTTGTCCCAAAGTTAAGGTGGTAGATATTTTGCACTTTAATCTACTAATTGTGCCGATTTTATGTACTAATTAATTATATGTCTGCATCCCTACCGTATACACCATTTTCGGCCATATTGGTACCCGTACCATCCCATTGAGGTAAAAAAAATTTCAAGTACAGCTATGGTATATGGGTAGCCCGTATCCCATAACCCAACCGTCATTTTACGGCTGTATACCGTATACGGTACGGTGTGCATCCCTAGTCAAAACGAGCCCAAAAACAACCTGAGCGGTTGAAAAATGAGGGAGATAGATCAGAAATAGTGAATTTCATGGCTTCCTTTCTATCTCACTCAATTCTCAACCGTTTGGGACGTTCTAGAGCTCGTTTGAAATCTCGCGCGTACTAAAATCGTTACCCGTACCCGTACCCGTGTGTACCGTTACCCATAACTCGCACGGGCTCAAAATGCGTGCCATTCCTTAGATAAGTACATAGCTAATTTAATAGACTACATCTACAACATGATATTTAAAAGATAATGGAATAAGACAGGGCACAGGGCCTGGTGATTGCAGGAAAATAGTAGCTGCCGGTAAGAAAAGATATGCAAAAAGGCAAATTCAATTTGAACCTAGACAACGGCACAGGTTTGGGTATTCTGTACGGGTTGATAGCCGGACATAGCGCGGATACAATTACAGATAAAAAAATTGTGTTTGTCCCCTTCAAAACGAGCCCAAAAACGTAATTTTGAACCAAAACTGAGTAAGTTACAGCCAATTTTGTGCAATGTATTAAAATAGGCCATATCTCAGTCATTTCTGGCCCGATTTGGCTATTTTTGAACTCTTTTTGATTGGTAAACATGCACAGATCGTGGGTATGGTATTACACGGGCTGGATACGGATAATAGGGCCGATACGCACAGGAATACACATGCTGTTGCCCTTGAAAGCAAATAAATAATGTAAATCACATGACATCTCCATTTGTGCTTTTGTTTACTTACGCCATTCCTGGTGAAGTGAACTCCTTTCAACATTCCACCACCCACCACATTCTCACATCCTTGTTTAGAGCTTGGATAACTGAAAGATATGTACTACCACATTCTTCTCATTAAGCACTGTTGCTATAACTCACACTGCCTTTAGTACAACTTATACAAGATGGGATGTGTTTTGGTTGTGACAGTATTTCCTAAAGGGACGTGACCAAATCTCACGAGGCGCGTCTCGTAGATTTGGTCACATCATTATCATATCAGTTTTGGGAAATTTTCCCATGCATCATGTGAAAGGTTGAACTTCTGTGATTTGTAGGCAACGGCATGGGTTCGGGTATTGTGTACGGGTTAATAGCCGGTTATTGTGCGGATAAAATTACGGATAAAAATTATCCTACCTGTCACCTTCAAAACAAGTCCAAAAGCGTAATTTTTAAGCCAAAACTGAGTGAATTATGGCCAATTGTATGCAATGCATTAAAATAGGCCATATCTCAGTCATTTCTCCACCAATTTGGCTGTTTTTAGACTCTTTTAATGGGTAAAAAATATACATTCATGTGTATGGTATTACAAAGATTTAATGCGGCTAAAAGGGCCGATATATACGGGAATACCCATGCTGTTGCCTAGCGATTTGTGAAGTTCAACTTTTGTTCTTCGGGTTTCACCACCACCACCACCGTTCCCTTACCCTCATAATTGTCAATGATGCCCAATGTTGTTGATGCCATTTTCACTGCCCCACACTCACTATGCTAATACTAAGTACCAGCATTCCCTTTTATATAGTAAAGCTGACACCACCTGACAGTAACAAGAACTGGCAACGGTGCCCATGCAGCGTAATAATGGCAGTACCTCAGTAAGTACTACCATTACGCTCCACCACCCTCTATTGCTAATCCATAACCAAGACCCCCAGTGTACCATGCCACATGCTTGTGCCACATGCAGT
>JAJIRX010000759.1:0-24120 GCA_023853785.1 Psilocybe azurescens | reverse complement strand
CATCGGTCCCCACCCGTCATCGGTCCCGCCCCCCGTCCTCTGTTCCCGCTCAACCATCTTTTTGATATCTATGCACCGGCTGCCGTTTCAACACCTAGACATCGCCGCAAGTCTGTCCAGCCCAACAAAGCACCAGCGTGAAGCAACCCCTCCATCACCAGCTGCATCATTGCCTATGGCCACGCCTGAATACATACCACGCCTTCCCTCTGCCCCGAACGACCCTTTGTGCTTTGTATGTCTCTCCCTCCATCGTCAGAGGAAGAATATTTTGAAGATGAACAAACAAAGGATGTTGGTGGCGATGTCGAGATTGGTGATGATGATCAGGATGACAACGTAAGCCCGTGGCGATAAACCCGGCGGTGAATGCATGCGTGATGGCAGCGCCAAGATTGTAGATGACGAACAGGATGATGATGGTGCCTGTGGTGATAGAATCAGTGCGGCGAACACAGCGAAGCTGCGCCAATGATGGCAACAGCGGAAGTGCGAGTGACGGCAACCATGAAGGGCTGAGAGGAAAGGACCGTGGACCAGCGAACGTGGCGACAACGAACGAACAAGTGCAGGTGACGGAGGAGCAAACAACGGCAACCGCCTACAAACTGGCAATGGCGACCGTGAAAGAGCGAGCCACGGTGACCAGGCAGCCGCAACCAGCTGTCGACCATCGACAAGCTGGCGACGGTGACAGCAACATTGAGGGTGCTACCCGGGTGGACAGCGCCTCCAAATCCATGGATGAAAGCAATGAAACACATAGGGCAGGAAGCAAGTCTCAGGCTCCTGGAGATCGTGTGGGCCCATCCGACCTAAAACGCAAGGCCACCCCCAAGTGGGTCTCGCAAATCTCCCTCGAAAAAACATAAATTGTAGGAATATCACTTGCTCTTTTTCTTGTTGCAACCTGGCGGCAGCCACTCTCATGCTGTATTATTCGTCGCCATTCCGCTGCCAGGTTTCGTGTTTCTTTTTTTGTCATCTGTTTTGTATTGCAACCTGACAGCGGCCACTATCCATGCTATGTTATTCGTCGTCATTCTGCTCTGCCATGTTTTCGTGTTTTTTTTGTCGTTTTATTATATCAGCACCTTGTATTTTGTATACCGGGGCCCGTAGTAGCTTATAGATTGTTAGGCCCCCTTATTTGTACTATACCATTTGCACACAAATATAGTGCTTGTCTTGACAGTGCTGGGAATCAGTAATAATACAGTGTCTCCCAAAAAGATTAAAAGAAATTGAAATTATTTTAACGCATTCAATCTGCGGTATCTATGTTGTGATAGTTGATGTTAGCCTTCTTGAACCTAACCTCAGAGACTCTCGCCAGCTCTGTCCACATGGCAATTTGTTCCTCTGCGTAGGCACGGTGTCCAGCTGACTGAATTTCTTCTTTATCTCTTCTCACTTGCCATCTTCCCGCCATATGCATATAAAATCTAACTGTCCAACCCATTTCACGCCTTGTCAGATTCAATTCTTCGGTCCATCGATTTTTGTGCTCTTGCACTGAGCCAGTTGACCCTATAAACTTCATCAATGTAAATATTGGATCAGTAAGAAGGTATAAAGGACTGTCTTACATTCATTGTGGTAAGTGGCATCCGCGCCAGCCAGCTTCCCCCATACTTGTGCTGCGGCCGGCCGCTGCTCCAAAACCATGCCATTGTGTCGGAGCTCTGTCCGGGAGCATTTGGATCAACAACACGTTCACTTACCCTACAATGATTGCGTTCAAGGAAGGGGTACTGCTCGTCGTGCTTTTCTAGGTCCTGCATTGATACCAACGTCCTCATAACCGACCTGTTGTGGTTGTACATTGCTTGATGTTGGCTTATTGTCTGGTTTAGAAGCTTGACACCATCCCACGCCCCCTGGTATTTTTTTGGAAACACTGTTGCGGCCCCTAACATTCTTCGCATAATGATAAGAAAGTTGGATTACCGATGTTCTGACCTGGTCCAGGATATCTTCAGCTTGTCCGCTGACGAATATCAAGCTCTGTTTTACAGAGACCTGCAATATTTCGTTTGTCTTCTAGTTCCAAATTACCAAAACCGGCACCCGTAAATCTTGACGGGAACGGGAGGACTTGCCGCTCAGGGTCAGATCTTGAGATACCTGGAGTATCAACCTCCCGTTCAGGGCCCTCTTCTCCAGATAGGTCATCATCAAGCACTTGGTACTGAAGATCATCGAGAGCATCAACAATGTGAGCTCCAAGAAAATCGTTTGCAGAGGTGCTGAAACTTTCAATTTGTTGTAGCACAGCGCGCTGCTTATTCACCGTATCCAACTTCTGGGCAGTGGTCGGCAACCGCGAGAGCTTTCTAACGTGTGCTCGCAGATTATACCTTACAAAATGAGGATCAAATGATAATACACAATGCTATCATCGACTTACATAGCTTCCTCCAATTTCAGTCCCATTGAAATCCATGCTGCTTGACCCATGTGGCCTCCAGTAGTTAGCTCTGATAATGAAATGGACAATTCAATCTCTCGCCGACTTGGAGCTACAAAACTGTCAGTTGATACAAGGGTGGTGACTGCAACAATGCCTACCCTTAGCAATCTTGTTTTTCATAACATCCATGGCTTTTACATCTTCTTGTCGTTGATTTTCTGCTTTCTGAATCTGCTCTATCCACTTAGGTATCTCAGAAGCGGGGGCCGACTCTGTGAGGCCATCAAAGTACTCCTGGCTTTTTGCTTGCTGTAGTAATGCGCAATTATATTTCTTTGTAATTGTTTCAGCTGCCTTTTATCAGTGCACAAATTGGTCTTCAAATGAACACAGACACCCATGTTGATAACTTTTTCCAGTTGTTATCTCCCATATGATCGTCTAAAATCTCAATCCGGGTGAGATGCAGTGGCACTTACTGTGCTTCGAGAAATTTCATTCAATGTCGCCCAAAGGGTTTCCAGAATTTCACCATCGATTATGCCCACTCCAGGAATGTATGTCGTTGCCCATCTATAAAGACATTCTTCCTTGTGGCCGTGGACGTGAAACAGTCCAATAGTGCCAATAAGTGTTACGGCCTCCGGAAGATCCAACTTGCTTGATTTGTTGAATCGCTCGAATAGGTTGACATAGTATTGGCACATAATGTCATATATGCAGAGAAGACAAGTTATGCCATGCATATGACTATGCTTGATGGCCTGACTGAGTGCATAATCCATAGACATCTGCTTTTCGCCCTTCATGAAGTCAACGACGCTTCCGAGACTAAAGCATCCATGCCTTGCATAAGCCCATGCTCCAATGCCTTGACAGCGCTTACCGGGAGCCGCTTTGTTGCTTTCTTTATTTGCATTATGATTATTGCATGTTGTTTTCTAGATTCAAGGGAGAAGGAGATTTGTTAGGCTGTATTCATGTCATTTTGGTTTCACACACCCTTGAGTATAATTTGTCGTTCTTGCTTGCTTCAGCTAGATGTTCCTGATAGGGAACGGGGTCCGCCATATATGCTTTGCCATTAGCAAGGTTAACATCGTCCCAATCATTTTTTGTTTCAAGTGGTAAGCTTTGAAATTGCCATCCCCAACCAAACTACGGATATATAGGTCCTTGTCTGGATCCTCTCTCCAATTGCCTGGGAGATTTATGCCAGGTTGGGGACAAGCAGGACAAAACAAACCAAGCTTTGATAGGTCTGAAGCTTTGTAGTTATCCGGTGCAAATTCAGCGCAATTATAGGTGCGGTCGGCCTGAGGGGCGGCACTCGACACTCCTGGAATGGATGCAGAGACGACATCCGCGAATTGCAGCACCGTGCTGGGTTGTGACGGGTATAATGACTGAGTTCTCGTCACTGACCATGGCCGCCAATTTGTCTTCTGGACATTCAGCATCATGACCACGCCCATAGATTTTCCATAGTTTGAGATTTCTGAATTGACAACTGACCCTTCTTAGCTCTCGATACCGATTTATAACGACCTTCGGGAATGCAGGGCATGTTAGGCATCAAGCTTTTGGTAATATTGGTATCCTGATGTTTTGCATTCTAAATTCGATAGACGGAAGTCTGTTAAGACCTGAATAGTAAAAACAGTTCGGATGGTTTTAAAACTTGCAGGAAATAAGCTGAGTTTGAGATAATTGAGATCTTGAGATGCGGTTGGTCCATGACAAGAGCAGTGAACCACAGGCAGATGGTGAATCCCACTGATATTGACAATCGTCACGAATGGATTATTGTAGGTATCATAGCGTGGTGGAAGGGAAGTGAGTTTGGATGCGTCCCAGGAACCGGTATTTCAAACATTGGCTCTTGTCCTTCGGGTGGTTTGGCCCCCGCCTCCTCTTCTGCATCACCCCATTCATCTTCCTCAGAGACAGGCGGTGGCCGCTGCTCGGATAAATGATGTTCCCCATCCTGTGTTGACAGGCACCGGATGGCGCCATGTCCAAGATAGAGCTGTAGTCCTGTTTCCCATAGGGCTCCAACTTGAAAGAAATATCCATTCCATTTGTCAACGCGATGATAAGGCAAGAGATTATGGGCCTCTGCACAGCACTGAGTGCATATCATCCGGCCTCCGATACAATTCGCGACATCGCCATATTCCAGGCGAACTTCCACACCTTTGACATTCGCCAATGTGAGCTGGGGCTTCCATTTCTAACAATGTCTGCAGATAAGATTTGCGTCAAGGTAACCACTTGCGAAGATAGTCGTTTTGAGATATTCCACCGGGAGCGTACATCAGGCAGAGCTTTGAGATTGGTCATCAACTGCTCGTCAGTAAGTCCCTCGTGGCTGAATGGTGAGTCTTCGATTGCAATTTCTTCAGGCAGAGCAAATTTGGGCAAAGGCCCACGTCTTCGTTCCTTTTGCACTCTGCTCTTTCCCAACTTCTTTCTTCTTTTACCAAGACAAAGCCATGTCTCTTCTTCTGGGTCGCTATTTTGCTTGTCATCAGGATGTATAATTCAGGCACAACATATTCCCATTGTTGCTGAGTAAAGAGAAAGATGATTGCAGTGTACAACAACGATATCCTGATCTATGTGCAATTTTCCAAAATAAATGATCCTTGGCACGGCTTTTTAAACTGACGTCATATAAGGCATGAGTGATCGATAATCCTTCGGTCCCCGCTTCACCAAACTGATATATATTTACTTCATCCGGAGGCTGCCATGGCTAATTAATTGATCCTTGGCACGGCCTTTTAAACTGACGTCACATAAGGCATGAGTGATCGATACTCCTTCGGTCCCCGCTGCACTAAACTTACTTCATCCGGCTGCCGCTTGGCTAAAAATGATCTGCAACAATTGCTACTGAAAAGACGTGTGTGTTGACATTATGATTTAGACCAAGACAACGGGTTTACAAATAGGTGGCGATGCGGTCGCATGATTTGATTGACACGAGTCTCGGCACAATGAGTTTATAGGTCCGAGCAGGTCATGTTGTTCAGGTCACATGATGTGATTGTTCGTGTTCGTAACTGATTTTACTTCTCGCAGCTCGAAGTTGAACAATCTTCTACGCCCTGCGCTCATTTTAATCGTTATCACATATTCCGCATCTTCATCTTCATCTCCTCCATCTGCTTTAATGTCTTCGGAAATTATCAATCAAATTCACAACAAACTTTGTGTAATTACCATCGACCTGGAGGAATACAAGCGTGAATTAAAGCAGCTTTTTGAACAACTGGTGAGTATATAACCACAGTATCTATGTCAAAAGATAACAAGTCTATTTGCAGAGGAGGGCATATCGACTGCACACCTCTGAACATGGCAACTCCCCGGAGCCGGACAGTGCTCTTTGGTTCGATGTCTACACGACCCTGACGCAAGGTATCAACAAGGGGCCGAATGGCAATGAAAGGATCAGGCCTAGATATGAGCAAGTCCAGGCTTTAGTCGTAGCATTCGAGAAAGACGAGGGGAAAGACAAACAGATGCGAGCAGATGAGCAAAGCAATCGTTCAAAGGCGGCACCCGCAGTGCTGAGTGGTAAGTTATCCGTCCTGGTCAGAAACTTATCTTATATTTATATCTGTACAGGAGACCAACATGTCGGATCTATAGCTGAGGCAGCCGTCGCCGCCGCCGATGAAGTGCAAATAGAGGAAGCTGCCGCCACCGCCGAAGTGCAGACAGAACCAGTGATCGCTGTCATCCCAACAGCGGCTGCCGCCAACTCATCAAAGCGTTCAAGGCATTCGAAGATCATGGTTGTGGAGATCCCGCCTAGAAAAGCGACAGTAACAAGAAATCCTGCCCTCAGTGATGAGGAGGAGGGTAATCTAAACAAGTCAAGAAACCGTCCGACAATGAAGAAAGGTAAAGGGAAGGAAGTATCAAGGGTGGAGAAAGGTAAAGGGAAGGAAGTATCAAGGATGGAGAGTGATGACGAGGAGGAAGAAGTAGAAAGTAAGCATTTAGTTTTCTCTAGTACAAAAACTAATATATTTGTAGATTCAAACCAAAAGGACATTGGTAAACGTACACGTCAAGTCCCATCGAAGAAGAGACCGGCGCCCGTCTCGAAGCTCTCCAATGCTTGTCGACCAGCTCAAGAGCCACCCATTCGTCAACATCCGCGGCCGCCGCTCCTCCCACCACCACTTGTCGGGCCCGTCCGCCTATCCAAAGAATGGAGGCATCTAATTCCAGTGCTCGTCGACCGGCTCCGTCGACATCCGCAGTCGAGGGGGACGTAAGCGGGGGCCACTCGTGTCATCAAAGCAGCCTCGGCCAGGTCATCAAAGCTCAGGGAGTGGACCGAAGGAGAGGTTGCCTGTAGGTCGTGCATTAGAGCACAAATACCATGCCTAGTCATGGTCGACAAGGACAATGGCGCCCACGCTTGTATGGAGTGCAACGCCAAAAAGAAGAAGTGCCCGTTAGCAGTGGCGAAGTCCCCCATTCTAGGTTTTGGGACGACAATCAACTTCGAGATGGCAGATGATCTGTCAGGGGGAGGTGTTCAATCCCAATGCTCGTGCAGCAAGGCGGATCTTGGAAGATATGGAGAGGAAGTGGGCAATGCCCGAGGATTTCGGAGGAATCCTTATGAACATTGTCTCTAGCCTTCGAGTGGTCAGGGACGACAGCAAGCACCTCATGTCGGAATTTCAGAAGTTGAAGGAAACTGTCAACCGGCTTGCATCCGCCCAAAACAACAACGACAAGCTGGTCGACGACGTGCAAGGTGCGACCGACGTTGAGGACGTCCTTCAGCAACCGCATGGGAACACATCTGAAGGGGAGTCGAGCGGCATCGACAATGGCACCCGCCGGATCAGACAACGACGGCTCCAGCGGTCATGATGGGGAGATGCCCATAGTCCATGAAAGTTACATCGCTTCCCGTAAGCGTCTTCTACGCAGGCCTGACAGCACGGATGGGATTACCAACGAAGATGGAGCGGGGGCCGCTTTGAAACACAAGGCAACCGCGACTGTTGCTGGTCGTAGCCCATCGAAGAAACAAAAAATGTAGGAATGGTGTGTACTTTTTTGCACCCTCTCGGCGACATATTTGTTATATATTTTGTCTTGTCGTTCCGTCGTGCTGGGCTTCCTAGTCGGACATCGCCTGTCTTTTTTTGGAACTTTTACTTTTATTTTTTGTTTGCATTTACTATGTTGGGGCCCATAGTAGTCTGTTGTTCATTTGGCACCCACGTTAAAATTATTGTATATACAGAATTACAATGCAGTTTTGGTCACTACGTTCATGAAAACAGTATGATTCAGCTTCTTAGACAAAGAAAGAGGCAGGTTGAAGGCAGATCAGTGGCCACATACTTTTTGTAAAGCTAACTGGCGGCCGCCTTTGCACACCTCACTATGGTCTTTTGACTGGTGGGCAGTTGCGCTCACTACGCAAGTGGGATGATTTCCTTGTCGTCGAGTTGTATAGCTCTGGCACGGCGAATTTTCATGGGGGTTAATGGGAAAGCCGTTGCAAAAAAATGATTCTTGTGCAGCTTTGTGTAAAAAAGCCTGGCATGGACGTACAAACTGACGTCTCAATCGGAATGACTGATTCATGACTCTGGCGGCCGCCGTCATCAACAAAATAAGTGCCCAGTGATTTCACACGGCCTCTGTTTTGGTATAAAACTATCTACAATGCTTCTTTCCAGAGCCCGGATGCCAAGAGATCAATAATCTGGAAGGGATAACCAAGGGATATCAAAATAATTGTCTTTATTTGTGGTCACCTTCCACTGGGAACTTTTTTTTTTTCTTCTGGTCGATCATCCTACATCCTGATAACGTTAATTCTCTACCTACTCCTGCTAAATCAAAGGCTCTGTTTATTATTATGGACTCTGGCAACCTCAATACATCAAACTCAAAGATATCCCATTCCCGCGAACCTGTCAATCCAATGAAATGCTCAATTACTGCGCACCATGAAGATATGGAGGGCATAAACTTTTCCAAGGTCCATATACCTCATCCTGACGACATGGTGGACCCTGGTAGGGACTTGGTTTCTGTCACAGCCGGCCCTATTGTCGGTTTAATGAAATTGTCTACGTATGTTCGTGAATGTCCTTTGTGAAAATGAAATCTGAAAAATGGTTTGCAGTCTTATACACTCTCGTCATGTCAACATTGAGAAAGTCCTTGCCTGCCCTGGCTTTTCCGTAGTGCAGTTTCGCAAATTTACCAACGCGAAGAATCATTATGAAGAGCAATGGATGTTGGGGAAGGTTCGGCTAGTCACGATAAACGGCGAGGTTATTTCTTCAAAGAATCAAAGCAAATGCCCAGCCATCATGTCGGCTGACCATCCCAACACAAAGTACTGTGCAAGCAGCTGCCCGGGTCCCGACCATTGCATCCCCAGCAACTGATATGGAGGCTGGTACTGTTCAGGGAACTGCTTGCACTGCAGCCATCGCGATCACGCCATATTCCTATTCCGCCCCAGCAAGCGATAAAGCTCTTGCCGTGTACCTGGAAGTTGCTCCTACAAATTATGTGGCGGTACAAGTTGAGCCTGCCACCGATACAGAAATTGCCACTGTGTTGCCATCCAGTGTAGGAACAAGTGAAGGTGTGGGTACCCTCTCCAGGACACACATGTCTTCAGCGGCCGCTCTGGAATTGCCAACTATTTTTGGTCTCAAGTGCACACCTCTCCCTTCAGAATCCACCCTGGACACCGAAAATTTGCAACCTCACGTTAGTGATGAAAGCCCTTACAGTGTGATTGCTACGGATGCAGCCACCGCTGACTCTCAGCAATCCGATTCTGTTACATTGGGTGCGGCCTCCATGAAGTCACCGGCGGGCCTAATGCTGCGAAGCGGTTCCTTCTTTGTGCAGGAGTCTTCACTTCCAGATCTTGCTCCAATTGCCAACAACGTGCCATCGAAAAAAGACCGGTGGTCAACATCCAAGCAGAGCAGGATCGTTGGGATTATGCAAGAGCTTATTATGACAAAGTATATAAGCCCAATCATGTTTTCCTCCCAGTCGACCTGAAAGTGGCAGCCAAGGAAGGATATGTCGCTCCCCTCAGTCCCCCTACCGTAATCCTCCGTCCATGGAAATATGCAGTGGATCTCCGTGTCGAGGCCTTCTTGGAATACAAGTGAGCTCGGGAAAGGGCTCTTGAAACTGAAGTTCGACGGACGCCGGAGAATTCTAAACCTTCAGCTGCGGCAACAAGAATTAAGAAGAAGTCGGATAGGGCCAGGAGATAAAAGAAATTCTAATTGAACCAGGAGTCCGAAGAGGAGTTGTTGGACACCCCACCACCAAACCCTAATGTTTTTACAAATCTATTCAAATACGAAGACATATTCGATGAGGCAACTATGAAAATGGCCATCGAGGAGAAGTACAGAGACAAGGTTGTAAACGATGAAAGTGAAGAGTACATCAGTGACTTGACTCCCCCGGGCGTCCATAGTGCATTCCGATTATTTCATCAGAAACTCGAAAAGAAAACCAAAAGCGGACCTCTGCATCAACGATAATATGCCTCGGCGCCCGGCTCCATTTCCCGATATCTGGGGCCCCGGCCCCGATTTACACTTTTACATCTTCACAAACATTGCAAGTACAAGATAATTATGAAAGTAATGTTGAAAGTGCCCCCTCGACTCCCTACAAGGCTATCAAGCCCCTTCCGAGAGGCCAGTCCTCTTCCTAGTTCTTCAATTCCCAGTTCACCATACGCATCCTCTTCAATGTCGATGGAACCAGGCCCTTCGTCAATTCGTCAATTCCCCACTTCTTCGAATGATGGAAACACTCTTAACGAAGTTAATAATCGGCTTAGCAGCGGACTCCTCGATCTTTTGAAACCTGTGCCAGGTAGACACCCCTGGGATTTTAGTTAGTGTAAACCTTGTAAAGTAACTAGAGATATTTTGACCGTCAATGATGAGTTAGTTTTTCTGTGCTGTTTTCAAGTGACTGCTTGTTATTAAAGATTCAATATGCATTATTGGTGTGTTACGGGGTATACAAAGAGAAGGTGCAACTGGCCTCCGCATTATATTCCAAACTATCTTTGAATTGCTATGAGTTAAGACAGTTGAATGATAGAAAGCGGCGGTGGTCCCGTGCGCATAACAAATAATTTTGGAACTATTTCATATTGACATTCACCCATGTATACTAAAATATGAGCAACAGACGTGGGAAGACATAGTAGACAACGACAATGACGGTGCCCGACATATTCCCGAACTGGATGGCATCTCGTTTACAAAAGTTACGGCAGCCTATGGTGTAATCTAAATTTCTGTGGCAACCGCTTTCTGTTCCATCCCAATTCCCAGATTCTGGATTTCACCTGCGGCACTGGTGGCAAATAATTGAAAACCCTACAGAGCCAGCCACACAAATTTCTGGGTCATCCATCACCCTTGCACCGGCTGCCGATATTCAATTTATGACTGTCTTCCGGCATCCGCTGAACATAAAACCGGTTGCTAATTCACAGTTCCAGTGGCGGTGACTAATGATCAATTCAAGCAGCTCCCCCAGTTGCCAATCTCAATTTTGGAGACCAGAACGGCTCCATTATATATATACAGATTATGGAGCCGGCTCTAGGGCGAGGCAGTAAATAGAAGGCGGGACGGCAGCCGCTCAATATTTACATACCGCGGCACCCGTGGTGCTTCAGATGAAGCCCAGCGACCAAGTCAATGCGGCCCCGATTCCATCCAATCTCATTCAAATTTCAATTGATTTGCCAAGTGAGCTGCATAACAAATATGTATTGGATATGTGGAGCATTTTAAGATATGCGGAAGCCATACTGCACTTCAACACCTCGTGGCGGAGGCCGTACTAGAAACTGCATAAATTGAGGAACCATTTTACCATCTGTTTTACTGCAATCTCTCAAACGAGCATTCATGCTAGACAAATGACGAGTACGAATTCTATTTTATATTTTATTTACCTCAATCGGACCTCCGCCCCTTCCCCCTGCCAATTCTCCCCACAATCCATCCTAAATTGGTATACCAGGGATGGCAAAAAGTGTCCAGAATGGGATGAAAGTACCCAACAGAAAGTGCATTAGAATGGCAGGAGCCGACGCCAGATTTGATGAAAACCGGCTGCCGAAATCAAAAATCGCCCCGCGAGGGGCGAGGTGTGCCAGGGTGCAGTGTACCAGGGGTGGTGTCCACTTGACACCGTACCTCACACGACATTGTTGGGCCCTCGCTTGACACCGTGACGAGCACTACATAATTGCCTTTTCGCCGAGTCTCTTTCAGGCCGTGTGACACATCACATCATAATTAATTCAAATTCTGTACGGTACGTAATTAGATCACTGTCCCATGTGTCGACACATGGTGATACTAACGTGAGCCAATCCCAAGAATGTGACCCTCCTTCGGCTTTATACACCCTCTTTAAAACATGTTTGTAAGTTTACTCAACTGTCATGCATGAATATGCATACCTTAATCCAAAAATTCAGATGTTCTTGAACAAGATCAATTTCCACAAATGCATTTGCCCTTCCTGTCGGGTTGAGCAGCCAGTTTTGGGTAAGAACTCTCCTACAAACTTTTGTTAATTGCTGATTATACTCTTTAACAGAACATACTGTATTTCTTTTGTCCAGACGTTGATTAGGTTGTGTATGAGGTGAAGCATTTCATGTGCATACTTCGTGCAACCATTTCCCGATAGCTGAATACCCATTGTTTTAGTACCAGTATCACTAGCCCTGAATCTCCCGACTTGACGGCATCTGCAAACAAGCGAGAGAGGAGCACATCCATCAAGAACAAGCACGCGTTCTCAAAGACCATATCTCCCTGGAGCCCGACCGGTAAAATTTCTCGGTTGGACACCTCAATGTCATTAACACTGTTTGCAGCATCCGCTTTTTTTTGTTTTGCATTGGCCCGTTCCTGCGCCCCGCGCCTGCTTCTCTGCTGCAAGTCTTGGCTCTCAAAGTTCTTGCACACAATCTGCATTTGCGAATTTGTTAAGTATTTCCTTTGCATGATCCTTCACTATCATCCATGACTTGACGTTCCTTGCATAATCTTTTAGCGATTCCTCCCCTGAAACTAGAAGCAGGCAGTGCAGAATCTGAGAGTACAGCGATATCATGATCAAGTCTCTACAAGTCCGAAATGATGGTAGGGATGTCAAGACAATTGGGATTTGCTCTAGGCATGTGTTGTGCCACGCCAGACTTCCAGGGCTTTGTACAGATGATACACCGAAGTGGAGGAGGAGTGTGCCATGTGTATCCGCAATCTTTGCGTGGAACAAGCCTGTCACTAACACGAAATGTTTCCACATGTTCAGCCCAACCTCATGTCCCAGTCGAATACCAGTGATGGCATGTTGTCGTGCAATGGTAAGTTGATCTCCAGCAATGATTTTAATGTATTTTTCATATTCGGGTTTTTCAGGATCCAGCTTGAGCTCAGCGTTGATTTCCTCTATGATCTGGATGTTGCCGGTGATAGTGTTTTCGTCAATTTCCATTGACGGGAGAGGGTGGAGAGTGATTTTGTGCACTGCGATCGTCTCTGAGCTTTTTTGGTATGTCGTTCTTGAGATCCTCTTTCCAGTGCTTAAATTCATCTCCTCCATAGCGTGAAATCACCGACAAGATGGTGTGAAGTAGTGCCTTGTCCATTAATACAGACTTCGTCTTCGGTTAGAAGAAGGTTCTCGAGCTTTAGTGGTGGTGCGTTCATTATGCCATCATCCAGCCACTTGATCTCTATATCTTCTAATGTTGCATTATGGAGAGGAATGACAGTGGCACATGTGGCATTTTCTTGTGCATCTGTTGAACTGTAAGCTTTTTTTATCAATGGTTAGATCAGAACTGCCTACTTTTTCGACCGAGAACCTGCTCCGCAACTTTAATCATCATATTGATGTTGTCGTATACTGTTATGAACAAGTGGGATGAGGCGACCTTGCGTGCAGACTCTCGGCATGCCCGCAAGAGCAGATATAGTGTCCCAGGTGCTTGAGGCCTGTGCTTCTTGACATTTCACGTCTGGGGTATCTCCTGTACTAATCTCTTTTCCAGGATGTGACTTCTGAGAGGGATGTGCAATAATACTGTTATATGACATGCTGATCCCAAGGGCCGAGAATACTGTGAAGTGTTGTCATTGGGCTCCAGTTGCCATCAGGTATGTCCCAATGACTGACTGCGCGTATTTATCTTTCTGACTCTTTGACCTCAACAGGGTGAGAATGGCTGAGCCCTGGACCTGACAGATCTGCGTAAGTTTTGTTTCACTGAATGAAATGAGAATTGCAATACCAGTTCCTGTTTCTTACATGACCCCTCTTTCAGTTCCCTTTTCTGCCGTTGTGTGGTTGAGAATGCATCAAAAGGGAAAAAAGCTTTTGGTGCGAGGCTGCAAAGCTTGAGGGTGATGTTTTCCAAACTGTAGTCCAAGAAGAAGGTGTCATCAACCGTCATAGATGTTTTCCTGCAACATGTTTGATTCTGAAATCGCCCTTGACTCCTGCCCAACAATTTTCTTGGCTTGTTCGACAACCCAATCAGTGATGAATGTGTGCGTTGTGCTGTTATATCCTGCTCCAGTCCAATAACCAAAGATCTCCTTAACAGTATCTTTTTTGTCGAAAGAAGCCTTGCCACTTCCAGTCAAAGATGTGCCGTGTATTGGGGTTGAACACATATTTGAGGAACTCGGCCAAGGTTATACCCTTTTTTGTAGCTATTCAAGGATCTCGTCAGAAAAATGTCTCTTTCAACTTTACCTCTTTTGCTGCCTCTAGCTCGGCCTTGTCAGCATTTGTTACTTTGTTTGTGGCCATTGTTCCTAAACGTTTGTTTGTCATATGATCCATTTGGTAACGTCTTTCTGCCCTTGGTGTGAACATAACATCGTCGCTGGTGGGTAGTTGAACCGGTGCTGGAAGCGATGAACTGCAAATGCGAAAGAAATGGTGATTTTCAGTTTGGTTGCATACTAATGAAGCTAATGGTATATCATCAGATGTTGGATGGTCTCTGTTATTATGAAGAGGAATGTCGTCAGAAGTTGCTATTGGGATATCTTGAAGTGTGTCTTCATCAGAGGTAAGAAATGGATTGTCTTCAGTCGTCTCGACGTAAATTTGCTCATCATCGGTTTCAATGTCATCAGGTGGATCTGAAGGAGGAAAGCCTTCAAAACTTGGTTCATTGTCGGAAGAAAGCAGAATATGTTGTCGTTGAAAACACGACTGAGAATGGCGGGCAGACATTGAGACAATCAGATGCAAGAATTAAATTCTCAATCTCAATCATCTTTACTTTTTTGCTCTTTATTTAACCATCAACGTGTTTCTCCTTTCTTCAAATGCCTGCAACATATTCCCAACCACCTGTAGGCACTCGTCATAAAGCAAAGCGAACATACTTTTGGCCAAGCTTGCCGCTCTCGAGAAAGAGCTTGAAAAACTTCCTGACCTCATAAAGACACGGTTCAAGAAATGGAGTAATGGCGCTCACGACTTCCAGCTTTCTTGCATGCGGGCACAGGTTCTCAAGAAAGATGTGGTACTTCAGGGTGGCAACTGGTTCAGGGAAAACTGGAATTGCTGCTGGGCCACACTTACTACCATCGAGTAAGGGAAAAGTAACATTGGTGGTATCTCCGCTACTGGCTCTCAAGGACGAACAAGTGTATCATTTATCAATATATACATATAATGTGACTAACGTTGGTAAATCAGGTTGCTACATTTCAAGACAAGTTTGGTCTGAAGGCCATTGCTATCAATGGGACTAATGGGGGCTGCAGCCCGTCTGTTATGGCGGTTAGTCTAGTATCTTATTTTAATCTCATACTAAGCTAAGACATCTGCTCAGGGCGTAGTGGCAGGGGAGTGGCAGATCGTCATATTGTCTCCAGAGATGCTGCTGTCCTGAAGATTCATTGATGCTGTCCTTCGAAAACCAGAATTCGGGCCTCATTGTTTATCAATTTTCATTGATGAGGCCCATTGTATTTCCCATTGGGGTGCTTCCTTTCACAAAGCATACAGTTCCATTGGCATTGTTTGTGCTTTTCCACCTCAGAACACTCCCATTATTTCTGTGACAGCAACTCTTACCCTCTTGTTCATCAAGACCTACTCAGTAAGCTACAGTTTGATCGTAGTGGATACTTGTTTGTCAATACCGGAAACGATCGCTGCAATGTCTCGCAGGTAGTTTGTGCTATGGAGCATCCTGCAAACTCCTTCCGTGATCTTGATTTCCTTGTCCCGACTTCAATGACATCTTTTGTCGATATCAACAAATGTTTTCTCTACTCTGATGATATCAGAGCAGGCAGCTCTATCGTTGATTATCTCAATGAACGTGTGGACCCAAAATACCGTTATCTTGGACTTGTTCGACCTTACAATGCAACTATGTCTAAGTCCTATAGAAAACAGGTTATGAAGCTGTTCCGGGAAGGAAAAGTTCGTATCTTGGTTTGTACAGATGCAGCTGGCATGGTAAGCTTCATTTTCCCTCTATTTCTTTCATATTAATAATTATTGTTACTTAGGGTTGTGATATTCCTGATATTGACATTGTCGTGCAATGGAAAGTACCTAAGAATGTTTCATCGTGGGTCCAGTGGGCTGGTCGTGCAGCACGAGCACCTGGACGGCAAGGCCTGGCAGTTATGAATGTCGAGAAATCAGCCTTTGAAGTGGCTGGTATACCCCAACCACCAAAGCGACTACAAGGGGAGCAGGGCAGACTCAGGCAAGGGGTCGAGGTCATGGACAGAGCCACGTTCAAAATCGTGCTGCTTCCTCAAAGAATGGTGTTCAGTATGCCATTGCTCATGGTCAGAAGCGAGGGATGTTCAGTGGAGCTTACGATGAAGTTGTCCAGCTCAATGAAGCACATATTACGCCAGAGACACTTTGGGATGCACAAGGAGAGGGTATTTACCTGTATGTTCAAACAATGGACTGTCGACAGTCTATGCTGCAAACAGTTTTCCGGAATGAGCCCTCAGGTACGCTGATTTGTTTGTGTTAAATGTTTCTGAATCTCACCAATAATTTCTCAAGAAATCGATAGGGCATTGTGCTGCGATCTTTGCAACCCCAAATTATTTGACAGTGTCCACCCAGGCAAACCTCAACAAATGATTCACCAGAAAGCCCCCAAACGTGTTGCACCTGTTAATTCAGTTCAGATGGCACTGTATAAGTGGAGGCGTGAGACAAAGGCTAAGTATTGGCCACGTACCATGTGGGGTCCACAAGTTATTCTCGACGACAACACCTGCGAGCTCCTAGCATCTATTGGTCCGGTCAAGTCAGAAATTTTCCTATCTTCTATACTCCAAGCAAGCTGGGGATAGTGGGACAAACTTGGGGCTGAGCTGTTTACATTTCTCTGTTCTCTTGACATTCCAGCCCTTCCACAAGCTTCAAGAGCCACTAAACGATGTCAGCCAACGCTTGTTCAAGACTCAGAGTCATTGATACCAGGTAACATCAACGAAGTCCCCATCCAAATGTGCTCGTACAGTTGCTCCAGCACTGTCAACACCATCTCAGACAGTGCCTACAGCACCTCGTACACGACGAATACGAAAAAGCCCCGATGGAGTTTGCACCAACACTGTATGATAACTTCTGGTCGTCATTCAGTAATAACCCAAAGTAGCTACACTGCAGTACAGTCAATATTCAAAGTTTTCAAAAAAATCACCCTTTTAGAAACTATTTCATTCAATCCAAAATGCAAAAAAATGGTATTATGTATACTCAATTTGAGCACTTTTTTTCGAGGTGTGGCCACTTTTTGATGAAGTTGACACATCAAGATTGGGGGAAATGGCCACCACCCAAAATGAGCCCGAGACGGCCCAGTCTGCTCGCGAGCTCGCTCCTTGCTTGATCATGTGCTCCTGTGATGCTGTGTGACTAGAGCCCGCGAGTGTGACTGGCTGGCGAGTCTAGGGGTTGGGTAAAAGTGACTACATAAGAATTCAAGTCATGTGATCATATGCAAATCAAATTCAGGGTGCAAAGCCAGATGTATTGTGTTTTGGTTAGCCAGTATAGTCACCTTGAGCATGTGTATAAGTGTAGTTGAATTACTAGTAAGAGGCTGGGAGGAGACCTTTAAGTATCTACTGACACACACTGAATATATTAGGAATTTTGAAATAATTGGGTGGTGGACAGGTGAAAATTTTAGATTTCTTCTTGAGAACATGGTTCAAGGAAGAAAAACTTATGTGTACTCACATATCCTTCATCGATAGATGTTGTTGCAATCTATATGTGATGTTTGCCTAAGTTCTTCTCACTCTATTTACCTGAATAATGTCTTGTAGGGTGATGATGAGTATGCAAAGTCTGTCTAAGAGGGTGTCCATGAAGCTGTGTTGGAATTGGGATGCTGATGCTGGTGCAAGTGGTGGTACTTGTTCAGAGTTTTCTGGGAATTGAAGTGGTGGGTATTCCATGGAGTTGTCTTGGAGTTGGGCGCTCATGATGAGCAAAAAAGTAGTGGGTGTAAGGTTTTCTTAAGCAGTCAAGAGCACAACAAGGTGTAGCAGCCAAAAGTAGTTAAGTTGTAGAGGATCCTAAACTTGTGTCAGGACTGAAGCTAAACCAAGTTTAGGATGAGGCTATCTACTACATATTATCATGTATTTATACTATATAGAGATGCCTTATGTACTGAGCAAGTCAACTGTGCATACTGCACCTGCTGCAGCATAAGGATAAAGTGAGGATATGAAACATGTAATAAGGAATCACAAATACACTATCTACAGTTAAATTTTTGATTAAAGACTAATTAGTAATATAAATTCAAAATATTAAGATAATGCTTACCCATTGGTGCAATTACTGCACTAAAGAAGACTTTTGTAACAATTAATTTAGAAATTGTTTGTTTTTCAACTTTCAACTAAAGGGACCAATTGACATACATTATCAATTTCTATCAAGACAAACACATTGCACATGAAGATCATAATGACATCTATTGAAAACCAGAAAATAAATTTTTGTTATGCTCAGATTATAATAAAAGCAGACATACATTGAAATAAAGAACTTTCATGAAGTCCTAACATTATTAGATGAATTTTAGTGTGATATTTTGTGAGGGGTTAGGTTGGTGCAAAGATTATGCAAAGGTGAGGTGTAAAGGATGATGGTGGTATGAGTCCAAGCGAGATGATTTAGAGTCTCTCCCACGATGTGATTTGAGAGCTCAATTCATATTCACAACTTTTCTCACATATACCGAGGTTGGCTGTATACCGTGCCAAAGGTGAAAGAGATGCAAAGGGAAGTACATTTTACCTTTTCCTGTTCTTGTACATTTACATCCCCATCCAATCTCTTCTCCATTTGTTGTTTATCTTCTCTTTCCCACTGCATTTGGAGGGCCTTTCAGTGAGTATTTACTTTTAGTCTTGATACAGGCATGTAATGCCGGAACATTTCTTTCCTGCCATGACACCAAACATCCCTTTGTGCTGAACACATTCTGCTGCTCATGTATGCCCTTCTTAGCATAGAAGATAAATGCCTACTCTTCGATAGAAAGCATATCATTATTACAGGGTAGCCTCTATTTTTAAAATGTATTACAACGACACAGAACAAAAGATAATAATCACCATGATAGTAAGTAAGAACGTACGCAAGGAAAGAAAACAAAGACAAAAAGGCCAGTGCAACTTGAAACATAAGGCTTTTTCTTCACTTCAACGCATCGGCCACCATCTCGAGAATCTCTTTCGTCGACTTGCCGACATTCCGCACATCCTTCGCTATCGACTGCCACACAGGCGAGTGGTGCGGCTCCGCAGCGACACACTTCGTCCTCACGATCTCTCGCTGTTCCTGCACACCATCCAGTCAGTCAGTCGGCCATCAATTTTTAAAAAGAAAAAGACACACCTCATTCCCATGCTGCCGCTCAAACTTCAGCCACCACGCCCACACATCGCCAAGATCCGGGTCCGTCGCCGTTGCACGCCCGAACCAGTCCCGCGCGCGCTCCACCATGCGGTCCGCCCAGAGCACCCGCGCGACCGTGCACACCGCCGAGCAGGCTGTCCTTCGTCTTGCGCAGCGCGTCAACCGACTTGGTCTTGCGCGACGCGCGCGGCTCCGACCAGAGCGCGAGCGCCCACAGCAGGCCGGAGGACGGGCATTCCTGCAACGCGCGCGAGAGCATGGCTTTCGCCTGTGCAGAGGTCGCGCTGGATATCGGCGCCGGGGTCCCCGCACCCACACCCGCACTCGCCGCCGCCGACGACGACGACGGCGCAGAACTCGCTGCGACCGCCGCGCGCTCCTCCACCGCGACGGCCTCCGCCCACAGCACCTCATTCGCCGGATTCACCAGCCTTGCCTTCTCTAACAATGCCCGCGCCCTGATGCTCCGCCCGTCCGCCTCCTCCAGCCGGCTCGCGAGGACCCACAGCACGGGCTCCTTCGCGCAGACCTTGATGCCCGCGGCGAAGCTCGCGCGCGCAGCGGGGATGTCGTGCAGGTCGTGCTGGTGGATCTGGCCCTGGATCATGTAGAGCTTTGCGAAGCGCGGGAATTTCTGCAGGGCGGTTTGCAGCGTGGAGAGCGCGGTGGTGGTCTGCCCTTGTTGGCGCTCAAATACCGCCGATTTCATCCAGATCTATGCGCATTGAAAAATAAATACAACAATGAATGGATTGAACCTCGGATTGATGGATGAGTCACTTACCCGCTCAGTATCAGCAACAGTCCGCGCCCTGATCAACAACTCCCTCGCGACCCCAAACTCGCCATTCTCCGCCTCGAGCTTGACAGCCGCCAGCCATATCTGCTCGCTCTCCGGATTCGCGACGAACGCGCGCTCGAGGACCTCGCGCGCGGCGGGCACGTCGCCCGCGAGCCATTTCTCTTTGGCGGACATGAGCCAGAGCACCTCGGCCTGCGGGCAGTGCAGCACCGCGCGCTCGAGGATCGCGTCGAGGCTCTCCCTGCAAAAACACAAAAACGTACGTAGAGTAATCACAACGAACGAAAGCAAGAAAGCAAGAACCCACCTCGTCCCATGCGCCTTCTCCAACTCCGCCGCCTTCCGCCACAGCGCCCTCCGCCCCGGGAACACCCTCAGCGCATACCCCCAGCACCGCACGCGCGACGCCCACCCGCCCCCGCGCCTCCGCGGCCTCCGCATCGCCGACCCACGTGTCGAAGCGGTCCTCCTCCTCCACGTCCATCGCGACCGTCGCCTTCACGATCGCCTCGCACGTGCGCGGGAGCCCTCCGCCTCACATTTCTCGGCTTCTTTGAGCCACTGCTCGCGCGTGAGCAGGACCTGGTGCCGCCGCAGGTCGCGCACGGCGCCCTCGATCGTCTTGTCCACCAGCTCGAGCTCCTTCGCCTTCTGCTCCGCGGACTTCTGCTCACCAGAAGGTAAGGTGGGGACTCGGCTTCCTGCTCGAGCAGCCGCCCGGCCGCGATCCATATCTCGTGGCTCGTCGGCACCGCCTTGCGCGCGCGGTTCAGCACCTTCTTCGCCTTCTCCGGGCTCTCCAGCCGCGCGAGCGCGAGCCACAGCTCCACGCTCAGCGGGATGACCTCCACCGCTCTTGCCAGTAGAATCCTTGCGTCGGCCGCGGAGGACTCGAGGTTCACGGTCTCCTTCCAGAGGCGCACCGAGTTCGGGATGTGCTCGAGCGCCTTGCGCAGGACGCGCTTTTTCGCGGGGAGGGACTCTTCGAGCGCGGCGGCGGTGAGCCATATTTTGACGGATTGCCCGACGTGCTGCACGGCGTTTGCGAGCACGATCTTGGCGTCTTCTGTGTTCTAAAAACAAAGTTGCTCCGTTAGAAAGCTATCGAAAGAAGAACAAAAACAAAAACAACTCACATGCAGCCTGGCAGCCTCGATCCACACATCCTCGCTCTTCGGACAATGCTCGCACCCCATCTTAATAATCTTCCTTGCAGCAACCATCCGCCCCGCATGCTCCTCCAAGCACGCCGCCGCGATCCACCCGGGCGCATGCTTCGGGTTCGACTTGACGAGAGTGAGTCGAAGAGCATCCTGGCGCGCTTGATGTCCCCGATCTCGGCGGACGATTTGATGATCACGGAGTCGAGGGAGGTGAGGTAGCCTTTGGGGTCAACGGAGGTGGAGGTGCCGGAGAGGAGCGAGGAGGGGTCGTTGGTGCTGGAGAGGGACGTGGCGGTGCCGGAGGAGAGCTGGTCGAGTTTGAGGAGAGGATTTTGTCGCGCGCCTGCCCGATCTCGACAAAGTTGGTCAGGCCGCCTGACTCGGCTGGCGTCTCAAATCCACCGCCCTAAAATAAAAGAATTTATAAATGAGAATGAGAAAGAAAAAAAATCACAGTAACAAGGCAAGCGCACCTGCTGCTGCCTCGGATCGAGCGCGTTCTCAAACTCCGTCTTGCCACGATCGCCGACGAGGACGCTGTCCGGCACCACGTACGTGCGCTCCTCGCGCCTGCGCTTCTTGCGCGTGAGGTTCCCGACCTCTGGGATGTTCTCCCACTCCTCGTCGGTCACGGCGGACAGCCCGCGCTTGAGGTCCGCGAACTGCTGCTGGATCTTGGGGCGCTCGGCGCGGTGTTTGGCGAGCTCGACTTGCTCTTGGGCTTCTCTGGAAAAAGAGAGCGAGAACAATAACGAGTGAGTCTAAAATGCACGGAGAAGCAGAGTACGACTGACCCTGCGGGGGACGAAAAGAGGAAAGTGTTAAAATGCAACCCACCTGCGTGCGCGCCGCCGCGAGTCCATAGCTTCGTCGACAGTGTCGTAGATTTTATCGGCTTCTTCGTCGTCCTGCTCGTAGGTCGTCCCTGCGAACAATCCTACTTCGTTGTCGGGGTCCTGGAACTGGTCGGGGTCGATTTCGATCTCTTCACCGCGTTTGGCTTGGGCTTCACCTGTATGTTCGTTGGTGAGTGAGTATCTAGGTTCTAGAGGGTGAAGGGCGTACGCTATCACCTCAGCTGAAGGACCCTCTCTCGCAGGACCGATATCCGACCGTGTGGTGAATCCAGAGGCGCTAAAAGAGAAAGAAAAGCGCAGTCAGAACGAGTTGAACTTAGAGGATTCTAACGAATGAACAGAACACCCTCGTCCTAGACCAGCTACGTAGGATGCCGGCGCAGGCATGGACAGGAAGGCCAGCTTAGGTTTGTTGGACGCCATGTCGTGCTCCTGGGTCCTCGATGAGTATGTGGTAAGTGGTCAAGCTGGGTCAAGAACTCGTTGCGTCACACACCGAATCACATAACATATGTGACTCGACTGGCGGCGTGACTTTCTGCCTCGCCTCACCTCCTCCTTTCCCGCCACGACAATGACTGCAATCACCCAAAATCTGCCCTGGTTCATCAAAGACCTCGGCATCTCCATCGTCGGAAAGGTTTGTATTCTTCTTCAGACTGTGTGTTTGGCTCACAGAATTACTGCAGGAATGTTACACGTCACTCGTTGAGAATCTACACGTCGGCGACGTGAAATGCCTCAAATATTCGCTCTCCAAAGGGCTCGGCATTGGCATCGTCGTCGGCGGGTCCGTCATGAAAGTGCCCCAAGTCCTGCTCAGTACGTCTCTCCCAATCTCACATACCCACCAAATACGCATTCATTGAACACACCACAGTCGTCAACGCCCGTTCCGCACGCGGCCTCTCCTGCCTGCCTACGTCCTCGAAACTCTCTTACGCCATAACCCTCGCATACTCCTTCCGGCACCAATTCCCCTTCTCCACCTACGGCGAGAACCTCTTCCTCACTCTCCAAAACACGCTCATCACCCTCCTCATCATCCACTACGCCCCGCGCGCACCCTCACCCGCTCGCGCTCCAAACCCCAAAACTCGCCTTCGCATCCTCGCGACCCTCGGTGCCCTCCTCACGCTCTACACACTCCCCACCCCGACGCTGTCCCTCCTCCAGCTCACCACGCTCCCGCTGTCCCTCTTCTCCAAGCTCCCGCAGATCCGGCAGAACCACCGCGCGCAGTCCACGGGGCAGCTCTCCGCCGTCGCCGTGCTCGCCCAGATCGCGGGCTGCCTCGCGCGGCTGTTCACCACCGCGACCGAGGTCGGCGACACGCTCGTCTCCGCGGGCTTTGCGCTCGCGCTCGTGCTGAACATCGTGCTGGGCGCGCAGATGTGGATGTACTGGAGCGATGGTGTTGGTATCGGTGCCGACGACAAGGGCAAGCACAGGGAGCTGGAAGACGAGTTTGAGCTTAGAGACGTGAAAGACAAATCCTACGCCGCTGCCGCCGCCGCCACGTCCTTGGACGCACAGCCCCAGATCCACCAGCCCATCGCCACGCGCGCGTTCTCGTCCTCCGCCACCAGCAACATCACCAGCGACAGCACACCCACCACACACCGCGTCTCTACCCCGCCCCCACGCACACCGTCGTCCGCAGGAGGTCGCAAATGGGCCCGGAAGGTGGATTAATTCAGTTATATGCTTGTATTTAATTCGTGGGCTTATATAATAATATGTTTTTCTTTTCTATTTTATTGATTTCGGTTCTTCCCCGATGAATATCCTATCCTATCCTATCCGCCTCGTTACCGCGAACTAACTTGTATAGCATGTCTATTATAGTGA